>JANRMT010062821.1:28890890-28902504 GCA_026402145.1 Polypterus bichir lapradei | reverse complement strand
ATATATATATATATATATATATATATATATATATATATATATATATACACATACATATGAGGGGCCATTCAGGAAAAAAAGATTGATTTGTAAATATATAAATTGGTTCAGATATGTATATTGGTTCAGATACATTGGCTTGAATATATAAATTGGTTTTAATACATCCATTCAGATATATATATCGGTTCAGATATATACATTGGTTGGGATACATTGGTTTAGTTATATACATTGCTTTGAATACATCCGTTCAGATATATACATTGGTTAGATACATTGGTTGAGATATATATAAATTGGCTTGAGATATATATACAGTGGAACCTCGGTTCACAACCATAATTCGTTCCAAAACTCTAGTCGTAAACCGATTTGGTCGTGAACCGAAGTAATTTCCCCCATAGGATTGTATGTAAATACAATGAATCCATTCCAGACCGTACAAACTGTATGTAAATATATATTTTTTAAAGATTTTAAGCACAAATATAGTTAATTATACCATAGAATGCACAGCATAATATTAAACTAAATGTAAAAACATTCAATAACACTGAGAAAACCTTGAACAACAGAGAAAACTAACACTGCAAGAGTTTGTGCTATAGCGCTACGAACGCTCGCTAAAAACACTTTTTTTAATGAGGTTTAAGCACCAATTTGTACGTGTTCCGAGATGTTCGTGAACCAAGGTTCCACTGTATTGGTTGATATACATTGGTTAGGATATATATATATATTGGTTTAGATAGATCGGTCTTGATATATAGTTCGGTTCAGATATATACATTGGTTTGAATAGATTGGTTGGAATTTACGGGCAGGCACAGCGTGGCCAACTAAGTTTAGCATCTCCCCTTCGCTTCATCATTGCTTCAGTATTGTTGTCATTATTGTATGTATTTTATACAAGTAGCAAATGCCTGTCTGCCACAAATTGTTTCGTAAGCCCTCTTGGTTGGGAGTCCTCGATTTCAAAGCACTTTTTTTCCTTTCATTATTTAAAACACTCGCACAGATACCCGCCTCCTCGCCTCGCTCTGTCCCGCCCCAGCTCAATGTACCCGCCTCACTTGCTTCCTCTTGTCCCTCCCATGACAGATTCTTCTCAAAAGCTGAGTTACAAGGAAGCATTGATAGCAACCACAGTACCTCCCATTTTTTCACCTCAAGAGAGGCTGGTTTATCATTGACCGAAAGCCGCCCGGTGATTCCTGTTATTCCATATTAGCAGCATTTCATTAAAGGGTCCTGTTTGCTGAAAAGATATTATGGAGGAAAACACTGGAATAGAGTTGTTTCTTCTGAATGTTTATCAGTGATCAGGGATCAGAATGATCAGAATATCCCTGCTTCACAAATAATGGGTGTTACTGTTCTCTAGTAAAACTGACAAAAGCACACACATGCACACGTACACACGCATGTACACGCACACACACACACGCACACACACACACACACACACACACTCAAACTCACAAATTGAGGGTCACACACACTACTGATTAAGTGTATCTGTCAGGGGCGCAAGAACTATAAATCCATTCGGATAGGCCAGTTTACATATTCTCTTCTTGTGTCAGCGCATGCATGTGGGAGTGCTTACGCCTAAAAAAAAGATTGTCCTATCAAAATAAGAGATTCTTTCGCCTTCTTGATGTGAATCATCAATGAAATGAAATGCTGCCAATAAGGAATAATAGAAATCACCACGCTGCTTTCTATCTATGATAAACTAAAGTTTTATGGGGTGAAAAACATGATCGCCCCTGACAGATACACTTAATCAGTAGTGTATCTGTGAGTTTGTGAGTTTGAGTGTGTGTGTGTGTGCGTCTGGTTTTTTCAGTTTTACTATAAAAACAGTTAGACCTCAGTTATTTGTGAAGCAGGAATATTCTAGTTATTCTGATCCCTGATCAACATTTAAAAGAAACAGAGCAACTCCATTGTTTTCCTCCATAACATCCTTTCAGCAAATAGAACTAAGTTCCCTGCTAAAGCAGATCGCCCTTTAATGAAATGCCTCCAATACGAAATAACAGAAATCACTGGAAGACTTTCGGTCAATGATAAACCAGAGTATTATGAGGTGAAAAAATGGGGCGTACTGCGGTTGTGATCAATGCTTTCTGGAAACTCGGCTTTTGAGAAGAATCTGTGATGGGAGAAACAAGAGGGAGCAAGTGATGCGGGAACATTGAGCCGGGGTGGGACGGAGCAGGGTGAGGAGGCTGGTATCTATGCAAGTGTTTTAAATAATGAAAGGAAAAAAAGTGCTTTGAAATCGAGGACCCCCAACCAAGACAGCTTACGAAACAAAACGCGACAGACAGGCATATGCTACTTGTATAAAATATGCATATTAATGACAACAGAGTTGAAGCGAAAGCAAGATGCTAAACTTGGATGGCCGCATAGTGCCTGCCTGTATCCAAACCAATGTATATACAGTGCATCCGGAAAGTATTCACAGCACATCACTTTTTCCACATTTTTTTATGTTACAGCCTTATTCCAAAATGGATTAAATTTATTTTTTTCCTCAGAATTCTACACACAACATCCCATAATGACAACGTGAAAAAAGTTTACTTGAGATTTTTGCAAATTTATTAAAAATTAATTATATAATTATTATAATTATAATTAATGTATATCAGAAAGGATCTATGCAACCCAATTTATATATATCTCAACCAATGTATCTGAACCAATGTATATATCTGAATGGATGTATTCAAACCAATGTATATATCTAAACCAATGTATATATCTGAACCAATATATATATCTGAACGGATGTATTAAACCAATTTATATATTCAAACCAATGTATCTGGACCAATATATATATCTGAACCAATCTTTTTTTCAAACGGCCCCTCATAATATATATATACAGGCAATTACAATGATTTTCAGAATATATAAAGTCATTCCTGAATATATAAAGTCAAAACTTGAATATATAAAGTTAGCATCGGAATATAGGAATATATAAAGTCATTCCTGAATATATAAAGTCAAAACTTGAATATATAAAGTCAGCATCGGAATATATAAAGTAATTCCTGAATATATAAAGTCAGTGTCGGAATATATAAAGTCATTCCCGAATACATAAAGTCAAAACTTGAATATATAAAATCAGCGTCAGAATATGTAAAGTCATTCCTGAATATATAAAGTCAGTGTTGAAATATTAAAGTCATTCCTGATTATATAAAGTCAGCGTCAGAATATATAAACTCATTCCTGTATATATAAATTTAAAGTCAGATTATACTGATATTGATTGAAACGACTCAGGCACATTTTAGTAAACTCAATGAGTTTCTAATACAACTTAATGACTTGTTGAAAAGTTAACAAAAACTTCTTCAGAAAAATATAAAAAAAAACACTGTTCAGTTAATGTATTCAAAATGATTTATGTTCCTGACACTATATTATTTATTCTTTTTGTATGGGAGCATTTTTGGATGAACCTCACAAGCTCGATCGACCTTGAGTGGCTTCTGTCGAAGTTTACCTTTCACTAGTGAAATGACAAGCACAGAAATTAGAGAATGTTTGATGGAACTAGACCATTTTATTTGTGAATTGTCCTAATTTTATATATTCAGGAATAATAATAATAACTCTTTGCATTTATATAGCACTTTTCTCACTACTCAAAGCGCTCAGCAATTGCAGGTTAAGGGCATTGCTCAGGGGCCTAACAGAGCAGAGTCCCTTTTGGCATTTACGGGAATGATTTTATATATTCCAATGCTGACTTTATATATTCAAGTTTTGACTTTATATATGGGCAGCACAGTAGTGCAGTGGTAGTGCTGCTGCCTCGCAGTAAGGAGACCTGGGTTCGCTTCCCAGGTCCTCCCTGCGTGGAGTTCACATGTTCTCCCTGTGTCTGCATGGGTTTCCTCCGGGTACTCAGGCACCGGGTATGCAGGTTAGGTGCATTGGCGCTTCAAAACTGTCCCTAGTGTGTGCTTGGTGTGTGAGTGTGTGTGCCCTGCCCAGGGTTTGTTTCCTGCCTTGCGCTCTGTGTTGGCTGGGATTGGCTCCAGCAGACCCCCATGACCCTGTAGTTAGGATATAGCGGTTTGGATAATGGATGACTTTATATATTAGGGAATGATTTTATATATTTCAATGCTGACTTTATATATTCCGACGCTGACTTTATATATTCAGTCTTTGATTTTATATATTTGGGAATGACTTTATATATTCCGCCGCTGAGCTTATATAATCAGGTTTTGTGTGAACACTGAGTTTATATATTCCAAAAATCATTATATTTGCCTGTTTGGCACCCCATAAATGCTCAGTCCCTTCTCTTTTTTCATCTTTGTTTCTTTCTTTCTCTCTTTTTCTCTTCTCTGCCACCTCTACTCCTCTCCATGCAAGCTTTGTCCACCACTTCCTGACTCTGGCTCCTCGAACGGAGTGAGGTGGCCTCCTATATATATATTTATAGTAGACACAGTAATAGAATAACTAAAATATATTTGTTATCTGTTTCCCTACATGTAACTCGAGCGTGCTCTCTTAAATCCTGCTTCTCAGACTGTCATTATTTTTTATTTTATATTTTCCATCTTTGAAGGTAACTCTCTCAGCGTGTGTCTTTACTCCTTCTCATGCATCTCAGACTTGTACTTCCTCTTTCTTTGCATCTCCGGGCCAACCTGACCAATCACACCAAAACCAAACTGACCAATCATGTTACTCATAGCGTCTGGACACATAGACCTAAATGTTTTGTTATATAATAGATATATAAGTGCATATAAAAATCAATGTGCATTCACATGGTGTTCACTATACAAAAACACCATGCACAATAAAGTTGTTGTAATGTAATGATTAGCACATGCAAGTAAGTTTTTCACTTTACTCTATACATGTGACTGTAGTGACCGTATATACATCTATAAACCTCATTGGCAAAATTCTATCCGCAAGATTCTTCAAGTATTATTGCCACATTCAATCATTTGATAGTTATCTACAAATGAATAACCTACAATTCCAACTGAGATCTATTTTTCACATTGTTACTTATTATTTACAGGATGTTATGCTCCATCAAGTACAGCTTTTAGTTTTTGGAAGGAAATCATATGCTTGGCTTATGAGACATCTGTCTACAAATGTAGTTGCCATCTAAAGGGTTGAATAACATGACAAAGCATCTCATTAAAGTGTGCTTTAGGGTGTGTTTGACTGCATGAGTGTCAAAAAATAATACTCTAGAGCACAACCACATATTTGTGGCATTGATATGTTTTTGTATAGAGTGCGTCACTCCTTAACTGACTGACTAAAAACTATATGTTTGGGAAGCAGATGTTTGCCTTTTTCCATAACCTTAAAGGTTTAATCATGTTAAAAAGTTTTAATTTTGTATTAAAATTACTAGATTTTGCAAGACTATGTTTTACAAAAAAACAAATCAACAAAACAAGTGTTTTTATGGATGTGTTTCCTGTAATGGAGGATGACTAATCAGCGAATTACACCTGCACTTATTTTTTTTATTTTGCTTTTTTTTAGTGTTCTTTGTTAGCTTTATTTCAAACCGCTACAGAGACACAAAGGCACATTTAAAGATTTCCTCATATAGTAGTGTAAAATATAGGATTACGGGAGCTCATGGCACCCAGATGTATATTACAATGTATAAAAAAAAACAACAACAATGTATTAAATACACAACTTTATTTTATTTAAAATACAACACAAATATGCAGCCTTCAATGTGTGCCTACTCTTTATGCAGATGGGTATAAGGATCCAATAAGTAGCTGAGTTATTTCAGAGGTCGATTTTCCAAGGTTTCAAATAAGTTTGGGGTATTCATGATTTTAAATTTGGAGCACCCAGTGCATTATTTGCTTTGTTATGACTGAGCTTAAAAGAACGACTAGAAAGAGAAAGATAGTGCTGAGCACTTGTTTAGGTCACATCAGGAAATATCTTTCACCAAGGACTGATGATTCACATTCATCAGAGAAATAATTTGCTGTCTTCATCATTAAAAGGATCTGAAAGTATAATCTTTATTTGCCCATCACATCACCTACTTTGACTCCAACTGTTATCCGTCATTTTAAAGTAACACATTTAAAGATACACACAAACATAGTGGAAACATCTGCTGAGGAGGTGTTCATTTTCTCTTTAGGTAATAGCTTAAAAATGAGAACATGGAAATCAAACAAGGACAAGTGGATGCAAACAAATATACACAAGGAACTACAAAAAACAAGAGAGCACAGTCTTGTTATATTATGAATATCATATATGCAATACGGTATTCATTATAAAAAAACATAAAATACTATAAGAAATTTGGTATACAATAGATATTTTAAGTTATGCTACATTTAAAAGTTAACTTACATGTTCAAAATAATGATGGGATGAATGGCCTCTCAATTAAAATATATTACTTCAAAAAAATCTAAATTTTAGAGAAATGTACCACAACGATGGGTAGCATGGTGGTGCAGTGGTTCATGCTGCTGCGTTATGGTTCCAGATTTCTGAGATCCTAACCTAATCACATGTTCTCTGCATTCTGATTGGTGAGTATTCCCACTTCCTCCCTTACACATGCAGGCTTGGTTAAAGAGGGCTTGATGTGCTGTATTTCTGTGGAGAAATGGTGTTTTATCTTTGGCTGATGCCTGCCTTGCAAATGATGCTTGCTATGGATCACAAGCTGAAGTCCCCAGACAACAAATTGATAGATATTATAAAAAAAGCAAATGAGTCAATTATTTAATGCTGTATAATATCTGTTTGGAACAACGCCAATAACAATGAAATAAAATATGGATATGGTGTTAAGTAGAATACAGTAATCCCTCCTCGATCGCGGGGGTTGCATTCCAGAACCCCCCGCGATAGATGAAAATCCACAAAGTAGAAACCATATTTGTATGGTTATTTTTATATATTTTAAGCCCTTATAAACTCTCCCACACTGTTAACATTATTAGAGCCCTCTAGACATGAAATAACACCCTTTAGTCAAAAGTTTAAACTGTGCTCCATGACAAGACAGAGATGACAGTTCTTTCTTACAATTAAAAGAATGCAAATATATCTTCTATTCAAAGGAATGTGTGACAGGAGCAGAGAATGTCAGAGAGAGAGAGAGGGCGAGAGAAAAGCAAACAATCAAAAAATCAATACGTGCTTTTGGGCTTTTAAGTATGCCGAAGCACCGCGATAAAGCGGCATTTTTTAGAGAAGCGTCCGTATCCTCTGGCAAACAGCCTCTGTGCAAACAACCCCTCTGCTCACACCCCCTCCATCAGGCGCAGAGAATGTCAGAGAGAGTGAGAGAGACAGAGAAAAGCAAACAATCAAGCACCGCGCGGGAAGCATATCGTATATCATTGAGGAGTTTTAGTTAATACGTAATACATGCTCTGATTGGGTAGCTTCTAAGCCATCCGCCAATAGCGTCCCTTGTATGAAATCAACTGGGCAAACAAACTGAGGAAGCATGTACCATAAATTAAAAGACCCATTGTCCGCAGAAATCCACGAACCAGTGAAAAATCCGTGATATATATTTAGATATGCTTACATTTAAAATCCGCGATGGAGTGAAGCCGCAAAAGTCGAAGCGCGATATAGCGAGGGATCACTGTATTCTTAATAAATGCCTTCCTGTCAGTATTGTCTTGCTTTGTAAAGTACGTTTCTTGGGTTTTTGGCATATATCTACACTATACAAAATGGCCATTAACTTTACAGTGCAAAACTGTTAAATAGCAAAGATAAGCAACTGTCAGTCAGTGAGTCAGTCATTATCCAACCCGCTATATCCTAACATCCTATATCATAGGGTCACAAGGGTCTGCTGGAGCCAATCCCAGCCAACACAGGGCGCAAGGCGGGAACAAATCCCAGGCAAGGTGCCAGCCCACCGCAGAAGATAAGCAACTGTAAAATGTAAAATTTTAAAGCACTGTTTCAGTAACACCAAAGCAGTAAAATGAAATACACAGACCGATACAATATTTTTTACATTGTTAATCTGTAAAACATTATTTTTCTGTGAAAAAGTGGTAATCACAGCACCAAAAATGAGATAATGATGTCAGAAATGAAATCACATTATACGTTCCATTTTACTACACCCAGTTGTTAAAAGGAAAGTTGCTGTTTGTTGACTGTGTCTGGTTTGCTCTAATACACTGTCACATGGTGACCAAGAATAGACATTCTGTAGTGAGAGTAGACAGCAGGTTGAGGTGAACCTGGAAACGTGGAGGTATGCAATGGAGTGAAGGAGAATGAAAGTCAGTAGGAGTGAGATGGAGTAAATGTGTGTGAATGAGAGGAAAGGTGGTGGAAGGGTGTGACTGCAAGGAGAAGATGTGGTGAAAGTATATGAATTTAAATACTTGGGTACAACAGTCCAAAGCAACAGAGAGTGCAGCAGAGAGGTAAAGAAGAGAGTGCAGGCAGGGTGGACTGAGTGTAGAAGAGTGGCAGGAGTGATTTGTGACAGAATAGTAGATAGAATAGTATCTATAAAACAGTAGTGAGACCAGCTATGTTATATGGTTTGGAGATGGTGGCACTGATGGAAAGACAGGAGGCAGAGCTGGATGTGGTGGAGTTGAAGATGCTATGATTTTTTTTTTTATGAGTAACGAGGGTAGACCGTATTAAGAAAAATTATTAGAGGGGCAAAACAGATATAACAGTTTGGTCATGAAGTGAGAGAGGCTAGATTGAAATGGTTTATACATAAGCAGAGGAGAGATGATAGGTAAATTGGGAAAAGAATGTTGAGGGTGGAACTGCCAGGCAAGAGGAAAAGAGAAAGGCAAAAGAGGACATTTATAGGTGTGGTGGGGGAGAACATGATGGCAGCCTGGCAAAAAACGATGTAAAAGACAGGGATAGATGGAGAGGGATGATCCGCTGTGGTGATCCCTAAATGGGAGCAGCCAAAAGAAGAAGAAGAAGAAGTTTAAACAGCTGCCTTACATTAATTTAACTCAAATATGATATGTACTTGCTTTATTAGATTAGATTAGATTAGTTTGGATTACATTAGATAAACTTTATTAATCGCACCGGGAAGTTTAGTATTACTTTTAATTAATCCGCACCCAAAGTACAATAACTTTGTGTGAATGGAATTTAAAGTATGATGCAACTTTTTAGAACTTCAGTATCTTCTGGGTTTTATTTTTCTTGCACCAATTTCTACATTTTCATACAGTTACTATATTTGTATAAGGGAACACCACCTTTTACCATACTGTTCCTGGTAACCCGCACACCTTTACACATTGGGGAAAATAAATTAAACAGAGTTAGCAAACTTATTTTTCACCAGGTGCTGAAAGTTATTTACATTGCAGGAAAGGATGTGTGCAATGCAGGGAGTTCGGCGGGGATGTACGAATAATATGCACTGGTGACTAAAAAATTCTGGTTTCATTGTATGGTCACAGATATATTATCTGACAGAAGTGGTTCTCCATAAGGATGCATGTTGCTCCAACACATTTTGAAGGACAGAAGTTACTGGCACTCCAAAGTAGCACTGGGCTTCAAACCCTTTAAATAAGCTTGATAAGGATATGGATGGTAAGTGTTTAGAAAGCAGTATTCTCTGTGGAGTGTTTCAGCCTACGTATCACCAAAGAGGGCTGTACAAAGCTTGTATTCATTAATGATCCAGGAACCTAATGATTATTAGTTATTAAATGATGCTCTAAAAGAAGATCTCTTGTACCTGAGAAGCATTAGAATAAGTATAACTGCTGTTTTTTGCTTAAATGTGGGATCCTAGTGCCTTTGTGTAGATTTTGTTTCTGTTCTGATGATATTTTCACCCTTTCTTTTCCTGTAATTATGTATTATTATATCTTTTTTGAGGGATGAAATAAATTTACCTAAAAATAATAACAATGCATTTTTGTGCATTTTCATTTTCCAGAATATTTAGATCCTTAACCTCAATGCATCTACTGTATATTCACATTATTGACATTTTTGTTAAGCCCCCGATTAAGTTCACTTTCTCAAGATAAAAAGTTAAATCTTTAAAACCAAAAATAAAACTTAAACTCTGCCCTTGTAATAATATACTTTGCTAATCCCCTCTAAGCATGTCTGGGCCACACAAGAGCAAAAGAGCTTGGTTTTGGAAAGCTAATTTTTTCAAAATGTGCTCTGTTTAAATATTTCTAAAGTTAATGTCCTGCTTTCAGAGTGGCAATGTCATGAAATATTTGCTGTGAAATGGCAAGCCCACTGGAAAACATAAACTCAATCTACTGATGTCAATTCTGGAAAGGCCATATACCCAATTTCTAATTATATAAAAAGTGGTGAATATTATTTTCTGTTAATTTTGGAACACTTCAAAAAAATATTTTATTTTTGCTATTTTAAGTGCAAACCGCATAGGATTTTAAGTGGTTTGCTCCTTGTATTAAAATGGTTACTGCTGGAAAAAGTGAACTACAACCAGGTAACACAGGATTGTTCTTCAGTTATTAAGGTCCACTATGGTGAAAGCTCATTTTAATTACCACACTGGTACACTGGTTGCCTGTGTCATTCAGAATTGACTTTAAAATACTGCTTATGGTTTACAAAGTCTTAAATAATCTCGCTCCATCTTATATATTGGAATGTCTGACACCTTATATTCCAAATCGTAACCTTAAAATCCTCAAATGAGTGTCTGCTTAGAATTCCAAGAGCAAAACTTAAAAGAAGTGGTGAGGCAGCCTTCTGCTGTTATGCACCTAAAATCTGGAATATCCTGGCAATAGGAATTCGCCAGGCTGATACAGTGGAGCACTAAAAAACTGCTAAAATCACATTACTTTAACATGGCTTTCTGATAACTTCATCTTCATTTAACCCTGATATTCTGTATATTCAATTCATTATAATAACTATTCATGGTGGCTCTAAAATCCGTACTGATCCCTACTCTCTATTGTGTTTCTTTTCCCAGTTTTCTGTGGTGGCGATCTGCGCCATCACCACCTAATCAAAGCACTGTGATGTCCTATATTGATAGATTAAAAGCCAGAAGTCTACATGACCATCATCATCAAGTCCTTCCAAAAGAACCCTAAATACAAAGAGGACTGTTTCATTTATGTTAGGTAGAATGCCCATAGGGGACTGGGCGGTCCCATGGCCTGGAATTCCTGCAGATTTTATTTTTTCTCTCCAGCCGTCTGGAATTTTTTTTTTTTGTTTTTTCTGTCCTCCCTGGCCATCGGACCTTACTCTTATTCTATGTTAATTAGTGTTGTCTTATTTTAATCCTTGCTTTGTCTTTTATTTCTCTTTTCTTTATCATGTAAAGCACTTTGAGCTACATTATTTGTATGAAAATGTGCTATATAAATAAATGTTGTTGTTGCTGAATATAAGTGGGACAAACACGATAAAAAATGTCGATGTGTTCATGCAGGCATTAGCAAGACAGACCAAGGATGTTACAAACCTAAGAAGGACCTGGGTAGTGACTGAAGGAAATGTAAATCTATCTATCTATCTATCTATCTATCTATCTATCTATCTATCTATC
>JANRMT010062821.1:28864561-28890880 GCA_026402145.1 Polypterus bichir lapradei | reverse complement strand
ATCTATCTATCTATCTATCTATCTATCTATCTATCTATCTATCTATCTATCTATCTATCTATCTAAATGAGGGAATGCAGAACTAAACTGAAAAAATGACAGGAAGAACTAATCAAATGCAGCAATGGTCTGGCACTGATGTCTAACAGCTTTATACTTGCACTGATCTGCCACTTTATTAGGTGCATCAATGGAATTTAATATAAAATTAAATACTGAAAACTTACTTGGTTGCTTAAGGTTGAGGGTTGCTTTGGACAGTGCCTAGCCCAGGAACATCAGAAACAATTAGCCACAGTCACCAACAGAATGGCAGAATCCATCAGTAAAATCATCATATGAGAGTTCAGGCAGTATGCAGGTATCTATCCTTCCAACAGGTCCTTGCAGCCTTCCATTCTCATCAATTGGCAGATAACTGCATAATCCGATTTCAGTAACAATTCACTGTGAGGTTTTCAAAAATAATCCATGGGCTGGTTGCTGACTTTCAAACTTATTGTCTGTTCATTGCTGCAACCTCCACCATGATCAGTGGGTTCTGAAAATGGACATATAAATGGACTGGCATACAGTTTTGACATGTACGTTCCTGAAAAATGCACCAAAGATGGGGATGTTTCACATAACAGAATGATTTCCTGAGAGGTCATTACTATTACAAGATGCATGTCTACTAGACTTTCAAGATAAAACTGCTATATGTAGTAGAGTCATAGCTATAGGGTCTACAAACTTTGGATTGATTTACCTGCTAGTGTAACAGATATAGCATTTGAGTTGAGACTGAAACTCATGACTCTAATCCAGTCAACCTTTACTAAAGCAACTGGGTAGGCTGTTCTTTCACAAGTGCCAGCTTAACTGAAAAATTAAGAAAAACGTACCAAGTAATTGCCGACGGAAGAAGAGAAGAAGCTGGCCACTAGAGTGGAAAAAACAAGTATATCAACCTCTGAGCAAACGAATGCTAAATGTACAGAGAAAGAGTATGAAAACTATATGTCAAGTGTATTCACTGCACGTTATTGTGCAGTGCGCCATTACTGGTATTATATAAAAACAAACTGAATTCAGAGAGAGAAGTTGGGAGCATGTGCTGAATTCAACTGAATACAAATATCATGTACAATCTTAGCATTCCTACCAATTTTAGTGTCTGTTTTTAAGCCAGCTGTGTGCTTACAGCTTGCCAAATCTTTTGATCTAATTTTAACTGATATTACTTATCGATTTACATTATAGAATTATCTCATGTCTTTTTGTGCTTGGCACTTCTTTTTCGGCTTGCCATTATCAGCATAAATACTTCTGTATACTCATCTACCTTGGGGACTAGTGCTACAAATATTTTACTGCTGTGTTAACATACACAAGAAAGTCTATTCCATAAATGAACAAAAGGTTGTTAAGGTGAGGTTTCAGGATGTTTGTCGCTACAATAGTGTAGCTGGAGCCAAACAGGAACAGAAGACTGAAGGACAGCACCTCAGCAGTGGCCTTATCACGCAAGCTGCTAACATCCTACAGCAACATTGTATTTCACAAAAAATATTAGCAAGCTGCTCCTTTAATGGTCTTCCGTCTGACAAATGTATGAATTATTACCTGATGCCAAAGTATCTGAATTATAATCATCTAGTTATGGTATTTACTAATTAATGAATGCAAGCAACCAAATAGATAAGCTGAAAACAAAATGATATTTGTTTGCAAATATCCTGAAAATAACAACTCAATGGGATTTCCTCTGTCACAAACCAGAAATGTCAAAAGAAAGAATGTATGTACTCAGGCTATCTTGCACTGCTTCTCGGGGCTAATAAAGACAGATCATTGATGAGATGACAAAGAGTAAATTGTTTCTGCTTTAATTATGTAATGTCAATGCTATTTGTAAAACTGAACTGATTGAACAGATAAAAATAATAATAATGGTATTATATTGCAAATGTATGCTTATTTTTTTACATGAGTGCCATAAATACAGAATCAATAATAAGCATGAACATCTTCGAAAAGACCAGCAAAAAACAAACGAAAGCTGTAATCCTTGAAAGAGACACAACTTGTGTTCAAATGCTATCAAAATTAATAACACTACAGTATTATAATAAAGAATTTTAAATCCAATACCACAATGCATCACTGAAGCAACCCTGAAATGAATGTGTATACATGTTTGTGACCTCAGGATGCCATTCACTAGGAGATGGCAAGTGTCATACAGAAAAATGCAATTAACTCAGAATTAGGGTGGTGCACTCTTAAAAAACGTGTGAAAATTGGTAGTAGGTTACAATAGTAATCTCCCCCATACACTGTGGCAAAATTATTAACTCTTTCTTTTCTCATTATAACAGTTGTTAATTCACTTTCAAATTTCCAAGCAGTCATGTGGGAAGCTGGAGCCTTTAGTGGAAGAACTGGGTCAAACTTAAACATGATAGATGTTAGGCCCTTACAAGGCCTGTTTACACACAAAAATGCACTTACTCATTCTGGAACAGCTTAGAGGTGCCAATTAGTTTAACATGCAAATGCTTGAGATGTGAGTGGAAAACCGTAGAGCCAGATTATCCACACTCAAAGTTATTGAGTACTGTACTACTGCCATCATTAGCTACTATTTAACAATTTAAAATTAAGAAGGCTGATTTTTATAATGCGGTGGGTTGGCGCCCTGCCCAGGGTTTGATTCCTGCCTTGCGCCCTGTGTTGGCTGGGATTGGCTCCAGCAGACCCCCGTGACCCTGTAGTTAGGATATAGCAGGTTGCATAATGGATGGATGGATGATTTTTATAACAATTGTGTTCATAAGAATTACTAATGAATGCTTTGAAGTCACTTTTTTTTCCAGTGTTCACCACTATGAGAAACTGCCATAATGTATATAATATTCTATTCGACTTGTCTTAATGTCTAGTAATGCAAGACTTTGAACCCTTTGGGATTACTTCCTATTGTTGGCCTTCTATATCCAAAAAAACTCATTTTAAGGCCATATGTTGTAAAGGTATTAGAATAAAAACTGCCTGAAGAAGAGCCCTGAGCTGCCTCAAGAGCTTAATCTGTTAAGTTAGCTAATATATGGTGCAATTTTTCTTCACTTTTCAATGCATCCATAATGGCTAACACAACACATCACCCTAATACTACACTTTTATGATAAACAGTAAACCAATAGGTGTCTTGGGAAACATGATCAGAAGGACTTTAGGTTGTGCCACATTACCCCCTAATGGGATAAAAGGGGTCAGATGTATCCCTTTTCACAAAAAATTGAAAAAATTGTGGATCAGTAATATAGGCATGTAGCATGCTGATCAAATATGGTCATATTTTTGATAATTGATTCTTAACTGGTGGTCCCAAACAAATGATACATTTCAAACATAAGCATCTGGGGTATCTTTTTTAAACAATTTCTATAGTACTAGGGTGTTGTACCATGTTAGCCATTATGAATGTAGAGAAAAGCCAAGAAGAATGACACCTTTTATTGGCTAAATAAAAAGATTACAATATGCAAGCTTTTGAGGCAACTCAGGCCCCTTCAGCCTGAAGAAGGGGCCTGAGTTGCCTCGAAAACTTGCATATTGTAATCTTTTTAGTTAAATTTCTAGAGTATTAATCATGAATATGATGTGTTATTTTTTAATCATTTACTATGGAAGTATGCAGTCCATGCACCTCTATCACAGGATGAAAAATTACGGATTTCTATTACAAGTGAGAATATTTCAACATTTAAATTGAAGCACACATTTTAATACATTCAAATATCGGACACAACTATTCTTATTTATTATGTACTTCTGCCTCATGAAGTAAATCGATACATTTCTTATGAACACCCTTAATTAGGCCGGCTTTCGCTAATTCAGACTTTTTGATTGTTTGTTGTTACTTTCACTTGTTTAACAGTATATCTACAAAGTACAAGCAAATAGAAAATGCCACATATATAGTATTTTGTTAAATTGTACATTTCTTTAATATCAGACTATCTTTTGCAATTACCATATATACTTGCGTATAAGTCGGGTCTTGAAACCCGAAAAATCGATCATAAAATCAGACCCCGACTTATACATCCATTCAAAAATGTGACATTTAATTTTTTTTTTACATCTTCTTGCATCAGTTCCTCAGACACATCAAATTTTGTTGCACCAGTGCAGTTACCAATTTCTTTCGACACTTCAATGACTTTTAATTTAAAACCAGCTTTATATTTTCTTCTGATCGAACGCTCCATCATTGATAAGGGATGCTCTTACAATAAAGGTGTATGAGGGTGTGAGATAAGAAAAAACACAAAACAGTGCAAACGTCGCTTCGGAATAGTTTGGGTATTACTGTGTGGTCACATAGGCACGATACATAGAAATTAAAAGGCAGTGTGCTCTGTGGTTAATTTCTCACGTGGGCGTTAGCATATCATAATCGCTTGGACCAATAGTGTGAGTTTTCCGTATTCGACTTATATGACCGACAATATAAAATGCCAGAAATTATACGTTAAAATCAAGCCCCGACTTATCCATGGGAGAACTTAAATGCGACTATATACGGTAAGTATTAAAGAAGATAAATGAAACACATAAAGAAACAAGATATATGCAATTAAAACATAAAAACACTCCTGCACTGGGCACACATTCTCCACTCCAGCTCTCCAAGTAGACACAGAAAAATCAAATCAGACATTTTTTTCACATATTCTTCATCTAAATATTCTTACATGCTTCATCTTACATGCAGTCTTTTATCAACAAACACTGATATTTCAATTTTAAGTGGCAAACCTTTATTTTGGATACTGCAAAAATGCATGTATTACTAATTTACTCTTATGTAACAAGACCTTAACAAAGCCTTTTTTTGGCCTTCATAACACTTATAAAGCATCAGTAGGTAGTTTATTCAGGTCTGTGCAGTATGGCATATTGACATGATGGTAAAATTACTTCTTAATATGAAGGATTCATGGATTTTATACTAAATATTTAATATCAAGAGTTAAGCAACCTCAGACCACTCCAAAGTGAAGTTTTGTTAGTAGGTCACATTGCAGAGATGAATAACCTATTTTACCAATGTTGTATAGTAAGTGTTATGAAGACCAAAAAGAAAATCCTTAGATAAGGTCTTGCTACAGAATAATAAATGAATAGTAGATGTGTTTTTGCAGTACCTAAACTAAAGTGTTACCATTTTGTGCAGACTCCTGATATGTATATGTTTATATATTTCCAACATGATGGCCTAGTGAACAGAGATGCTGTCTCATGAATCTAGTGTGCTGCATTCCAATCTTGAGCTTGGTCATTCTTTGTGTGGAGTACACACGTTTTTCACCATGTTTGTACAGGTTTTGCTTCAGGTACTCCATTTTAATTCCCAAATTCCAAAGATATGCACATGTAGTAATTACTAAGTCTAAATTGTTGCCAGTGTGAGTCAGTGGGCTTGTGATGGATTGGTGCCACATTGTTTCCCACATTGTGCATGATATTTTCAGTGGAGGCTCCAGCCTTCAACAGACTTGATTTTGATGGAGAATGTAAAGCTAAAGAATTTATATATAGTTATAAATGAATTGGAGGATGACAAAAACACCAATTCACCTTACAGAATGTACTGAAAGTGTACAAAATTATAAAAAAAAAACAAAATTTTTATTTAAACCAAAATACATGATAATATAAAACCTCAAAAAGAAAACAACATGAAATAAACTGTCCTGCTGGGATGATTTGGGATTGGTGAGGTGGCTCAAGCACAACTCCATATTTTGTGACTCCTTCCTGTCTATTTCACCTCCATGCCAGGTGAATTTTTCTCCTTGCTCACTTCCCACTCCAAACTTGCTGTGGTTCTGGCAGGAAACAGCCTTGACTAACTTTAGAGCCATCCCTGGAAATACGTTTGGTGTCACACATGCCTTCCTAAACCCCAGGTCCACCAGGTTAAAGTGCTCTAAGAAATTATTTCTTGAATAACAGCTCTCCTAGGGGCCTGAAACTCTATGATACTGAAAAAATTTGCTACAGAGATATATTTTTTCTGAGGTTAAGAATTAACTTATAGATGTTTTGAAGAACAGATAATCTGAATTTATCATTAGCTCCATACTTATATAGACTTACCAACTAACCAAGTGTGGTTTTAGGGATATGGGAAGAAAAAATAGAGAAAAACTCCTGCAGACACCAGGAGAGCTTGCTAACTCCTGTCATGCACGTGCGCATGGCAGACAGCTCAAGAGCTCTTGTGATAATAATTACCCAACGAACCAGGAGTTGGCACTGTCTTTTAATGCCTTCATTGCTCCTCTAAGTGCAAATGGAAGATTGACAGCCATTCCACCACTGACATCACTTCCATTACTTGCCCTCCTGCACTCACCCCTTCCTGTCTGGAACCTATATGCCCATTCAGTTTAATTCTAAGCTCCCATTTTAAAGGTTGTTTTCTGGTACGTGTTGCGTATGTTTTCATTATTGCCTCATTTCAGTCATATGGGGTCACTAGGGTGGTACCCCAACACTTTAATGTTGTTTTTCATTTGAACCCAGTCACCTGAAAATGTGAGGACGTAGACTAACCACTCCACCTTAATGCAAACATATAGAAGAAAGTTTACTGTACATATGTAGCATGTATATGGTAACATTTTCGAGTTACAAAGAAGCTATGCATGAAGGGGAAACTACTTTACAAAATATTATAGCCGATATAAGTGTTGCCATGTTATTAGAGACATTTCAGCACTTAGTACTAAATCATGCATTAACTGCAGCCTGTTTACAGAAAAAGACATTAGTGAATGAATTCATGTCATTTGTACATAATCAACGTATTAAAAATGAATGTCAAAATAATCCCACACAAGTTGATTCAAAATAATATTCTCAACATATTTTCTGAAACGACTTGAGTATATTACAGTTGCACATAGGGCAATTATAAGTTAGAGTTGCTTGACCTTGACATCATATTTTTCAGAATGTGAAAGGGTTTCAAGAGACACAACATGGCATTACCAGGCAATGATGAGTTTTCCTATATATTTACACTCCATCGCAAGCCCTATATCCTAAAACACAATTTTAGCATATTCAGAAAGCATGCACTTCACTGCCTCCAGAATACAAACATTGACTCTAATAGCTTTTGAACTCCCCCCACAAAGAATGGCAAAGGTGAAGTCTTCATAGCTAAAGGACAAATGTGTTAGTCCAAGAGACTATGCAAACTTTTGCTAAGAGGGTGTGACGCCTTCTATACACTTGTACACTAGAAGAGTTTGTAAAGACTCCCTTACTGGAGCCATATTAAATAAGGCAGTGACTTAATCAACTGCATAGCAGAAGCCACAGTGTTATAAAGATTAGGGAGGGGGCCAAAGGTCTGCAAATGGAAACTGCTTTTTTACATCCTGTGGAATGTTTCTGGTCTCTTGAAAAAATATTAGTCTAAAGAGACTTGAAGGCTGAAGAATTTTCAATCAATAATTCTCTTTTTAAAGAGACTTCCCTCAAAAGGACATATGATATTTAGCAGCATTCTTTCCATACATTTTTAAAGTATAGGAAAGGTATAACAAATTAAAAGCGTGTATGACCAATTTTTTCTTCTAAAACATTTTACACATGTTAGAATACCTTCAGTAATAAGTAATGAAACGTCAGCCATACCAGAATCCACAAAATTCCAAAGAAAGAGAACCTATTCTATAAAATAATGGAGAAAGATAATCTATGCATTTTATACTTCATCCTTACTTAAAAAAAAAAAAAAACACAACAAAAACAAAACAAGGATTCCTTCCATTTTTAGATGTGACAGTGAAATGTGGCAGCTTGTGTTTGCTAGAGGAAGGATATTGAAGGTGTAGCTCAAGGAAGTAGAGACAGGCGCCTAAACAGAAACAAGGACTGAGGAGTTTGCTGAGCCAGTGACATTAAAAGTTTGTTTGGAAGGGAGGTAACATTTTAGTTGAGGGAAGCATCTGGTGGTTTGATGTTTTTGATGTTTCACAAAAAAAGTCCACCTCTAGCATTTGTGGGTGTAATGAACACATGAATTAATTCATTCTCAGTGTTATGTTTTCTTTGAATGGGTACACTCATGAAGCTGCAGAGATGATGAGCTTTTCTAAAAACACATTGCTTCCTGTCAAAATTTCAGTCCATTGTACTTTTCCAACTAAAAAGCTGAAAATAAAAGTTTTTTAAAATGGAAAATCGAGTTTTATGGTAAAGCCAATCAAAATCAGTACTGTGATGCTTTGATAAATAAAACATTTGAAAATCAGATAACAAATATCACACTGCAATTGCCGTTGCTTAGCAAACTAAGCTACTGTCTTTAAATACATCCACTGTATATCAATATGTGGTATTTGAAAACATATTAAAGCATTATAATTTAGTTATGATTTGTGGACTGTAAGGGGCGTTGCAACAGCCTAAACTCCAGACACAACTCTACAAACAGTAGTCTCAGGTGCAAATAAGGCTTCTTCTCTAATTTCTTCTCATTCTTTCTTCTCCACTCTTCCTGGGTGAGGCAGATCAGCTTCTTTTATCTCAGACCTGGGAGTTCTTCTGGTGATTGCTCGTAAGAAGCACTTCTGGGTCAGGAGGAAACCCCACAAAGTAAGGATTACAAATTCCTGCAGCAACCCCTGACGACCCCCACAGAACCCAACAGGGTTGCTTTACGGGACTACAGCTCCCAGCAAGCCCTACATGTGTCCATATGGATGCAGTAGCCCAGGGATGCTGCCACCTAGAGTGTCGGGGGAGCCACTAGATCTTCTCCCCCTGTTCCTCCATTACACTGGCCAGGTAAGTATCTTCTGTCCAGCCGTGCCAGGACACCGGCATATTCACTCCTGGAAAAGGCAAGGAACAGCCTACCTTTCTTCTCGGCCATTCTGTATGGCAGCCTTCATACCAGGTAATCATGCACCATCCCAGTCACAGATTTTAAAGTAACCACTGAAAAATAAGGCATTTAGGCTTTAAAATATTTTTCTTAGGCATGCAAGTTTGAAATATATATTTAAGCTGGAGCAAGTGTTAGCATATAACATGTAACCTAGTAGCATCTGAAAACATGAATACTAATGATAAGCAAACCCCATGAAGTTCACTTTGCCACAAGTTTGGCAAAATATGAGACATGTTCAGGAACTTCACTGAACTTGGTTAACAAGCAGGAACTAAACTATCTTTCAGTGTGTCATAAAGGCAAAATGCTGCTGAGGGCTAGGGATGCACCTGCCAAATATGTAGGGCTGATTATTGTGGCCAAAACTGGGATCTGAGCTGTGAGGTGGAATTACTAACCATGGTGCCACCATGCCTTAAAAAACAAAAGATGCAGATGGAACAATAACCTTAGGTCAAATACAACAAATAGCCACAAACCAACAAAAACTAAAAAAATAATCATAATTGTTGCGTTTCAGTATTTGGGACACTAATTAGCTGTGCCACACAGCGACAATGTGGGACTGGCTTGCTTCATTTTTTGATATTTCCAATCTCTCAGATGCTTTTCATTCCATTAAAAAGATAGGAATGCCTTGTAAATAGTAATAGATTTTTCATTATTCTTATTTATTATTACTTTTTATTATTATTAATATTTCACAGAGTCTCATGATTTCTGGAAGGTTGAGAGGTTAGGCTCCTTTAGGGTTTGGTTTGATGAGCCTCAGCACTAGAAAACTGATCATAAAATGATGATTATTGTAATTAAACTCAATACAAAACAGTCAAAACTAAGGACCTTCCCCGACTCAGGAAAGCCACCTAATGTTTAAAATAAATAAAGATATTTTACTAAAGGCATAAATAAAACTAAATACAAGATAATAAATACAAAAATAAAGAATATAATTAGGGAACTGCTGTAAACTTGACAAAGGTTTCATCACCAAACTAATGATAAAATGAAAAAACATTTTTAAAAAAGTCTGAATTAGCAATAGTCACCTCATTTTGTGGTGTTCATAAGAAATGTAATTTATTTAATGAGGTAGTACATAATAAACAAGAATAACAAGAATAGTTTCATCCAGTATTTAAAATATTAAAATGTGTGCTTCAAATGTTTAAAGTCGAAATATTCTTGTTTGTAATAGACATTAGAAGGTAAGGTCCCAGGTGAATTTTGAAAAAAAAAAAACAAAAATAACATTATGTTTGTAACCACTGACATCGAAAAAGTCAAAAGTCAAAATTATGTTTGAAATTTGTCATTTTTAACCTTCTGAGACCACCAGTAAAGAATCAGCCATCCATCCATTATCCATCCCGCTAGATCCTAACTACAGGGGTCTGCTGGAGCCAATCCCAGCCAACACAGGGCGCAAGGCAGGAAACAAACCCCGGGCAGGGTGCCAGCCCACCGCAGAGTAAAGAATCAAATATTAAAAATATTATCATATTCATGATCATAAACCTTGAAATAGCATGAAGTGGCACTCCACATTTCTATATTACCAATCCCTATTTTTTTGTGAAAAGGAGTAACTTTGACTCCTTAAATTCCATTAGGGTTGAACTTGTAGGGTCGGTTGAGGTTCTTATTATTAGGACACACCAATTGGTCCAAAAATACCCTAAAAAATGAGTTTTCTTTAGAAAAAAATAGGGGGAACCCCAAAAAGATTGATGTCTTGTATAACCAAACATTAAGATGAGTTAAATGATACATCATACTGTATGTGGGGTTTTTTCATCATGGTGATTGAGTAGATAATAAAACAAAATGATTTCAAAGCATTTCTAAGTAATTCTTACATTCACAATAATGTCATTAGTACCATAAATAAAAAACAAATGCTCTCAAGATTTCTCACAAAGGTAATTAATATTGTGTATGAACAAAGCAAGAGTATAAAGAGAAAAAGCCTGTGAAGACATGGGGTGAACATACAAACTCCAGGTCAGGTAACCAGATTATCATTTTAACAGTCTCCCGGTTAGCAGAGTCATCCACTACTTATAATACCCACATAAGAAACAACATGAATTTAATGCTGTGTAATTTCTTTTTTTAACTTGTGTCATAATCAAAATATGCTTTTGCATCTTTGAGACCTACTATTTTGTGTCTAATCAAAAATGATAATTTTAATATTTTAATTCTTTAATCCATAGAGTTTTAGTGTTATCATTATATATAGTGATATGTTAGCATAAGCTAGTAAATGAAACGTTTTTTGTGTAATTTAACCTTGAATAACAGCTAATGAGTTTAAGGTGCATTATCAGTCTTGTTTTAAAAACTCATATCTTTCAAAGCAAAGTGTTGAATGCAGAAGATCTTCGTTAACAATATGATTTGTTTAACTTTGGTGCCCTAGAAATTTTCTGCTGACAGCTGTGATGCAATGGCAGAGGAAAAGAAACAAAGCATTTGCAAAATCAGAAGCAGGTTTTTTTTTGCCTCAGTTCACTGAACTCTGTTATTCTTTATGGCTAAAATGTAAATAGCCAGCAGGGAAAGATGTTTAAGTGGGATCTCTTGCCATTTCCTTAAAGAGAGACAAACAAGGTGTGTTCAGGCATATTTCAAAATTATTCTGACAGTCATTGATCTAGCGGGTAGAGCATTCCAGCAGCCCTTAACGTGCACTATGTCATTGAAATCTGGCACGGCTTCAGCTCCAGAGTTCCCTGTTAAATGTTCCTAGTGTTTATTATCTTGTGATATACTACACTTATATTCAACTCTAAGCTATCCATGGTTGTTGTTTTTTTTATTAAACTCTAACTATAAAGTCATGAAACAGATTATTAGAAATAAATTACTAAATCAGTGTAAAATGAAATAGTTTTAGTAATACACTCTGGTTATTAAGTATATTTGCAGTCCAAACAATATGCATACAGATTAATGCCTACTGAGAGCATATGATCCAGAGTGCACTCTTCTTACTGTATGTGGTTTTGCAGATGTGGTTCAGTATCATATGTCAGCATTTCACCTACCTTAGACAGCAGTGTGTACATTACAATGAAATATGTAAATTCTCTGAGTTTCCCAATTTTCTCTCCTCGTATAAGAGCACATCACCTGCCTGCAGTTGCGATTCCTCTCTTTTCACATATTCTAAGTAACTTCTACACCTGGGTTGATGACCTGAATGAAATACCTACAAGGAAGTCCCTCTCTCCTCACAAGGAACAGGTAAAATGTTTGTCAACAGATGATGTGAGAAGATCTTTGTTGAATGTTAAACCCACGAAATTTGTTTGGGACCAGACAACATACCTGGATTAGTGCTCAGGGAATGTGCATCCCAGATGAAAGATATCTTTACAGACAATTTCAACATTTCCCTGAGGTAGACAGTCATCCCGAAGTGTTATAAAAACGCTACCATCACACCCATGCCAAAGAAGTCCTCTGTCTCTTGCCTAGATTACTATTGCCAGTGAAAAATGCTTTGAGAGTCTAGTCTTGGGTTATCTGAAAGCTTGACTTCACTCATCACATGACCCAAACCATTCCACTAAGGATGCCATATCATCTTCTTTAAATGTGGCCCTGTCCCATCTGGGCACAAGAGACACTAATGCTAGAATGCTGTTCATAGACTTCACTATGAGCTTCTGAGGAATGATGGTGTTAAATGCTGAACCGAAGTTAAAACCTCTAGGCTGCAACACCATGCAACTGGTATTTCTCACAGAAAGACCCCAGACAGTCCACAATGGAAACATCATCTCCAGCACCATCATGCTAAAAACTTGCATCTCCCAGGGCTGCATACTCTGTCCACTTATTTTTACTCTGGTGACTCACAACTGTACAGCTGTGCACAGCTCTAACACCATCATTAAGTCTGCTGATGAAACAACAGTGGTAGGTCCCATCAGCAATGGAGACGATTCAGCTTACAGAATTGATAATTAATGATTGGCAGACTGTGATAGTCCAACAACGTGTCTCTTAATGTGGCTAATTATTGACTTCAGGTAGCCTCATGCTGTTCACATTCCAATGCATATTGAGGGCTTTGTGGGGGAACTGGTTAAGAGCATCAAATTCCCTGGTGTGCACCAGGCAGCTGACGTTACTTCATCAACTCACACCACCTCCATAGCCAAGAAGCCACAACAATGTCTTCATCTTCTTTTGATGGTTGAAGAAGGCAAGCCTAACTCCCTCCAGTATTGTGGAGGACTACTCACACCCATCCAATGGACTCTTTATCACACTTTCATCCGGAAGAAGGTTTATGTAGCATCTGAACCATTTCTGCCAGGTTCTGAAACAGTTTCTACCCCTTGGTTGTCCAGACATGGTGATTCCCCACCTCCCTCGGATCTGTAGTAGTCTATATATATAAAAGTCAATGTGCGTATGTATGTTCCAGCATCACATCCGAACGGCTGGAGCAATTTTCATGAAACTTGGTACACATGTTCCTCATGGTCAACTAAAAATACTGTAGGGTGAAATCAGCTATAACCCAACCACTTCTGGGTAGGGTGGTGGTGGTGGGGGGATGATCTTGCGGTCTTCTATGCATGTTATCATCCAGCTGACACTCGGAACGACCACTAGAGGGCAAACTGGAGGCGACTGCCGGCATTCTTTATGTTTGAGTGCCACTGCGCCCCTGTCGCTTTTGAAACTAAATAGAGCTCTACACGTGGAAGTGTGTGTGCCTGTCCAGCCTGGAAGTGAGATGTAGAGTCGGGGTGAGGGCTCCAGCTCCGAGGATAGTACACCGGCAAAAGGAAACCTCCTAAGAAAGACAATTGCTTAGCTGCTAATGCGCAAACGATGCGAGCACTTCGGCAACATGAATCCTCATAGCAGAGAGATGCCCAGAGTAGTTCTGATGATTTAAATACTTTCTAGGATCCCGTGCTTTTAACAGCATGGGCTTACATAATTAGTATATACCAGGCGACTGCCAGCATTCTTTATTTTTGAGCAGCACTGCGCCCCTGTTGCTTTTCAAATTAAATACAGTTGGCTGGTTCCGAGGTCAATTGGATGATGACATACATACAATACCGCAAGACAAGCACATTAGTGAGTCTTTATCCATCCATCCATTAGCCAACACACTATATCCTAACTACAGAGTCATGGGGGTCTGCTGGAGCCAATCCCAGACAACACAGGGCGCAAGGCAGGAAACAAACCCCAGGCAGGGTGCCAGCCCACCACAGAAAATCCACGCAGACACAGGGAGAACATGTAAACTCCATGCAGAGAGGACCCGGGAGGCGAACCCAGGTTTATTGTTTGTTAATTTATTTTTATTTTTAAAGATGTGTTTTTTTTTTTAATTATGCTTTTCTCAAACAATTAAAAAAAAAACTTTATTTTCCTCCTGGGCAACGCTGGGTATTTCAGCTAGTTTATTTATATATAGTACAATTGTTGCATTTGTTACTACTGCTTTTTCATTATTAGTTTTTATTAGTTATTTATTTCTATTTATTTCCATATATTATTACAATCTAAAATAGGAATTGCTACAGAAGAAGAACAAGACTCATTTTTCATTTATTTACTTACTTACTTACTTATGATATACTTCTTCACCTGCCTTGTACTCATCCTATTTTTCAGTACATGTTGCACCACAGTCCTGGGGAACATTATTTCGTCCCACTGTATACTGCAATACTGTGTATGCATGGTATGACAATAAAGCCATTTGACTTAACTCATGAAAAAAAATAAACAACTACACTTTTGTCCTGATATGGTGACACCATTCTTACAATTTTCTGCAGCATGAACAAAGGCTACTTAATTAGTAAAGAGAGGGTATATTTTTAATCTACTAATATACAGTAGATGTTATATTGAGATGGATATTTTTAATTGAATTATTTACTAAAAAGCAGAGATCTGTTTTAACTTTTGACTTTGAGGACTCTTTTTTCTGTTGATACGTGTCAAAACAGTCAAATTAAATCCTCTGCTATTTCAATGTTGTACAATAATAACATTTTATAAACTTCCAAGGGACCTGAAAAGTTTTTATATGCACTGTATGTCAGTCTGCACACATTAAGCAGGTGTTTAAATATTAGCATAATCAAAAAACAATACCTAATAATCTAATAAATTGTCAGGCGTTTTGACTTTGGCTTACATCTGAATTTAACCTTCTGATTTGTTATTTCAGTTTTCACATTTTGGCTTAATATATAGTTATTCTCAAATTATTTCCCTTTGGGACATTGCAGTTATTCATTGTTTTGTTACAGTCACTGCCTTTTTATGTTTTTATTTTCATGACCATAGCCATGTTGTTTATTATTAGGACACTGGTCACTGGTTACATAATCACCAACGTCGCTATCCACGACGACCTCAAACAGACCTTTTAAAAGATGGCAGTGTGGTTTGCAAGTATACTGTATGATTATTGGATCCCTTTCTAAACTTCTGTCCTGTATCTTCTGTTCTGTTCTGTGTATTGTATTGTATTTACCGTATATACTCGCGGATAAGTTCTCCCGCAGATAAGTTCAGACTTGATTTTACAGTATTCATCCATCCATTTTCCAACCCGCTGAATCCAAACACAGGGTTACGGGGGTCTGCTGGATAATTTCCGATATTTTATAATGTTGGTCATATAAGTTGAATGCGGAAAACTAACGCTATTGGTCCAAGAGACTATGAGATGCTAACGCTTACCTGAGAGAGTAACCACAGAGCACACTGCTTTTTTTTTCTATGTGGGTGCGGCAATGCTCTGTATCAGCGCGTACTCCTAACCCCTTTCTTTCTCTCTTTTTATTGTGCCCACATGACCACACAGTAATACCCGAACTATTCCAAAGCAACGTTTGCACTGATTTCTGTTTTTTATATTTCACACCCTCATACACCTTTATTGTAAGAGCATCCTTTATCTACAATGGAGTGTTCGATCAGAAGAAAATTTGAAGCTGGTTTTAAATCAAACATTGTTGAAGTAGTGAAAGAAATTAGTAACTGTGCTGTTGCAACAAAATTCGATGTGTCTGAGAAATTGATGCGAGATTGGAGGAGGCAAGAAGATGTAAAAAAAAAAAAAATTGTCACATTTTTGAACGGGTGTATAAGTCGGGGTCTAATTTTATGAATGATTTTTCGGGTTTCAAGACCCGACTTATAAGCGAGTATATACAATGCCCCCTTTTTTGGCACCCATTGCACACCCAACCTTCTTGGAAAGGGGTCACTCTCTGAGTTGGCTTTCCCAATGTTTCTCCCATTTTTTTTCCCTTCAAGAGTTTTTTTTGGGGAGTTTTTGCTTGTCTTCTTAGAGACTTCTTCTTGTATTGTATTGTATTGTATAAACTTCAAGGTGCTTACAATCAGATCTTAGTTTCTCTTTTTACACATTCATTTTAGATCATCAATTATTCTAACAATTAGTGGTAGTTAGTTTCTAATTTCCATAGGCCATGTGTTTGGTCTGTTATGGTTTTTGAACTATTTTTTGACTTTGTTAATTTATTTCCATCTGAATGGGCTTATTTCTTGCCTTACGTTGAATTTTCCCATAATGTGCTGTCGAATTTCTGTCTGGGAATGTCTCCTGTTGAATGCCAATTTGTGTTAATGCCACCAATTTTGAGGTGTAGTACTAAAACATCTTCACTACCTGCACTGTCCAATCTTTTATCTTCATCATGCCATAACTGCCAAAGTTGGCACAGGCAAATACTATGCCTAGGTCCTATGTGGACAGGTGGCAATGTGTCCCTCCCATGTTTCAGGTGGGTCAAAAGGTTTGGCTTTTGAGCCATAACATACAGCCTAAACTTTCATTGTGCAAGTTGTATTCAAGATTTATAGGACCATTTTCAGTTCTCTGGAGAATTTCTCCAGTCAGCATATTAGTTAGCGCTTCATCTTTTCCTGTTCCCCAGCATAAGCCACTTCACACTTGTAGATTCTCTCCCCCACCTTCTCCACCTCCCCTGGTTATTGTTGAGAGCCATCCGCAGTTTGAGGTTCATAAGATTTTTGACTCCAGGAAATGGGGGAGTTGAATATCAAGTGGACTGATGGGGTTAGGGACCTGAATAGCTGAATAGTTTCTAATTTTAAATAGGCCATGCACTACATCTATTATGGTTGTAGATTTATTTTTCAAATTTGTCTTTGATTTATGGTATGCCCCTATACTTTGGTTGCTCACACTATTTTTGATCATCCAGTTTTGACATTTTGCCTGGCTTTTCTATGATTCTTCTTCACCATATTATCTCCTGTTTATTTTTATGTCACTCACAATAATTTCAGAGTCTCTGTTTCATAACAGTACCTAAACCCCTGTAACATTTCTGAATCATTGACCTTTTACAAGGTAGTTGTCGATCAAGATCCAAGGCAGTAGTAAACCCATCCAATGTCAATACTTAACTGGCACTGACCAAGCTAATACTTTCCCCCGCCTTATTTCCCTTTTCTTTATCTTGTAGTCCAGTTCTGAGCCTGAAAAATGCAGCAATATGATAATTTTGTGAGTTATCTAATGTAAAATGAAATCATGCATTACCACAATCTCATTCCAAAAATGTCAGAGCAGCTAGCATTATGATCATATTTTAGTCATTTTTATCTTTTTGGATTCGGAGGAGTTTATATGAAGTTGTTAATTTTATACTGTATGGTGCAGTGTTTGAAACAGCAGGTGCCATTTCTGGAGAGCTATTTATCAGAGCACATGCCAGTACAAATAATTTACCAACTGAAAGAAGAGTGTTTGACAAATTATTTAATTTGTGTTCCTTATATGTGGATATGCTGGGGAGTATCAGTAAAGTTAAGAAAGCAATGAAAGACAAATTATCCAGTAAAGTGTATAGTGGAAGTGTGTCAAACTGTTTTTCAAAGCATCTGTAATAACAATGTCAGAGAGGCAGCAGATTTGAAAACATTCATTACTAAGCTTTACTTCCTACATAAGGGGTAAACGTTATGGAGGTGTTTCCTCCCACATCCCAAGAACATACCAGCTAGGTCAATTAGTACCTCTGCACTGGTCTGGGGTGAATGAGTGAGTGTGCCATGAGATGGACTGGCACTCCTTCTAAGTTTGATTACTGCCTGGCATAAATCTGTTGGAAATATGAATGAATGAATAATGGAGATTTGCTTTTAATAATTAAGTATGCCATAGCAAGCAAAAATTTTTTTAGCACTTGTGTATAAAGTTATGAAGCATTTCACTTTAACAATGTAGTATTCTGCAAAAGGTGAAAAAGCAAAATGCACATATGAATTTTTATAGCATAATAGTACGGGTTAGATTGTTTTTTAGTTTGTCTCTAAGATTGACTCATAATAGTTTCCAAGGCTTATCAGTATTTAGGTAGTCTTTGCCACTGTGCCACACGTAATGTAGCAGACTAAACCAGAAATGTTTTTTTTAAGAATTTCTGCACGATTTTGTTTTAACATGAGAACAAACTCAACTGAACTAAAGTTTCACATCACCAAACGTTATGTTCTAATGATCATACTGCTAAAATGATCAGTTAACTTTGCACAATGTTGTAACAAGCTCGATCAAAGCAACTGCTTAATATATTTTTCTTTAAGTGACATTGTAACATATCTATTGCTCTGAAAAGTGCACTGTGATGGTTCATGCTGCTAAAGGCTTTATATCAAATAAAGGCTGATTGATTATCCTTTTAATTAAAAGTCTATATGTGACTTAATTAAAAAAACGAGTGTCTAACAAGAGAGGTGTGGGAGAAACATTTCATAATTTACTAACATGGAGTATAAGTACACCCACGTCATTTTTTGAAAAAAAAGTGCATGAGGTGGAGGAGAGGCACCTAAACAAAGAATAAATTAAGCGCAAGTAAGAATGGATAGGAATGTTGAAATCAGCTGTTTGAAAGGAAATTAATACACAGTGGGCCACGGAAAAGTAGCCCGCCTTTAATACCAGTGCCACGCTCGTTGGAGGAGGCCGTAGCCACTTCATGACCAGAAAATTGGCGTTTGTTGCGAGGTATCAGGAACACAAATAGTGGGCTGTGAATACCGCGGTTTACCTGAACATCTTTGAACAATTTTATGACCAACTAACACCAGAAGAAAAAATGTACTGCTTTTTCCAGCAAGATGGGGCAACATGCCACACCTCACGCAACTCACTGGCACGGGTTCATGAACTGTTTACAGAGTAGCAAAATGTGAGCAAGGGGTTATGGCCACCACATTCCCTGGACTTGTCTACATGCGATTTGTATCTGCAGGGAAATTTTAAAAAGTGTACACCAGCAATCCACATACCCTGGATGAACTCAAGGAAAACATCACAAACACTGTCTACAGCATCACTGTTGAAGAACTGCAAGCAGTATCAGCCAACATGCTCTGACGTGAAAGGGTATCATTTTCAGCATCTGTTGTATTGTTCATCTTGACATACTATCGACTGAGGCGGGCTACTTCTCCGTGGATCACCCTGTATAAGGAGGCCTTTTAGTAATTACTGTTTAATTTTAAACTTATGAATTTTTTAAATTCATAATGTAGAATCCAAAAAAGAGGAAAAGAATAGGGACTACCTACGTGCATCAGTTAAGCTGATTTTACATCACACAACTTTTTCTCAGAGGGGACGTCAGACTTGATCACTGTGCTTGCTGACCTAACTGCCGGTGGATGTCAGATTACATGACTAAATATGCTAGGGGTGTCAAATGTTATGTCTTCATGATGACTTCCCAGCACAGTTTTACATTTCCAAAGCATTGCAAGTTGGCCCCTTTTTTCTGACAACCATTAAGGTGCAGCCTGACTGAGTAAATGTCCAAGTGAAGGCTTCACAGGTATGGCGAGTTCAATTGTACTTCCAGGTGAGCGCTCATTTGTTTTCAGCTCTCTCGCGTGCAGAGATAACCCCTACAACTTAGACAAAATTAAACTGGTTGATTTTGTCTTGGTGAGTCGTAAACCAGACTGAGTCACAGGAGATGTCAGACTACATGACTGCCTAAAACATATTACTCATTAATTACTATGTAAGACCTGTGACTGATGGCCAGGACCATTACGAGGGTGAAGGGTTATAAGAGTGAAGAGCTAAACCGTCCTCAGATGGGTTTGAGTCAGGGCGGGGCTTTCCCCATTGTTTCCATGCCCACAGGGAGCAGATATGAGGAGGGGAGAAACGGTGCTATGAATGCAATGGTCTGGGACACGGGAGGAGGAGCTGTCCCAACAGAAGCCCAAGACACCTCAGATGGTGACGTTGGTGTAGCACTTCTCAGTTTTGTTCTTGTCATTTTGTTTCAGGATGGACCTGTGGACCGGACTATTTGGACTCCCTGTCCTGGAGAAAGGTAGCCCTTGCGGGACAGGACGCCTTGCCACATAGAGCTCGTCTGAAGGAGGGGCACTGTGACGGATGTCCAGTACCCTTAACCGGCCAGGATTCCAGCCGGGAGGAAGGAACGAGGGAGAGAACATGTTTGGGACATTATCTCTCCCGAGATGCTAGAGGGCAGTCTACCTGGGTTGCCACAACACCACAGATTCCTGTAGGGCATGCCAGGACTTGCAGGTTGGAGCAGCCCTGTGGGGTTCCGTGAGTGCCACCAAGGGGTGCTGAGGTGCTGCTGGGTCCTTAGAGGAACCTTTTCTGCCACACCCGGAGAAACACCTGGAACACTTTGTGGTGTGCTATAAAAGGAGCCTCCTCACCACCAATCATAGAGCCGGTGGTGGTGGACAAAGCTTTCAAGGTGGAGTGGAGGCAAAGAAGAGAGAAAGAAAGAAAAAGAAAGGACTGTGTTTATTTCTGTTTGGTGCTAAGTACTGTGCTGTGTAGGGGGAAGCAAAACAAAAACGCTTCCCCACTGAAGAATAAAAAACGTGCTGTGTTGAACTTGGGTCTTAGCCTGTCTGTGTCGGGATCTGGGGAGTGGTATTGTCCCTTGGTGGACCACAAACCTTAACAAACTCTTTGTTTGAAATTAAAAAGACTTACAAATAAACAATGAAATACTTTACAATAGGGGCCACCAGTAGTGCATGTATATTCAGTACTTATGTAACAAAACTGTAACAGGCTTTATTTTTGTTATATATGTGATAGATGAAATGGATGGACTGGCATCCTGATTTAGATGAAGGATAATGTGGATGTATTTGCATTCTGTCCCTTATTTAGTCAGGCAAATATGTAATGGATGGATGGAATGAGCCTGCCTGCCAAAACCAATTTTTCCCCCAGTATGATAAGTAGCAATGCACCTCTTGCATGGCAATAGTTTGGATACCCTTAGGGCTGCATGGGAAGTGTACTTCTCAACAGCAGCCCAGTTGGGTTTCTCAGTTACTGGCAGGAGAGGACTTCCCTGTTTTTGTCTGGAATAAGACAAGATAAAAAAAAACATGAATTACAACTAAATTAGAGGTGGGAAGCTTAATTGTTCATGGTTAGCCCTGCTAATGTAGGACTGCAAATGCATACATTCAATTCTTGACTCATTCACTGTGTGGATGGGTTTTGCAAGTACCCTTTGGCCATGTGGGTAACTGTGCATAACCTGTGTATTGGGTTTCTTGGATACTTCCAGGAGAGGTGGTTTTGCCTGACCTGGAAGTGCTTCCTGGAATGCAATGTTCTGGCACCGGAGGTATTTCCGGATCCATTATAAAGGAGGGGCCTCATCTCACTTTGGGAGTTGGAGGTGGGAGGGGAGGAAGACAAAGCACATCTGGAATGAATGGAGGAAGAAAAAAATCAGAATACGGATTGTATTGTTTATTGTGTGTCAGAAGAAGCTGGTATAATATATTTACCTAAACATAAATGGCCATTAGACCCTGGGACAGTGTCTGTCAGGTTGTTTCCCAAGTTTGGGACTTTGAGATGTCCCCTATAGGTTACACATCATAATATATGAAAATTAATCCCATCTTGTTATTTGTAACATTCTTAAGCAAGAATACCTGAATCATAAATCCTCTGTGTACATTTATTTTCTGTATTAAACTCTGTTATATTTCCAGTTTAGTTGTTGTCTGAAATAAGAAAAGAAAAAAAAAAAACAACATAAATTACAGCTAAATTTGAGGTGATCAGCCTGATTATCTAACAGCCCTGCTAATGCAGGACTCCTGATGCACTTCTTGACTCATTCAATATCTTGATGGATTTTGCATGTCCCCTTTGGCCATGTGAGATAACTGTAGAAACTATGGTTTCCTACCAGATCTCAAAGATGAATTTGTTGAAATAATCGCCTCAGTATGAATGACTGTGGGTTTATGTGTGTTTGTGTGCACTAAAATGTTCTAGAATCTTTTTTTGTACCTAATACTGCCTGAATAGATTCAACCTTCCTGCAACCCTGTAACAGAAAAAGCAAATACAGAAAACTGAAAACTGATTGATGAATTGGGGCCTAAATTTGGGTTTCTGTCAGTTAATAATAAATATAATGTTGCGTAAATAATACAGTAAAAACATTTAAGAGAAATTACCACACTACTGTTGGGTTTTTCTCTGTACAAAGTATTCACTTTCTCATTGTGCCGAAGAAGACTTTCTATAAGCATTTCAGTGTCCTTCCTAATCCAAAAAACATGTTAAGTTACAAGGCAACTCTGTAATGACCCATTGCGAATGAGTGTTTGTGAGCATGTCCTGTAATGGACTGGCATTCAGTGTCAAAATAGTTTTCACAGTCTTGGAGAAGGGAGTTGCTTACAATTAAGGAGAAGCTATCAAGCCCCTCTTATAGAGCAAAATGAAATTCTAAGAATTTAAGATGGATTGAACATTCCTTAGGTATTGCATATATGTTTTTATGTCAAGATAGTAGAGAGCAGATGTCCAAGTTTATGATAAAGTGATCACAAATTCCTTGCTTTGCTCCAAAAGAGGCTACAAATTTCTGAAAGGAGCGTCCGTTTAAACAAAATTTGGTGTTCAGTGTTTTCGTAGAACACACTTAACAGGTTGACTGAAACTAGTGAAGCATTTTTGGAAGAAAACATAATATTGCACAGCCTTGAGTATCAGGTACAGGTAATGCAGCAATTTCTGCTTCAGTAAAGGTGAAGAATTTGAGCTGAGCCATGGTCAAGAAGGTCAAGAGGTGTATGTCCTAGAGAGCATCATCATGTATGTCAAATTTTCTGCTTTATAGAATGGAAAAATAATATGAAAATTGACATCTAAAGAACTTTAGAATTATTACTGAACTATTGAAAGTGTGCAATCTAGGCCAGATTCTTTAGACAACTGAATTTCAGGTTAGATGGTTTTTGAGTGGTGCACATATTGCTATTGGGACATTTTTAAGGTGGAAGGCATTGCTCTCAAGGCATGTTTCAGCCATAAATTCCCTTCTGCTGGGATATGTGCAGCATTAGGCAAGGCATACCCAGAATACGAATAAACTAATATGCTGTATATAAGGCTCCAAATGACACCAGGAGGTAATGTTAGCACAAATAACACAATAATTGTGTTAGAAGTCTTTCCTTCCTCCTTCGCAGGTGAAAATTGCTCTACTATGCCACTGGCTTACCTGATAGAAGAGGAGAAACTCCTTTGAAAGGTGGACCCAGCAGTACTTCCAGCATATCAGAAGTGTGGGTCAGAAGCACTTCCATGTCAAATGGAGAGATATAAGATAACAGTGGAGCATCCTTCCAATAGCTCCCTCCTACACCTCTGAAGGACCCCAACAGGGCTGCCTATTCAGACTACAATAAACCATGTAGTCTTGGAAGTGTCAAAATGGGAGCACACTCAGAGACAGCATATGGCCCTATGACACAGTCTCCCACTGCCCTTCCATTTTTCTTGCCTCCCAACCAACAGAGGTACCACCAACCATCCCTTCCGGGATTCCAGTTAAACCATGTGTTCCATTATGATATAGATAAGTTTATAGTGGAAGAAGATTTTTGCATGCATGGGTGCTTCATTGAAGACAAAAGGTGTGTGATGCCACTAATACTGTCAACATGTTGCATGTTGGTTGGAACATTTCACAATACCCTTTACACATTACAGTATTAATACTACTATTATTATTACTACTGCTACTAGTATTACTACTAATACCACTGGGAATGCAGGACACAAAACAATATAGAGTTTATTATTCACCTGTGCAGCCAAAATATTATTTTAAATTGCTGTTTTTCTTGGTATTGGTAAATTTGATCCTTATACTGGAGAAATTAATAATAATAACAATGAAAAGCCCAAGGACAGAGTACAAAGTATAACAAAACTAGATAAAAATACATAAAAAGGTATCAGCAAAGGATAACAAAACAGAACTATACAAGGTATTTATTACACAAATAAGTTGTCTGTTTTTAAAAACTAGCAGTGACTTGACTTCTTTGAGCATCTGTGGAAGTGCATTGCACAAGGTTGCAGCTGAAACATTGAAGGCTCTACCACCAATTGTACCCTTCCTAGTCCTGGGAATGGTAAGCAGTGGACACATCTGAGATGATCAGAGATGGAAGGCAGAAACACACAGAGTGTGGGAGGTCAGAGAGATAAGACGGAGCTTGATCATTTAAGGCTTTGTACGTTAACAAAAGTATTTTGTAATGAATATGAGATTCAACTGGGAGCTGATGTAATTCCCTCAAAGACTGTGTAATGTGTTCCCAGGGATTGGTGTAAGTGAGAATCCAAGCAGCCGAGTTCTGAATGTCCTTCAGTTTGTTAAGGACTGACTTTAGAAGACCATTCAATAAAGCGTTAGAGAAGTCTAGCCTAGATGTAACAAAACTATGGGGAAAATGTATATGTTATTTAACTACATTTCATCTTCTCAACCCAAATAAAATCCTAACCATCCCCTGGTTTCCCTAGTCATGGCAATCCCTAACAATGACTCTGCTCAATCCTTGCATTTTTCTTCATCTCTCCATGGACATGTTGAGTCCTTGTACCTGTCACAAACAGGTTCACAGCACAGTTACTTTTACTGAGGGTTCTCCTAATAATGCATTGGCTGTTTACCCTGTCACACGTGCGTTTAGGAGGCAGCCAACAAACCCTAAGGTGAGTCATCTACCACGGGACAAAGGGCTGATTTTGGGTACTAACGCCTCTCTCTATCTCTCAACAGAGCCAAAGAAGAAAAATAACAATCCCACACACTTACCTTCAGTGCTTCCGGTTTCACAAAATGACCACTCCACAACAATCCTGCTTTCGATTCCCCTGTGATGACGCCACTTCCTGTTCCCTGTTGACGACATCACTTCCGCTTCCTCCATGATGACATCACTTCCGCCTTTCTGTATTGATGTAATTTCCTGCCAAATCTCTTCCTGTCGCCATTTTTGTATATAAATCCTCATTGAAACACTGCATTCTGACATATGACATATTTCATTCAAATCTTCATCACATCTGACAGACATTCTACGGGGCAATTTCCCTGACTCTTTGCAAAGTTTCCAGAGTGAAATTATTTATTACAACCCACATTAGCGCCTAAAGAAGTTCCTCTGTCTAGTGCGAGTTCTTCTGCAGGTTTTGCATGATCTCTTGTTTAGACTCTTCTCTAATCCTCTTTCCATCCTGGTACCTTCCTGTCATGTCAACAGTTCATAACAATATATTGTTACAGTTTTCCCAACCTTTGCATTAAGTCTGTGACAAAAGAAAATGTAGAACCCTGGAGGTACAGAATAAGTACATTTTCTGCTTCCTTCACAGGAGAGGTCTGGAAATCTGTAAAGGGGGGGATTGGAAAGAGACCACAACCTTTAAGGTCTTGGTGGAAAGGAAGTTTACTTCCAGTCATGAGGCTCTGAAGCCTACAAGAGAGAAAATATCAGAAAACTAGAAGTTCACTCTCGACACTCGTTTGTGGAGAAACTTCACTTTGGAAAATGCATTACTATTGAAAGGTACCCTATCATTCTCTGCTATAAAGCACACACTGCCCTCGTTTCTTTAAGAAATAGCCTTCTTTGTGAAAGAATGATCTTTCTGAACTGTTTCTGCTAATGGGAAATGATGATCCTTGCTAATTATTTCACATCCTGCCTTGCTGTTGTCTCAATAAATATAACCCAATTTCATGAAATGTGTTCTTTCATTAAATTGTGGTTGTCTCAGTTCATAACAAACCTCAAAAGTATTCAAATACATACACATAAATACATATATGCCACTAACTCACTTTAGAACAATATGGTTCTTCACTTGTTAAATATGTTAATAGTTCATACTCATCTAGATAGATAGATAGATAGATAGATAGATAGATAGATAGATAGATAGATAGATA
>JANRMT010062821.1:28836261-28855835 GCA_026402145.1 Polypterus bichir lapradei | reverse complement strand
TATATATATATATATATATATATATATATATTTACATATATTTATGTGTGTGTGTGTGTGTGTATGCACACTAACAGTCAAATGTCATGAGATACCCTGAAAAGTTCATGTTTTTGATAGAAATTCTATTTTTTTACCAAGACACTACTGAGTTTATTTAAAAAACACAACCAAGACATATGTAATGTTGCTAACAGCTATTAGTGCTTGAGTTGGTACTTTAAGGTACACCCTAGGATGCACTGGGACATATCATCGATGCTTACTGAAGTTTTGGGGCTAACATCATCAGACTTTATGGCTCTCCTTTTTACAGCTCCTGAGATGCCAAGAAGGGTGTTGACCTTGCATAATGAGTGCCAGCAAAGCCTCTACACTTCAATGAGCTCACAACAAGCATTCCAGCCACTCCTCTGGCACTGCTCCACCAGTTCATTGTACTTGGACTGCTTTCGTTCATTAGTCTCTTCAATGCATTCCTCCCAAGGGACTGTCAGCTCCACTATGAGCACCTGCTATGAAGAAGTAGATGTTAACACCACGTCTTGGCTCAAAGAAGTTGATGTACCATTGTCTGGGAACTTCAGCTGCCCAAGTCTACTCGTTGCTCCCAGTCCAACACTGAGGTGCTGCTACTGTAGGCTGTGACTGAAGCTGCTCTCCCACCCTGGCAAAGGTGGTGTCCCTCTGGCTGCAGATGACCTTGTTGTTAGCCATGGCTTTAGAGATGGTCTCTGCCACAGACATCAGCACCCAATCATAAAACATTTTCAAGTGGTAAAATCCTCTTAGCTTATTCTTAGTCATTTGAAATGCTAATTGGTTATTAGAGAAACCTCTGTAATTGCATTAGCAGAGCTGAAACTTATTACTCTATTCACTTCCATTTCAAGGTACTGGAATTCCTAAAGTTCAGCTGTGGGTTTAAAAATGGGCAAAATGAAGCAGCTTTCAAAAGAAACTTTTTTTTTCATAAAGAAAGTTATCCCATTTAATAGATTGGCAAGAAACTGAAGATTTCATACAAAGATGCCTGTTACCGACTTAAGAGAATTGAGTGAACTCGATCTAACCAGGACAGAAAGAGAAGAATAAGGCCCTGATGCAAAACAGAGAAAAGATGACTATAGGATGCTGGCCTAAGAAGCAGACTTTCACGGAAAGGACCATATCTGAAACTGGCAAAATTAAAATATCAAAACAGACAAAGGAACACAGTAATTGGATGAGGATGGCTGAGGAAGTGTATTATGGTTAGCACCCTGGTGTCATCTTTTTTCAGCTGCAAATTACACTGGTATTTAGCATGTCAATAAGGAATAAGCTAACTGAGGACCTGTAAGGTATTTGTTTCACAAGATACACGCTCTGATATCCTTATTCTGTTATGCAGTTGTGCATCTCGGCCTTCCCCCTCTTTGGAATAGCATGTTTCTTGAGAAAGCTGTTTCACTTTGCCCATTTTCAAACCCGGAACTGAACTTTAGGAACTGAAATATCTTGCAACCCACATGAACAGAATGACAGGTAATGCAATTACAAAAAGGTTTCTCTAATAACCAATTAGCATTTATGCATCTCTCTATTATAAAAAAAAATCTTGGAAGGGAGACTAGGGAGACGAGACGTGATCTTCTCAGATGACAATCTGACGTCCCGTGAGAGACACTTTAATGTCACGCAAGACAAGGCAGTGAGACAACGTTTAAGTTCATGGACATCTAACCTAGCAGTTGGAATGCTTTTGGCAGACACGCTTCATGTGCTCCCAGGTCTTAAAACAACAACAAGCAACAAGGAGAACATGCACCTCGCCAGCAGCAGCAAGCCATCAGATGATCTGACCACTTCTCCTCAGCATGCGTTCAGCCAAAACCCCATCATCCCACTCACCCCCCCCCCCCCACAACGTGAGTGGCAGAGATGCGAAGTGGCAAAAGGACAGCTGATGTACAAGCTTTGAAATGGTCGATGTGCTGCGCGACAAGCAGAATACGCAGCGCGCCAGCAGCAGCAGCAACAAGCCAGCAGATGATCCAACTGCTTCTCCTCAGCATGCATTCAGCCAAACCCCCCCCCCCCTTCACAATGTGAGCAGTGTTATGCATCTTGCGAGAAAGAGATTTAACCACGCCTGGGGCTGGAAATAAAGGACAAGTACAGTACTGTTTTTACAAAAGTTTTGAAGTAAAAGTGAAAATAACGCATATGTAACAATTCCCCTGAAAATAAGAATCTCTTTAAATTGCATATCTGGTAAACCAAACCCGGGGTTGGGCAAGCGAAGCAAGCAGGGGGCAGAGCCCCCTAGTGTTTAATTAAGGATAAGCTAAGGGAGTTGACCATTAGGACATTGAAGGAATGGCTGCTGAAAATGGGGCTTTTCTGTCATATGAGAATAATAAATTAAAACTACTTTTGCTCCACAGATACCAAGTTAGAATTTCCCCCTACAAACCCTAGTGTCCCCATAACCCTGAGTCTTTTCCCCCCATTAAAGAGTGAGGTCTCCATTGTATAGCACATATGCTACCTTCATTTATAAAAAAAATCAATGTACTTTAATATATTCCTACCAAGTGGTCTTGCAACTATTTTCTCCTCTCTGTGGTCTGACATATTCTCATAGGAGAAAGGCATGCACTACTGGTGCCTGCTGAGTCGTCTATCTTTTAGCTCCCTGGAGAAACATTGGCAGCTTCTATCTAGGCCACGACTTTCTCTTTTCTATACTAGTTTTTCTGCATTTATGCTAATCCTGTACATCTAACACATCCACAGGTCATATGTAGTGTTCTCTGCTTTCTTTCATAGATAGATAGATAGATAGATAGATAGATTCTATCAATCAATCAATCTATCTATCTATTTGTCTGCTCTTAAATACTAATCTCTTCTACTGTTATTATGCCTCTCTCCCAGTCCTGGATGCCTTACGTTGGTTTATATTCTGCCCTGTGCCATCCTGGCGATGCCTTTGCCCTACATTTTATTTTTCTAAATTAAAAATGAAGTGCGAATCCTAAGAATAAATTGTGTGGAACTCCAACCGCTTAATGGATACAGAGTATTTTAGTTTTTTCAATAATGGAAATTTACCAGTCACAGATTTCTGTCCCTGTTCCAACTTGAAGGTCTGGGCAACATCATATGGCCAAGATGCCAGAAGCTGCAGAATCTCCCCATTGTGTGGCTACATTATTCCCTAAAATTACGAAATTGTTCATATGGTATGAAGTGAATAAGCTCAAGCCGATTTTGTTATCAGGCACTGCATTTTAGCCTCAGGAAGTGAAACAAAGCTGATTTAAATGCCAAACCAAGTTCATGTCAAATTGTAATTAGTGATTCTTTAAATAATAATAAAGTCATAAAATATGAGCCTATAAGTCCACCAGAATAAGTCTTAATAATGATTGCTTTCATACAGAAAATAAAATCTTACCACATTTCTCTGAACTGAACCAAGCATAGGTCTGGAAGCTGTTGATGCGAGTGTTGAGCAAACAAGCTGAGGAAGTGTTACTGAGCTGGGGTTCTCAGGTACAAAGGCTGCATTTTTGTCTGTTTCAAATTCTACCTCCTGTTGAAAAAATATTTTTTTAAAAATTAAGAATTATCATCTAAGGAACAATGACTCAAAAACTGATCATTTTCAAAAGTATGCTTATTTGGAGAAAACATTCATTTATTCACTAAAAACATAACATTCTCAAATCCAGTTAAGCCATTTTAGGATCAGGGGCTGAGCTTATCCTGATAGCAGCAGGAGCCACCCCTTGAGGACACCCACTCTCACACACAATCACAGATCCAAATTAAAAATAAACAATGAACTTGATAAACATGCCTTTGTGGATGTGAGAGGAATACTGGAGTACCAGGAGGAACACCCATGCAGATACAGGGAGAACATGTAAACTTCACACAGGCAACAACCAGGCAAGGGATTTGAAATCAAGACAAATAATCCTTGAAGACACAGGGCTACCCACTGGACCATCATGTCACCTTTTTAAAAATATAGATACTGCATTTTGAAAATGATATAAGTAACAGTTATAATGTCCTCATAAATGATGGATAGCCTACAAAGTGCATCTCTGTTTTCATGTAAATTCATTATACAGTATATCTGTATTTGCACTATGAAATAAACTGTTTTTACAAAAATACGTTATTATTTGATTTTAAGGACAGCATGATGGTTAGGCTTACTGCCTTATCAGGTAAGCATTCTTGGTGTAAATCGTTAACATGGCTGTTATGCTTGTCTGCATGGATTTTATTCCAGCTATTCTGTTTTTTCTCCCACTTTGCCACACATAAGTATTAGATTACTGTGAATGTGTGCATGTTTAGGCCATGTAGTAGGATTAGGTGAATTACACTTAACATTATGTTATCATGTCACATTTTGTTTGGAAGAGAAACAACTTGATGGCTTCATAGGTGGCTTTAGGTTAAAGAATACTTAACAGGTTTTTAATATGTTGACATGTCTTACACACTTAAGAGAGAATGCAGAATTGGTATATGGATGCCTAGCTATTTAAATACACTTAATATCTGGAGCTGTGGAGAACATCTAGGGCCAATGTAGGGCAACATGTTATAGTGAACCTTGAAACCTAGTAATATAATGACCTATGAGGAGTTGCATGTGTGTTCCAATAGACTGAGGGAGGAAAAAAACACATTATTGTGAAGCTCATTGCTGAAGTGTATTCTTAAAGGTAAGTCCCTCTAACTAATACACAGTGCAACTTATTGTATACGATATGATTTAAACATCTTTTTAATTTTTCTTGAGTTTTCCTGAAGTTGAAATGCTACACCTGGGGTTGTTTAGGAGGGTTTGACACCCAAGAAATACAATTCATCAATCAGAATTTTGGTTTGAGTTTTGAAGTTTGATAGTTTCTACTGTCTTTTCCAACACCATTTTGTTTTGAAATGGCGACACTATTTTTGTGGGTTTTACATCATATGTTTCCATGGGAATTTCACATGAAACAACAGGGCTATGCTACTTGTAACGCGTTGTAAGATCAGCCTACAATAGTCACAAGTATCTGAGATTGGGCAAAATGTTGTTTACTTCTTACCTTGAACTTTGATTATTGGTATTTTAAAACAAAACAGTGTCTTTTGACTTTGGTTTTTGGTTTACAATTTGGCTTTGACATTTCTCTCTTTTTGACTTTTGGTCTTGACCCTTGCTTTGCCCTTTAATAACGTTCTTTCTACTGATCGTCATTCTTTAATTACTTGAACTGGCCATCCTTTTCACAGTCAGTACAATAGGGGCACTCTGGAGCCATTCTTGAACCCAAATAAAGAATAGTGAGGCTGATATATAAAAAGTATGCACATAAGGCAGGTTACACAACAGGAGGAAAACAAAGTATGTAATGACAATAATAAAACAATGGTACCACTCTGACTCTTAACTTTAACTGAACAATAGTCTCACCTCTCTACTCTACTGTGTCTTCTGGTGTCTCTCCAACCCTGTGCTTACAGCAGTGGTGTCTACCTCAAATTGTTAAGGTCCACAGTGGCTACAGGTTTTTCTTTCTGCCACTTTCTTCATCGGTGACCAATTTCTGCTGTTAATTGACTTCTTTTTCCTTCATTTTAATTGCCTCATTTCTTAAGACTGAGTTCTTGTAAATTGCTTATTTTTTCAATTAAATGGCAAACAAAAATGAGATGTGAAGTGAGCCATCAGATGACCAGCTACGTTGGGGCCTCAAACTCCAACCAATTTCACTCTAGCAAGTTTCTTAATTAGATGGCTCGAAGCTGGAAGTGGAAGAGTGGCCTGTGGTCTTCGGAAATAAGGATACAAGAAGAAATGATGTGAGTGATAGCACCAACCTGTGGTTTGAGGTGGAATTACAGCTAGAGTAGAAGCCTTGAAGATGCCCTCTATGCATGCATGTGTGACAGTATTTAAGATTAACTTGAGCAAAAGTATCATAATCATTTTCTAAGGCTGTTTAATCCTGAGCAAGGTCAGGAGCCTGGAGCCTATCCCAGCAAGCATAGGGCACAAGGCAGGAACAATCTCTGGATTCGACACCAGTCCAACACAATAAACACACTCACACACTACGGCCAGTTTAGCAATGTCAATCCACATGACCTGCATGTCTTTAGACTCTGAGAGGAAAAACGGAGCACCTGGAGACATGGTGGAAGATGTAAACTTCATCCAGAGAGGACAAGGGATGCAAACCCAAGTCTCTTTAATGTTATTTCAAATTAACACTTCAGCATGTTTGGGAACTCCAACTTTGGACATTTCCCTTTAAGTTTTTTTGCATAAGTCGGTGTATCAGTTAGTCACAAATGACAATCAGCTTAATTAAACTCAACTAAAATTGCTGTCTAGCATGTGTAAAGAAAAACATTACATTCTGATCATGTCATTGACTAATATTTGCCAGGAATATGAATAGCATTAAAATTAATATCTTACTTTTATACCAGGCTGGCACAGTGGCATCACTGCTGGCTCCCTATAAGGGTTTGTGCCCCGGGTCCTCCCTTCATGGATTTTGCATATTCTGGGTCTAGCGTGTATGTGTGTGTATGTGTTTGCCCTGTGATAGACTGGCGCCTTGTGTAGGGTTTGTTCCTGCCTTGCACCATTTGCTAGCTGGGACAGGCTCCAGCACCACCCGCGACCCTGGTCTGGTTTAAGCAGGTTAGAAAATCACCGACTGACTTCTACACATTTTCAATGTATTAAAAAATATTTAAACTGTTATAATAAAATAAAAAAACTATTTATAATTACTTTAATTCACAGAAGAAAAGGAGCCTCAGGGCAAAAATATAATTACGCCATTCCGTTGTGAGTAGTTTTACTACAGCACGTGTTTGATTTTTCTAAATTATCTTCAACAGTCAGTCTTTTGTTAGAAGAGAATGAAACCCTCAAAAGTGATTGCATACATTTTTATGTTTTAGTTTTTGTTACCGTAAATTAACTTTATTCAAACATTTGACCTTTATTGAAAAAAAACATTATAAACTCTCTCTCAGCTTCAATTGGTTCATTATTATTACTTTAATTAATTTATCAAATTAGATTAAAAAGGCTGTAAATGACAGGCCACTCTGCCGGACTAACTCAGGACTTAAATGGAGTTAAACAAAATTTGGACTGACATTAAGAGAAAATTGTACTTCAATAATGAATGTTTTGAGTTGTAAACTTATCCTTTACGTTGTAGCTAAAAAAAATGAGATGTGAAGTGAGATAACAGCTGACCAGGCGACTGTTTCCAAAACTGTTTTCCTTTGAAAATGTATTGTGGACCTAAGCAGATCAACATTACTGTTACTAATAATTCTTTACATTTATACAGCACTTTTCTCGATACCCAAAGTGCTTTTCATAGTGAGTGGGGAGCCATTTCAATCACATCCACCTAGATGATGTGACAGCAGCCATTTTGCACCAGAATGCTCACCACACATTAAAGGCTAGGTGGTGAAATGAGGAGAGAGAGAGACAACAAATTAGAGACACGGGATGATTAAGGGGCCAGAAGACTCTGCCATGCAAGCAGTTTATCTTGAACATCAAACATCATATACACCCTACTGTTTACAAAGGATGCCCATGGGATCTTTTATGACCACAGAGAGTCAGGACCACAGTTCTATGTCTCATCCGAAAGATGGCGCCTTTTTTACAGCACAGTGTATCAGTCACTGCACTGGGGCATCAGATTCCACATTCAGACCACAGGGTAAGCACCCCCCCGCTGGCCTCACCAACACCTCTTCCAGCAGCAGCCCAAGCTTTTCCTAGATGGTTTCCCATCCAAGTACAGGCCGGGCCTAAACATGCTTGGCTTCAGGTGGAGTACTTGTTCTATAGAGAATGTGGTATGGCTGCTTTCTTTTCAGATATTGTATGATGGACACAGGTTAGCTGGTCATGTGCTAGCTCATTTTGTATTTCATATTGTTTGGCTGCTAATTAAAGAAAAAGGTAACAATTAAGACGTTCGAGTCTTAAATGGCAACTCAGTTAAAATTTAGGCAAAAGAAGTTAACTAGCAGAAAAAACTGATAACTAATTAAGAAAATGGTTAGAATGAAAACCTAATACCTGCTACGGCTCTCCAGGATTGGAACTGGACACCCCTGGCCTTTAGCCCGGTGGATTATCATATATTAGCACTGAAAAGAGAACTTACAGATTTTCTTTTAACATGACAGGACTCTTGTGTGGCATCTCCTGTTACAAGTATATTTCTGTCAGTCAGTCATTCTCCAACCCGCTATATCCTAACACAGGGTCATGTGGGTCTGCTGGAGCCAGTCCCAGCCAGCACAGAGCGTAAGGCAGGATCAAGCCCCAGGCAGGGCACACACACACACACACACACAAACCAAGCACACACTAGGGACCATTTAGGATCGCCAATGCACCTAACCTGTATGTCTTTAGGTAGTGGGAGGAAACCGGAGCACCTGGAGGAAACCCACGCAGACACAGGGAGAACATGTGAAGTCCATGCAGGGAGGACTCTGGAAGGGAATACAGGCCTCCTTACTGGGAGGCAGCAGCGCTACCCCTGCCAAGTATATTTCATGAGAGCCCTAATCACATCATGAAAGAGCAGATACTATATATACTGTAGGTTCTGAAATTTTTCATTTAAGGAAGACAAAAGTTTTTGGGTAAGATGTTTATACTAACTAATCGTGATGCTGAAAAACTGAGACATGTTGCATGTTGCACTGTACTCTGTATATATGACAAAAATTACCCCATAAACCTATATATTTATTTTAAAATGGTATATTTCATGTTATAGTAAATACAGTTGGTGTTAAAATGCTTACACCCTAAATCTCTCAGCTAACAAGCTGGAATATGAACATTTCAGATTCATCTCCAAAGATTTATTTATGAACAATGAATGAATTAGTTCATTAGTTCATTTAAGATCATGCTGTACAATCTGATAATTTAAAAATGCAAAATTTATTAAATGTATGAAACTTGCTTGACTCATGTACACTCCAGCTGTTAATGTGCATGGTTTTCCACTTTAGCGTTACTGAAACAGCTTTTGCTCCAGCTGATAATTCCTTGACTCTTAACCCACTAAAACACTTTCAGGGCAGACCTTTCCCAGAATTAATTCACTTCAGCTGTAACCTGACCCTGTTGTGTAGTTCAGCACTATAGAATTTGTATTTGAGAGCCAGATGTTTATTCTTAATTTTGGAAAAAGAGCTGGTGCAGATCTTTCTTGACTAAAAACTACAATATTAATAAATCAAGCTTCACATGGGGCTCTTGTCATTCTGAGTTCCCTCGTGAAAATGTGTTATGTGCTATATTTTATCTAAATGTATCTCCTGTGCAAAAGTATTTTTAAGACTATAGAAACAGTCACAAATATTTACTTTAAAATATTTAAAAAGAGAACCATCAATAAACACAGAGATACAAAGCATATGCATTAAATGAGCAATTCAGAAAACTGAAATGAAACATCTATTTCTAATATTTTACAGGCTAAAACCTTAAGGTAAATCAATCAGTATTCTCAAACTTTCTCGACATTATTGAGCTTCAGTTCCAGCAATCTGTTTATGTTTAATCAAGTGTGTTCAGACTTTGTGATGACATTGAAGAAACAAGAATGATGAAAAGGAATTACAGAGAGATAGTGGACAAAGGTGACAGAACATGAAAACTGAACAGGACAAAAGCGGGTTAAATCCAGTCCTCTGTTACCACTGATAAATTCTTTTGTTACCCAGTGAAGTCCATTCATTCTCTGTCATAAGTAGTTCCTCCCTCTGCTGACATGCAAAGTGGAACTTCCTCAACACTTGAATGTGCCAGTCAGCTATGGGTTTGAACTGAAGCTGCTAATTTAAAGAAGAAACGTGAAGTTTCCACTTGTTTATACAGAGTGGTCCAGATCTAATTATGCAGATCCAGATCGTCTGGATGACTTTGATTTATGCAGGGACGATTCCAGTTCGGCGCAAAGACGATTCTTCATGTCGTCATTTCGCACAGTTCTCAATGGTCCAGGATTTTTCGGGTGATTTTCTATGTAATAAACTTAACAAGTTAAGTGTAATGAAAATTGCATAATTAGATGTGGACCACCCTATAGAGGTATATGGCTTAAGCCAAGAAACATTTTTCCCTACAGTGTTAAAGAAAGGCATGCTTAAGACAAGGCTTCTTTCATTGCAAATGAATTTTCCATATATTAGTTTTGGCTTTGGACTTAGGACTTCAACCACCCCATCTTGGGTCAATTATTTTGTAGTGTGCCAAATATGTACTAAGAATAATTTATTTATGAAAATGGATGGATGGATGAATGGATTTTGGAGGAATTAAAAGAACAAACATGACACTAAAAACTACAGACAGTAGTATATAACTTTAAGCACTCACAATACAAATAGGGGCATTGTAAATTTTGATATGATCTTTAAGAAATAGGAGTAACTGCCAGTAGATATTATAGAAAAAATTATATCCACTGCTGCAATAGAAAAAGAGGAAATTATTGGTAAAGAGATTAGGTCTAGTTAACTTAAAGGGAGAGAGTTTAGATCAAGGTTCCCCAACTCCAGTCCTGGAGGGCCCCAGTGGTTGAAGGTTTTCATTCTAACCCTTTTCTTAATTAGTGACCTGTTTTTGCTACTAATTAACTTACTTTGAATTATTTTAATTGACTTGCTCTTGAATACTCAGACCCCTTAATTGTTTCTTTTTCCTTAATTAGCTGGCAAACAGTAATGAGATACAAAATGAGCCAAAATATGACCATCAAACTGTGTCCATCATACAATATCTAAAAATAAAAAAGATGAAGGTCTCAGGAATGCTGATCTACTCAGGTCCACAAAACAATTAAACAGTACGCTAGAAAAGAGAAAATCAACAATTTCAGAAATGTATGCTGTTGTACAATGAGAGCAGCAGCAAGCTATGGAATTAAAGAATGGGTTCAATTAACAACAAGAACTGGAGCTTAATTAAGCAACTGGTTGGTTAGTGAAATTGGTTGGAGTTTGAGGTCCTGACTTAGTTGGTCTTCTGTTGGCTCACTCACTTCACATTTAATTTCTGTTTGGGTGCCATTTAAGGAAAGAGATGAAGCAATTCAGAGGAACAAAACTTAAAAACAATTCAATTACAATTAATTTAAAAAAAGTTAATTTGCAGCAAAAACAGGTCACTAATTAAGAAAAGGGTTAGAATGAAAACCTGCAGCCACTGGGGCTCTCCAGGGGCCTCATGCATAATGCCGTGCGTAGAATTTGCACTATAACATGACATAAACACAAAAGGCAAAATTTGCTTACCCACAGAAAAATCTAGATGCATAAATCTGTGCGTTCGCCCGCTTCCACGTTCTTCCGCTCCATAAATCCCGATCAGCGTGAAAAGTAACGCACGTGCACGTGCCTTCTGTCCCACCCTGTCTCCTCCCAGAATTACGCCTCTTTGAATATGCAAATAAATATAAATAGCCTTTAAGCTCAGCGTTCTGTGAAAAGGCAATGGCAAAAGCAAGAGGGAAAATATAACAATTTCAGCGAATACCAAGTGGAGGCAAAGAAAAATGTACTATTTGTTGGTTTAAACAGTGGTATAAACAACAAAAGGAAGCTGATTAAGTGACATAGCGTTTTGGAGAAACTTGAAAGCTCAAGTTCACAAAGTCGCACAGTGCCCGACATAAAAAAAAAAAGTTGTCACATATTAAAGTTGCCATGAAAAGGCGAGTCGTAGCCCACCGTCTGAGTGTCATATGAAAGCTTATTAGGGTACAGAGAAAAAAAAAGGCACACAGTAGGAAAAAAGCACAAAAACCTAACTTAAATCTCGAAATTTCCACTTTAATCACATAGTTTATTTTGTCATTAAAGTAGAACATCATAAACTTCATCTTAAAATCGTTTAATTAACTAGTTTCTCAAATCCAATCGTAACTAAAGTAGCACGTTAAATGCTTTATTTTGTATTTGATCTTTTGCTCTATGTGTGTGAATCACTATGTTGTTCCGCTTTCTCTTTCTCCGACTGGACACAGAATCCATTACATTCGTGATATTACAGCTCTCTGAATAATTAAAATACTGAGATGTATACGTGATATCTTTTTCATGATGATAGGAGTTAAAGCATGTCATTAAACAGAGAAACACGATGTGTGATTGTGTGCGACCTTCAATGAAATTATTGTAGCAGTACTGTCTCTTTCAAACGTACTAATCTCCAATTCCAGTCCTTACTTTTCTTTCTCCAAATACCAAACTGCCACACAATCAGCTCTGTAATAGACGTTAAGCCATCTGTAAGCTTACAACGACGATTCTTCAAAACTTTTAAGGAACATTGAAATATCTTTGTAGTATGTGTTTAATTATTCTATCCATCAATCCTTCCAGTGTCGCGTCAGCCCCATACAGCACAAGGTAGGATCGATCCCTGAACTAGGTAGCACTGCGGAACCGTGTCCTCACATGTTTAATTATTAACAATACAGATTATTTAAATGAAGTTAAAGTTTTATCTATATAATATAATCAACATATTTTGCTGCATTTCATCTTAAAAATGATATTGTCATCATATGTAAATACGCGCTTTATAAAGTGCCGCAGGTTGTGCAATATTATAACTGTAGTGCAAGTTTACAGTGAGGTGATTGTACTTATAAGTACAAACAGTTCTACAAGGAGCACTTGATGGACTGTGTTTAAAGTTCTTGGGATGAAACTGTTTCTGAACCGCGAGGTCCGTACAGGAAAGTCTCTGAAGCGTTTTGGCGTGGCCGAGGCATGTGCTTGATGCTGTATACCAATAATTCTCTTTCCGATCAGCTGCTGCTGTGATTCCCTACTCAGATACAGTGATATAAATACTCCGAGTGGTGCATTGAGAGTAATATGGAAAAAGATGATCCACAGTGGCAACTCTTAACGGGAGCAGCTGAAAGAAGAAAAAAAGGTGCAGTGAGAGTAACAACGCTAAAGCAGTTATGGTATTTGGAATACTATGGCTATTCCTTGGACCATTATACTGTTACAAGTTAATTACAATCAGATGCATTACACTAATAAAGAATATGTGGTTAGTTTCAGTGTATTTATAAAGCCGCGTCAGGAAAATAAAGAGTAACCACACAGGAACAGTAGCACTGCTTTGACGCTGGGTGCCACCAGTATGCAAAACCGAACGAAGAACTTGCGTACGACAGGGTATGAGGTACCGTGGAAATGTGCGTGGCTTTACGCCAAGTGTAGGTTTTATAAATCACGATTTGAATGTGGAAACGTTCTTACGCAACATTTCTGTGCATACGCACCATTTATGCATGAGGCCCCAGGACTGGTGTTGAGGACCCCTGGTTTAGATTAAAGCCCCTTTAATATTACTGCCAGACAAATTTAAAGAGGCGTATGTGATGGAGAATTACTAAGGGATACATGGATGTCATCTGCATAAAGAAAAAAATCACCTAATTTAACAGATTAACTTTTGCTCACAAACAAGCATAAGCAAAATGTACCGGGGAAGGAATAATCTACTGAGTTGAGTAAGGATGGTGCAGACAAAGTAACTTGAAAAACAGAATTGATAAGCTGAAGATGGTTACGAACACAGCGAAAAAGTATAAAGTTTTAGTCATATTTAAAAAAATGTACCAAAATCTCTGTGCCTCCAAATTTGAGCACAATAATTAACCTCCTTGGTAATTCTATGTAAAAAAGGTTAATCTCAAGTGTCTCTTGGGACAGTATTCTGCTTCCACCTAGTGGATAAAATAATATCGTGCTGCAAAAACTCATTCAACAAAAAAGACCCACAATGTCATGTAAATGAAAAAATGTAAAACCACTTTTAGAGCAAAACTGAATCTGAAAAGTTGTATAATCAAGCTAAGGTGATGACAAGTGAATTGAGCTTCATCATGGGAAAAGGTAAAATGACTGATATCAAGTAGAAGGACAAGAAAGACATTAGCCTCCTAAGGACTGTTCATAGTGCAGCAACTGTCAATGTTTTGTTTCAAGGGAAAGTCAGTGAACCTTTAGCTGTATTAACCTACAATAAACTTATGAGCAGAGCTGATCGTGAGGATCATACATTGATATACTACTCTCTCATGTGCAAGCAATAGAAAAAATATAATAAATGTGGGCAAAGAAACATGCTTCTACTGTCCCGATTGTGATGTTGGGGTTTACATGGGTGACTGTTTCAAAACATATCACACGAAGGACATGTACTAAATCTGCATCAGTGTAGCAGTGGACAGCAGACATACCATTTTTTCTTGTTGAAAAAAATCTAACTTTTTGACTTGTTTTTCTGGTGGTCAACATAATGCTAAGGAGGCTACAGGCTAAATTTAGGGTGATTAAATAAAGGGAGAAGAGAAATAAAACATTGGGGCTACATCACTAACTTTAAGGCTACAAAAAGATACTGTATTATCAGCAGTTTATTAGCTGAATGTGATAAATGCATTCCACGGTTTATCAGTAATTGTGAAATGTGAAGAAACAATGAAAACCCAGAAACAAGGGAAGAAGGAGATTGTATTTCTGAAGCTGATAATTTATGTGGTAAAGTGTATTATAATTATTTAATGGTTTTAACAGGATTTAAATCTTTACAAAAAGCTGTTACTTTGGACAACATGGCCACCTAATACAGTATAGTGATAGCCTCATTCTCATAGATAACAGCAAAGATAGCTACCTGTTCAATAAAAGTTATTCTTTAAGTCAGGAGGTTATTTGGCTGTGGGTGCAAGGGTCAAGGCTTTAATGAGCAATGAAATGATAAGTATTAACACAGTTTCAATTACAGTGGTATACAAAGTGGGATTTGTCCATTAATAAAAACAGTGAATGTGCAGTAAGCTGCAGTGGGCTGGCGCCCTGCCCGGGATCTGTTTCCTGCCTTGCGCCCTGTGTTGGCTGGGATTGGCTACAGCAGACCCCCGTGACCCTGTAGTTACGATATAGCAGGTTGGATAATGGATGGATGGATGTACAGTAAGTGGGAGAATGTCTTACAGAGCAGTGACTTCACTGTCCACCTCCGTGGTGGCCTGCGCCACCTCCACCTACTCAAAGCCTCATGATGCTCCAACAATGATGGATGGATTAAAAGGCAGAAGTCTATGTGACCATCATCATCAAGCCCTTCCATGAGAACCCTAAATACAAAGAGGACTGTTTCATTTATGTTAGGTAGAATGCCCAGAGGGGACTGGGCGGTCTCATGGTCTGGAATCCCTACAGATTTTATTTTTTTCTCCAGCCGTCTGGAGTTTTTTTTTTGTTTTTTCTGTCCCCCCTGGCCATTGGACATTACTCTTATTTGATGTTAATTAATGTTGATCTATTTTGTTTTCTTATTGTGTCTTTTATTTTTCTATTCTTTATTATGTAAAGCACTTTGAGCTACTGTTTGTATGAAAATGTGCTATATAAATAAATGTTGTTGTTGATACCAATAACAAAATTACTTCCCACAGTTAACTGTTAAGACATCCTGTTAGCCTTTCTTGACTACAAAGTTTTAGTCCTGAAGTTAACTATAATCCCGTGTTAAGATGTGTTCATTTTAAATTTTATTTAATCTTCCATCAACACATTTTTTCCAAATCTCCAAATTAGAAATTAGAAACATTGCAATCGAGCCCCAGCCTTATTGGGCCATATGTTTTGGGTGTGCACCAAATTAACGTCATTCTGGATAAAAATTTTGAAATGCCTATCAGACAGCCTTGGTGTCACAATCCCTACTAATCCACTAACAGCTATGTTTGGTGTACTCCCAGATAGGTCTAAAGTGGAGAAGGACAAACAAACTGTAACTGCCTTCACTTCACTATAGGCACATAGATTTGTCTTGCTCAAATGGGAGATTCCTAGCCCACCTCTTTTAAGCCAGTGGTTAACTGATGTTATGTATTTTTTGAAATTGGAAAAAATCTAATTCGCCCTTATAAGATCTGTTCAAAACCTTGCAGGACCTAATCAATAACATTTTAGAATAAGCATTTATATTGGGGGAAAAGACTCCTTTCTCTCTTCACTGCTTTTAACAATTTTGCTCTGGTTGTTGGCCTTCCTCTCTTTCTCATTGGTTGGGGGTTGATTTGATTTTAGTTTTGTTAAATTTGACTTGATTGTATGGAATGTATATGCTTTTAATAAATTCAATAAATCTCTCTATTATAATAAAAAAATCCTGGGATGAGACGTGACTTTTTCAGAGAGATGCTTTCACGTCCTGTAAGTCGGAGACTTGTAGATCGTCTAATTCGTGTTGCCATCAGGGAAAAGTAGTGTTTCTTCCCAGAGATGCAAAGTGGCTGGCACGTAGTGCAGGCTGGGGGGCTGCCAAGCAAAGTGAGCAGGGGGCAGAGGTCCTTAGTAAAATTAAAAAAGAAAACTCTGTGGTGGGTTCACCTATAGATGTACACTATAATAATAGAGCATTGCGTAACTAAAACCTTCAGACTAAGTGGTATAAACTCGAATAAATTAATTACCATTTCAAGCTTCTGTAACACTCTGATAAAGACTCTTCTTTTCTGAGATCTTAAATGTGGTATTATTAAATATTAGAGCATTAACCAGTAAAATGTTTTACTTTAATAATCAATGATAGAAAAATAGGCTTTTTTACAGTGAGTGGAACATGGCTCAATGGCAGCACCACTGAATTCCAACGTAAAAAAGGCAGTGGTGTAGTGAGTATTTTCTTGAACCATTTAAACTGTAAAGACATCAGTTTTAGTACTTTCATATCTTTCAAGTATCTTACTATAGTTATTTAAGAATTGTCACAATCTCTGATATTAACTATTCATAGACCTCTGTAATATAATGTGCTTTTTATTAGGAATTTTCAGAATTGTAGGTGATTTCAGTTTTCATATGCCTAACCAGTGTGACCCTTAATCAAGACAACTTATGAACTTACAGCATTCTTTTAATCTTAGACAGCACGTTAGGCAGCCTATATATAATGGAGGACACGCACTTAGTAATTTCAAAAGAACTAAAAACTGACGAGAGCCAGGTCATGGATATTTGGCATTTACTTATTTGGCTGACATCTTTATCCAAGGCAACTTACAAAATATATGATACAATTGGTTACATTTCTTTTGGTTTCCCAAATGGAGCACAGGCAGGTCAAATGACTTGCTCAGGGTCACACAGTGTCAAGTAGCAGGATTTGAACCTAAAACCTCACATTTTGAAGTCCAAAGCCTTAACTACTGCACCACACTGCCTGCCTACAGGCCTACTGGTATATCTGACAATTTCTGCATTTCCTTTGATGCAGGAATATTGGTAACTAGAACTAAAAAGCAGCACATATTTTGATGACAGAGCAGCTCTAGATTTACCAAAATTATGAATAATCGGTCTGAAAGTAGTGTTTGCCATAATACAGTCAGCAATGTAACCAGTATGGTAGAATATTTGAATGCTAAGGTGAGAGTTGCAGCTGACACAGTGGCTCCTGAAAAATTGTTAAAAAATCCACCAGCACTAAAATACCTCAGAGAGTGTCTGAGCTAAATGGAGGTAAACTAAACCAACCATCCACTATGAAATATTAAATGTGCATATAAGTGAATTTTACAGTCTTACTTAAGAAGCAGCCCTATTCCTTTAAAATAATACATGATAATATTGGAAGTCTAAGAGTTTTATTCTCGACTATTAATCATCTTCTAAACCCAGCTCATTCAATGAAATATCTCCTGCAAAGTTCTAGTGAAACTTGTGTGGCATTTGTAGCATTTTGAAACACAAAACAAACAAAATTAAATGTAATAAAATATATTCCTCCAAAGTCAATCATGTCAATCCCCATCATGCTGTTTGTAGTGAATTAAATTTCACTCAAATAGGTGTACCTGAGCTCGGTAGAATAATTTCTCAACTTAAACCCTCCACTTCTGTTCTTCATCAGCAGTTAAATTATTACTTGAACAAACATTCTATTCCTGATCATTTTCAGTTAGGATTTAGAACAAATCATAGTGCAGAAACTGCACTGGTTAAAGAAGTAAATGAGGACACAGGCCACATACAGTAACTGTTCATGTTCTCTTAGACCTGAGTGCAGCATTTGACAACACAGACCACAGTATTATATAGATATATAATATACTGTAGATAGACAATAGGTGAGTCTCTCTGGTAGTGTCCTAAGTTGGATTTAGTTTGTTTTAACAGGGAGAAAACTAATTGTTAGTTGTGGTGATCGCCGTTTGGAGGTACATTATATTGTATATGGTACTCCACTAGGATTCATTCTGGGCCCACTGTTATTGTCAATATACCCTCATTAGGCCTATTTATATTATATTCTAAGTCATAACCTTAGAGCTAAGTATAAAAGAAGTGGTGAGGTGGCCTTTTGCTGTTATGCACCAAAAATGTAAAAATATTTACAAACAGAGATACACCAGGCTAATACTGTGAAATATTTACAAAAAAAACTCCTAAAATCTCACTCTTTTAATTTGGCTTTTTTAGGTACATGTTGGTTGTACTCCTTATATACCATACATGTGCAGAATTATCATATTCTTCAGGGGTTTGCAATCATTTCTAATCTCTTCTATGTTTTCTTTTTCAATCTTTGCGTGGTGGTGTTTTGTGCCACCACCACCGGATCAAGGCACTGTGCAGCCTCCTGTGGTGCTTGAATGAAGGCGAGTGCCCCAGCTATCCATGGGACATATTATGTCGAATCCTCTGGGACAAAGCCATGAAACAATCACAAATGCTTTAAGCGCATTTATTCTAGGTTGACCTTGGAACCCATACAGATTTTGTTTTCTCCAGCTTAACTAGTTTTTTTCTTGCTGTTGCTGTTTTTTCAGTCCTCACAGTCATGTGACATTATTACTGGACTCATCTTTAGAGATTTAGAAGATGATATAATATATAAGTATTCCACTTTTCTACTAATTATATATATACGTTATGTGAGCTCATATTATTTTATTTTTTACTACTTACTCATTATTATTCTAGCCTAATTTAATTAGTTTTTTCTTTTCTTATAACTACTTCTTTCACATCTTGTAAAGCACTTTAAGCTGCATTCTGTGTATGAAAATGTGCTATAAAATAAATGTTGCTGTTGTTGACAAAAGCTAAAGATGAAGCTGATTTCAATTACAGTACAATTGTCTTATATTTAAAGGATGTTCAGTTTCCTATCAGTCTGTTAAATCAGACTGTTAATTAATTTTGGTTCAGCATTCTCAAAATAGAAAGTAAATATAGCTGTTAAGGTATGTTATTTTTCTCATGTTCTGTTGTTCTCAAATTTCCACACTCACTAATGGTAGGCTAGTTCAGATTATGATACACTAGCAGAATACCCGCGCTTCGCAGCGGAGAAGTAGTGTGTTAAAGAAGTTATGAAAAAGAACATGATTGTTAATGTAATTGTTTTGTCATTGATATGAGTGTTGTTGTCATATCTCTCTCTCTCTATA
>JANRMT010062821.1:28812579-28831261 GCA_026402145.1 Polypterus bichir lapradei | reverse complement strand
TTTGTATCAGTATACTGCTGCTGGATTATGTGAATTTCCCCTTGGGATTAATAAAGTATCTATCTATCTATCTATCTATCTATCTATCTATCTATCTATCTATCTATCTATCTATCTATCTATGTAGCTCAAAGTGCTTTACAAGATGAAGAAAGAAAAAGAAAAAATATAAAAATGACGCAATACTAATTAACAAAGAATAAAGTAAGGTCCGATATCCAGGGAGGACAGAAAAACAAAAAATACCTCCTGCGGGTTGGTGAAAATAACTAAATCTGTAGGGGTTCTGAGGCCATGAGACCGCTCAGCCCCATTAGGCAATAACGAACATATCTTCTAAACAATGTAGATCAACTGGTGGTTTAACAAATGATTTAATACGTGGTTAGAAGACGTCCATTTTACTACACATAAAAAACATTTCTCCCTGATTTGGATGTAATTTCTACTCAAATGTAATGGAATATTGCTGGAATATTCCTGGAATTTAGGTGCCATTGACTGATGCTGCAGAACGGCAACACCACTGAGTCACAATTTCAATACTAGCATGTTCAGTGTGAAAGCAGTGCATCAGTAAACTAAAGAATAATGGCAGCATTAAGTGGAGATTATGCTAAGAATATTCTTGGCAGTTTGCTTTAAAAAAATACCTACCTGCATTTATTTTTTGAGACCCTCTTTATGTACAGTGCATAGCAAAATTTAAAAGAATACCTGAAATGTGTGTATAGAAAAACTATTTGCATATATGAATGACTTTAACATAGTATTATTTAACTTAACATTAACATTTTTGATATGAAAATAATATGTTATATATAAACGTCTACGTGTGGAAGTGTGTGTGTCTGTCCGGCCCAGAGGTGGAGTCGGGCTAAAGGCTCTGCCTCCGAGGATACACAAGCGAGGCCAGCATGTTAGCAAAACAAAACATCCGAAGAGAGTGTCACTCGCTTATCAGCTATTACAGAAGCGAGGCAAGCACATCGGCAAAATGAAACCTCCAAAGAAAGACAGTTTCTTAGCTGCTAATGCACAAGCGAGGCAAGCACGTCGGCAAAACAAAACCTCCCAGGAGAGAGATGCCCAGAGTAGTTCCTTTCAATTACCTGACATCTCTACATTTCAATTTTTTTTTTCTGACAATTTCAATAGCTTCTAGGACCCCTGCTGGCTTACACAGCTAGTATTTATAATTATTTGTTATAATTTATTCCTCTAATATTCATGGACACATCGTTGGTTAAAGAACAATGATACTTCAATACCTAAAACCAATACCTACGTTTTTGAATATGTGGTATATTAATTAGACAGGCATTTGTTTGTGAAATACCACTTTAATTTATGGCATTTGTTTAAATCTGATTTCAGAAGAACTGAAATTTGTATTTGGGAAATACTCACTGGCACAGGTCTTCTTTTCAGACTGGGGGTGTTTGAGGTTGATGAAGTTGTACTAAGAGCATTTTCTATATCCTTATCAAGCTGCTCCAGTTTCATTATCAGCAGCACCATGGAATCTAACCGAGACCGACTTCTGTCGTCTTTGACCTCCTGCAATAAAGCAACAAATAAAAGACATAAATAAAGTTTCTACAATCCAAGAATTGTTACTATATACAGTATGTGTGTAAGGTGATATAAATCAGCTTACATGACAACTGTAATTCTTACAGTGAAAATTATTTGCAGTTTCAAAAATGCTTCTTACATCTGTAGTCAACACTGAACTGTTCAGAACAAAATGTAACGCCACTTGATCATTTTCTGATATACCTTGCTAACTTTAAAGTAAAATGTCTAATTTATTTTAATGTAGATCTAACTATATGGTTAGATAATATGAGATTGGCCTTTGGTACTTTCTATAAAAAGAGATCTGTTAATTTGTTAATTATATCTATACATCAGATAGGGCTACTGCAATTTGATGAACATGATTAAGCAGAGGGCAGCACGGTGGCGCAACGGGTAGCACTGCTGCCTCGCAGTTAGGCATGGAGTTTGCATGTTCTCCCCGTGTCTGCGTGGGTTTCCTCCGGGTACTCTGGTTTCCTCCCACAGTCCAAAGACATGCAGATTAGGTGCATTGGCGATTCTAAATTGTCCCTAGTGTGTGCTTGGTGTGTGGGTGTGTGTGTGTGCCCTGCAGTGGGCTGGCGCCCTGCCCGGGGTTTGTTTCCTGCCTTGTGCCCCCTGTTGGCTGGGATTGGCTCCAGCAGACCCCCGTGACCCTGTAGTTAGGATATAGCGGGTTGGATAATGGATGGATGATTAAGCAGATTTATAAATACATAGTTGAATATATTTTACATTTTATTTAGTTATTGGTCAAGCAACATTTGTTTTATATAACACCTTTCACAGCAAATACCACATTTTGTAAGAAAATTTATAAAAGTATAATATAACTCACAATAACAAAGTGAAATGTCATAGCAATAATAATACATTCTTTCATTTTAGAAATATTAATGTAGGATACTATGTCCAGAGTCAATGTGAACAAAATCTGATGCAAGTTAGAAGCAAACCATGAATGAGATCCATTACAGAGTACATTAATACATGCTGACATTAACTTGTGGACTGTTTAGATTTACTACCTTATTGAACATGTTTTTAGAATTCTGATGGAAACACATAAGAACACAGGATGAACATACAAATAGACAGGATCGTTCTTCTCTTGGTTTTGGGCCTAATGCTTTGGGGCTGTATGGCAGCAGCACTACACGGTGCATCAAAATGCAGCACAAATCATTCATCAATTAGCCTTAGTTTTATGAGGCTCGTTTACTAAACCACATTGTGCCAATGTCCTTTACAAAGCAATAAAATTCAAAACAGCAAACTAAAGTATAATATATGATACTTCAATAGATGAGAAACCAAACATTTTCAAAAGAATGTAGAGTTACTGGTATAGCTGAATAAAAAACAAAACAGAAAAATAAGAGGAAATGTTTACAATTACATTTTTTAAGTTCAAACTACAGTATGTCAAGGTAATGTGCAAATGGCTATCTATTCTTCCACTGAGTTAGCCTTCTTACATTGTATATTAACTCAGTTTCCTGACAAAGTCTGTTTTGGTTATGCCATGGACTACATGAGTCTTGACTCCAGTCTATGCTTTTCATGTAGCATGAGGTCACAATTAAATCAGGTTGTCCTTACCATTGTGTCATGTGTAGCTTCGTCTGCTGTAACTGGAACTCTGTTCTATCAGAAGCAACAGAACTTGAGCAGCCTCATACACTAATCCTTACCAAACAGACACACTCGGTGCAAATGCCTAACAGTATATGCAGTACATACAATACCTTCCTGAATAGGCACAGGCAAGTAATATTTTTGCATATATAGATGAATAACAGATACAATTTTGCATGCAAAGTCAGATTTGCTGTGCTGTTCCCTTATATTTCAAACATAAAGTACTGCATAACTCTCATAACTGAATAATCTGCTGAGGTTGGATTCACCAGGGGTGTCCTAACTCTTCTAGGGCTGATGTCGACTTTTGTCAAAAGGAGGAGTTGACGAGGGTAATCAACTGTAAACTGTGCCAAAACAAACCGTTATGTTTTAGTTGGACTCTCGTTGTTAGAAGGAAAGTTAGCTTCATTGGTTTGACTGAGATTTTCTGCACTCGTGTGAGTAGTAAGGTGCAAACAAGAGCGAAAATGGCACTGACATAATGGTGAGAGATCAAAGCGAATGCGTAAAGCAAAATACTCTGTGGATGATGTCTTGCCTATTATCTCTGAACTGGACTATGACTTGCCAGACTCCGATTTTGAGCGGACTGGTCCCCAGCTAATTGTTGTACTGACAATGCTCACCAGGAGGACTGCCACTTAACAATGGTAAGAGGTAGAAACCAGATTGCAATGCACTGCAACCGTGACCGCTGCCACCCCAGCCACGCGAAGACAGCCTGGCAGCAAGTCTGCCACACATTCTTGGCACACTAGCACCCGCTGCATGCAGCAACAGATGTTTTACATCGATTTCTGTGTGAAACCATTGCTTTTCAGAAACTATGTTTTTCAGAAAAAATATTCAGCCCTCAGAGAGTTAATAGTATTTGTATTAGGCATCCAGCACAAAACCCTTGTGTGTTTCATTCAGCCTCCATGACTTATATAAACTAACAGCTAAAAATGTGTTCATGTCCCTCTTAGTTCTTTTGGTTACACAAATCTTGCTATTCCATTTAATAATAATTTAATAATAATAATTCCATTTTTCATTTCTGGCTACTGTTAAGATTTTTTGGTAAAAGATCCTCTTTTTCTACCTTTCACTTTGTTTCATTAGCTGGTCCTGGGGGTTAATTTTTTGCAGTGCTCAGTTCGCTGACAGTGCAGTGATCATCTGGGTTTCCATGGATGTGCAGCAATATTTTTTCCAATAAATATGAACCATTCTTCTGAAATGTTTTAGACGTGATGATGCTAGAGTAATTTCAACTGAACTATCCACCTGCATGGCTCACTGATATTGCAACCTGAATAAGGGAACATCATCTCCAGCTCAACTTTCTTGTTATCCAGTTTCGTCCATTTCTATGCAGCTTGAATCATTATCGCTAACACATGCCAAGTCGGTATGCAATCTTGGGGTGTTGATTTATAACCAGCTGTCCTTCAGGGACCATTTTTATGGTCTTTCTAAATCACTCTATATATCCATATATGTATTGTGATATATGGCCGGCCGTTTATCCCAGCTAATACCCCCACGCTACCAGGTGGAGCCCTCCCTGCAGCATGGAGGTGCCCCGAATGCCAGCAGGGAATTATGGATATTGGAGTTTTCCTCTACAGCCCTACTGGATACCACAGGGGCTGCTAGAAGGCGCTGCAGAGAGGAACAGCGACTATTTGCCATACACCCCAGAATTACGTCCGAGTCACATGGACAAAAGGAATGACGTGCTTCCGGGTTGAAGAAGAAGGACTTTTTATCTGACCCGGAAGTGTTCCTAGTCACGTGGACAGAGAGAATGAAACACTTCCGGGTCAAGGACTATAAAGGATTGTGGGAAATTCTCAGACGACGAGCTGAGCTGGGTGAAAGGGTGGCAACGCGTCTGGAGTATTGTATTGTGTTATTTATGAGTATTGTGGAGAGGAGGGTGCTTTGTGCACTTTGTATTAATAAAAAGTCATTATTTTGGACTTTTATCTGGTGTCTGACGTATAGTCTGAGGGTTCAAGAGGACGATAGCGCCCTCTATCTGTCACAGTATATATTTACAGGATCAGACTGAATCTAACAGAGTGTGCAGCAAAACTTTTGGTCCAGGATTTGGTTCTGTCATGTATGGACTGCTACAGCTGTCTGCTGGCAGGAGTACTGGTATATGTTACTAAGCTACTGAAGATGATTCAAAATTCAGGAGCATGTCTGGTCTTCACCCACACATGTCAACCTTCTTTTCAAATCACTACAAAGACTTCCTGTAACAGCACATAATCAGTTCAAATCCTTGATGCTTGCCTGCAGAGCAGTCAATAGATGAGCAGCTTATATACATTGTGGCGGGTGGCTGGGATGCCTTCACGTTGAAAGGACCGGGGAAGGAAGCTTGGCCAAAGCTTTACCTCTCCCGCAGCTCTAGGTGGCAGTACCCCTGGGTTGCAGCGGAGCCTCGGACTCCCACGGAGCTCAATGGGAGTTGGAGTCCAATAGAGCCCTGTTGGGATCCATGGGCGCTGCCAGGGGGTGCTGCATCTCATGCTGAGCCCTTCTCGGCAGCTCTTCTGCCACACCCGGAAGTGTTGCCGGAAATGCATCATCGAGCACCTGGAGCACTTCTGGGTGGATTATAAATGGAGCCAGCAGACACTAATCCAAGAGCCAGAGTTGGGAGGAGGGAGATGAAGCTTGCCGGGAGGAGTGGAGGAGAAAACAGAAGTAGAAGAAGAGATTTGTGTATTGTGTGCTGTGCTTGGGGACTGTGTTTAGCTTGTGAGAAACGGGGAAGATGTTTCCCACAAGGGAAAAGAAAATAAAAAGTCCTGTGTGTTTTGAAGTTGTGCCAGTGCTTCTCTGTGCTGGGTTGGGTGGTGGGCCCACCTTGGAGAAACTCATGAGATCCTTTCTTCTTTCTGGACCACTCAGGTCTGCTGATGGTTGGCATTTGGTGATGAAACCTCTGTTTGGAATCAAATGTCAGTCTAGAATCTTTTAGTTTGTAGGTTCTGGGTGGTGGAATGAGCCACCCACCTCCATTCAACATGCTGACTATCAGTGTGCTTAAGAAGTGTTAGAAGACTCTCTTGTTTCATTAATTTTAGCCTATTTTAGCTAATACATTTTCTAACCGAGAAATTGCAACTAGACTGTTCTTTTTTCTGAGCTCTTCACTTGTGATGATCAATTTTGTAATCTTTTCCTGTAATACTTTCTCCTAAACAGTCCCCCAGACTCATGTTTATCTTGATAATTGTTGACCTCTTTTGCAAGTCACATTAGATAAAACATCTATAAAACAAATAAATATAAATGTAATGTAAATTAAAGTTTTCTACAATACACCAGTAGGTATTGCCAAACAGTGATGCCAGTACTGGCAGCAGATTTGGTTGCCCGGAATTGAATGGGATGGTGAAGATTCTGGCCAAGCTTGTGAGGATTTATGACCTTCACACTAAGGGGCCCAAAGTTTTTCAAATGATATTTGTGATATGCAAATTTATAGCAGGCAGCATTTACATTTTATTTCTTAATAAATAATGTGTGATGCATTATGCACCTGGTCAGTTCCAGACCTTTTTGTCATAGAGGGGCATGAAGAAGGCTTTGCACAACATTTTGCTACATGCAGGCAAATAGTGGCATGGACCAATTTAAATCTAACCTATAAACATTTCAGTCAAGCCTTTTAGTACATGTGTTAAAGATTCAGACTGGGTTTGAAGGGTCAACTGACAATTTATCAATCAAAGTAACACATTGCAAAAAGCAACCATTTAATGCCTTTAATGAATGAATGAGAGTCTCATCTACTGCAGAACTGGACAGGACACTGTAGCATGACAGAGTGGAAAAAGGAATGTAGTTGTATTTCCTTTTGCAACAATTACTAATACATTAGAGAGTGACCTAAATACTTTCAAAGAGCATAGTTAAATGTTTGAATTGTTTATACTAAAACCATGATTTTTTTTTCTGGAAAAGCAGTATAGATTGCTGTTTTTTAATCATGAAAATAAATGGACAGAAACAGTATTCTACCAATTCCGTTCTACCAATTTCATTTTCTTTATTCATTGCCAGGACACCTTTACCTAAATTCATTTCTGTTGCTTGCAGTTGTATAGTAAGTGAAAGTAGAAGAATTAAAACAGGCAACAATTATCTGGGAGAAAGTGAATAAAATATCACTAGCCTGTTTTAGAAATATTTAATTTAAACGAAAAATAAACAAGAAATATATTCAGTGAGTAAATGCAGTATATTCAGTGTTAAACACTGAAGATAAGAAACAGCCTTTGAAATGTGCAAAATATGTCAGTGGCAAAAAAGTGCCTTCTAATGTGTTAGATGCAAACATTAAGTTTGACATGTTCACTGACTAGAAATCATGCAAAATGCTGCTGGCTTAAGGCAAGGATTTTTTATCTCTCATTCTGAGTGACACTGATAACTTTAACAATGATAAAATGTCTTTCCACCTTTTGGATCCAACTATCATTTTTTCAAAATATAGTATTAGTGCCAGTGGCATAGATAGAGTTTGTGCCACTCTGGGCGGTGCGGTGCTTCAATTGCCGCCCTCCAACATATCTGAATATGTTAACCTATTTAAAAAGAAAATTAAAATAAGGTATAGAGAAAAATTAAGATAAATTTTGCATAGATTTATTCATATACAGGGTGGTCCAGATCTAATTATGCAGATCCAGATCGTCTGGATGACTTTGATTTATTCGGGGATGATTCCAGTTCAGTGCGAAGACGATTTTTCATGTCGTCAGTTTGCACACTTCTCGATGGTCCGGGATTTTTCAGGTAATTTTCTAACGAAAATTGCATAATTAGATCTGGACCACCCTATATAGAGCAATACAGCAATAATTTTTCACATATAATTATTTATAAGCATCAACTAGACAAGAATATAGTATAGACACACTGTTCTGATTGTTAGTTTAATATAATTAAGCTGTGAAAACCAGAACCAGTGTAGTGTACAAGTGATAGGTGGGGATGTTTCCTGCGCAGAGCAAGAACACATTCAGATTGATAACGAAACAAAATTATAAATTGTAAATTAGTTGTTTATCTTCCTAGAAATTATTAACGTGTAATATTTATGCTAATGTTTATTTTTGTTATTGCCTCATAAATTTCAACTGCTGTGTCTGATGCCGTCACAGAAGGACAGTCTGAAATTTATTTTTTAAGCATTTGTGGATAAAAAACAGTGAATTTGACTTTTTTTCATTCATGAGTGATATTTTTCCTAACCCTGCTGCTTACACACGAATTGTACTGAGCCTTATGGTCAATAATGTCGCCCCCAAAAATGTGCTGTCTGGGACTGCCCCCTCCACCCACCCCTAGCTATGCCACTGATTAGTGCAACGAAGAAACAGTGTTTATTTGTTTCATAACATAAAAATGCTATATTCTACTTTGAAAACCACAACATTTTTTAAAGTGGAAGTTTTTAAAAGTGACTTAAAATTCAATTCCATGAGCCTTACTGTATCATTTCTCTTTAAACATGGCAACTTTCCCACTCTATCTTAGTTTATCTAAGTAGTACTTTTGTTATTTTTCAAGTATTTTTTCACAAGTACAATCGTCATGCAAATTTCTGTTTATAACTTTACATTTATTCTTTTTTTAACCTTAACTCAGAGACTTACTGTATCATTTCATGTTTATTTTAAACATCTGATGCTCCCAGATGTCAACTTGTTTACCAGGTTAAGGTCAGGTTATTCTATTGTTATGACCACTGCTACTTTAATTAATATTTTTTGTTGTTTTGAATTACTAGATTTAGTTAATAATATTTGTTCTTGGTGTTTCAGAAAAAAATGAAGCAAAATAGAAATATTTTTTACCAATACTTCTAATTACTTTCCTAAACTGAAAAAGCATAAATGATTGCCTTGTAGAAACATTTTCTGAAGGTTAGTAAGTATACTGTACAAAAGACTGTACTGACTGTGTTAAGACTATTAATATACAAAGACTGTAAGTTATGAAGGTTATGACTCAGAAGTAGAACTTTTATTAAATGACTTTTGGATGCAGTAGGTCTATAAAAAACAGGGTTGGCACATTAAATAATGCTGCCTGAGGCAAGGCACATTTTTGCCCCGTGACGCATATCCTTACTAGGAATGAGATGATGCGCTTCCATTATATAATCATGATACAGTTCATCCTCAGAACATCGAGCACAATAATAAATAAAAAATATTTTAAAAAGTAATTAGCTTAAAATAAAAAAATACACAAAATACACATTAAAAATAGTAATATTTAAATTCTACACTGCTTTTGTTTGACCCAAATATATATTTTTATTGAGTTTTATTGAGATTGCAACTCTGTTGTTACACTTATCCCTTACACTCCTGTAAAGACCTTGTGGGTTTCAAAATTCTGTCCTACAAGCTAAAAGGTAACTGCCATGCACGTTGCAAACTTAAGTAACATTTAACAGACATTTTAGCTATATCTTACAACTTAATAACATTCCAGAAGTTAACAACACTTTAGAAATCACACAAACAATATATACATAAAATCCATCCATCCATCCATTATCCAACCTGCTATATCCTAACACAGGGTCACGGGGGTCCACTGGAGCCAATCCCAGCCAGCTCAAGGCGCAAGGCAGAAATAAATCCCGGGCAGGGCGCCAGCCCACCACAGTATGCACAATATGATATATGAAAAATCAGTAAAGTATCAATTACTGACATTTGGTTTTGAAAGTGCATATGGCATTTTGATGCTCAGAAGCTCACAGTGTGGTGAAGTGGTGCAAATTGCAGTTCTGAGATTTTTGAAATTTTTAAATGAAAACATATTTCTTATAGTTTTCAAGGTTAGTATATAAATTAGGCACTTGATATGTATGGAACTCATACAGTTCATATTCAACAATGATTTAACAACCAATTTTTGTGTTATTATTTCATAATTTTAAAAATAAAATACTTTCAAATGAAAATTAAAATACTGCCCTAACAAAAGTGCCACCCCTTGAGCCAATTGTGACAACAGACACTCTAAAGATTTGACTGTCAGAAATTACTTTCATTACATTCTACTGTATGGTCTTTAGATATTTAAATTGCAAAAAAAATATATATTTTTTTATTGTCTTTCTATGCACTACTACAATACTATATAACATAATTATATCTTGTAAGCAATAGAGAAACTCATGAACAGACTCTGCATCTAAACAATACCAGAGAAGTCCAAATTATGATAAAAGAAGAGCTTATTATACCAGGATACAGAACACAAGGATATTACAAAATGATCAAAACACAAAATGGGAAACAAAAAAGTCTGAGACCATCTGGGCCTAAACACAGATTCCCTAACTCTTTGATGGGATGGCTTGTCTTCTTCTCCACCTGGGTTCTCAGATTCACAGTCTCTGACCTTCTTCTGGCCTATTTTTTCCCAGCAAGTGAGGCCTTTCCTACACCAATCCTCCCAACTCCAAGCTTACCTGTTTGGTGGCTGGAAGCTATTCAGACAGGCCATTTCCTGCAATGCTGGCTCCTAGCTCCCTTTAAAAGAACCAGACCAACCTCAGGTCAACTGTACCCAATTTAAAGTAGCACTAGGCCATGAAAATCATAATGTGATGGTCAATTTGCTGTATTGTGATAGTGCTGCACATATGTGATATATAAAGCTAGTGCATGAGGCAGATGGCAGTAGCATAAGGAGTAGTCAGTTTTACTGTATTGTACAATTATGTTTGTTAATAAAAATCACCAAATGTAGCTCACCTCCTTGATGTCATGATCAGGGTTGAATTTTAGTTTCCTATTGCTTTTTTCTGTATTACACACCTTTTTGTGTTACAATCAATAGGGTTATGTCCTGCCTTTCTTTGCTAGTTGATCATCGTGTCTTGCCTGGTTTTGACTTCTTGCATGAATTTTGACTTTGATTCTTTGTTTGCTTTGTTTATATTTTATTTGTTTTGTTTTGCCTTTTGCACACATCTCCCGGTTTGTCTCAAAAAATTAATAATCTCTTTCCTGCCGAGCATGGACACTTGGTTTCAGTGAGTATTGCAAATAGGTCACTAAGTCTTTCTGCTGCTACATATCTACATGTGGGACGCCTTGTGGTCAAGGAGTAACTAACACCTGGGCTATTTGTATTGCACTGGAACCCCCCCATTGGTTGAGCTCTTGTGTCATCATAAATGTTATATTTGTTAGTGCACTTACCTCTTACGACTTTTAAGGTCCCCACTAAACCCTAAAGCACAACATTTATACAGTTGTCATTAGTCATAAGATAATAGAAATACGGTGTGTAATGAAAACTAAAGTTTCAATATTCAGAAATATAGTTGAAAACTTAATTGCTGGAGGTGTTTTTAAATGTGTTCTTTTAAATTATACCTCAGATATTACTAATTTCCAATATACTATTATAACAAATATGTGTCAGTTTAGGAACATGGCAAGCAGAATAATTCACCCATCTGTTCCTTAGATGTTAATCCTCACCATGGCTGCCAAAATGTACTGTATATAATATCAAAGTCAATGATATTGCTACTTACAATAAAGTACTGATTATATATTCTTGATCAAGGCTAATATAATTTGAAAATAACTAATACAAGTTATTTCACCTCTGTGGGAATTCAGAATCGTCTTTTATCAGTACTGTTTGTTATAAAAGTAGCTTTCAGTGCTTACCATGAAAAGGTTTGTTTAGTTATTGTGTTCATTTTAAGAGTCCTTCAAAAATAATCTAGAGCTAATATAAGGAGAAATGTTGTGATATTTATATTTCACCAAACATGAACATTTAGGGAAAGGGTCAGAGGGAACACCGTAAAAGCATTTCGATTTAAAATATAATGAGTAACTCCAGTAGCGATGTAACTGAATAAATCTAACAGCCTGTAATAAAATCTGAGAGCTTCACTGATGACCTTTAAGATCTGATTCAGTCACTTCTGTACAAGATCATGGATTATGGAATCCATCCATCCATCCATTATCCAACCTGCTAAATCGTAACTATAGGGTCACGGGGGTCTGCTGGAGCCAATCCTGGACAACACAGGGCACAAGGCAGGAAACAAACCCTGGGCAGGGCGCCAGCCCACCGCAGGGCTCACACACACACACACCAAGCACACACACACTAGGGACAATTTAGAATCGCCGATGCACCTAACCTGCATGTCTTTGGACTGTGGGAGGAAACCAGAGTACCCGGAGGAAACTCACACAGACACGGGGAGAACATGCAAACTCCATGCAGGGAGGACCCAGGAAGTGAACCCGGGTCTTTTAACTGCGAGGCAGCAGCACTACCCACTGCACCACCGTGCCACCCGATTATGGAATCCTTTGCACAAATTAAATGAATGGAACTCAAAAGTGTTTCAGGGTTTCCAGGTAGTTGAAGGTAAAAAAAAAAATTTAACAAAATGAAAGAAGGTGTTAGTTGTAATAAAGGGGATCACAAGAAAATGTCCCAAACTCAGGATTGTTGTGTGGGGTTATATGTCAATATGGCTATATGGTGTACCAGTATACTTCTACTGATAGACAGTTTGTTCAATTTGTAGAGCTAGTACCCTGGAGGTGCTTCTCAGAAGGATATGCCTGGATAGGACTTGCAATTTTGTTGAGCTGAATGGCCTGTTCTTGTCTAGATTGTTGTAATGTTCTAATGCCTATACTTTATATTCTAAAAAGGATAGACATGTATGTATTGTATGTATTTTTATTTCAGAAATTGTATTGAAAACACAGGAATTCTAGTAATTTGGATATTTCTTTAACTGTTTTATTTGTTTTTTTTTTTCCTATCATCACATACAGTTGCCTTCACTAAAAGAAATGAAGTTATTACTTTGAGATTGAACAGTTAATTAGAGTCAGTGGTAGATTTATAATAGCACATCAACCCAGTTTGGACATCCTTGATATCTAGGCTAACCTGTATATATTAAGCTAGCATTAAACCCACTGCTGCCTCATGGTCTCATTTCCCAGCCTGGCCATTGTCTGTGTGAAATTTGCACATTCTTTACTTGCCAGCACAGATTTTTTCCCAGATACTCTGGCTTTCTCTCACATTCCAAACATGTTTGTTAAATTAATTGGTATCCCTAAATTAGCCCTGGAATAGGCTCCAGTTCTCCATGACCCTGAAAAGGATGGATAAATAAATAATATTAACCCTGGACTGCAGTTTCATTTAAATATTCATGTGTGTAAAACAATGTTCCTTCTCCCCTTAATATTTGTTTGTATAACAAAGGTTAATTCAAAACTGAACAGCTAGAAGGTATTTTAAGAAATAATTAAAAAACCCATACAGTTCTAAATAAAAAAATGTAAAAACTGTGAAAGAAAGCAAAGTCTACTTCCAAATAAAACCCCCAAAACAGAGGAATGGGTAAACATGGAATACCTATACAGAAAGGCAATGAAACACTAGGCAACCAAAGAAACAACCAATGGATATATTTAATGCCACAGGTTCTGGATAAAAGGAATTTAGTAAAAACATTAATTTTAATAACACCATGAAGCATATGATATTAAAATCTAACTATATAGTTTATTTGTCGTTTTGACAAAATAAATAAAACTATACTTGCCACATTATTTATTAGGTGAACAATATATTAACACACTATTGTAAATCTAAAATAAGGTTAGACATATACAGTACTTATGCCAAAGTGGCATAGTATAGTAGGTTGAGGTGCTGCCTCACAGCTCCAGGGTCTTTGGCTTGACCGGTCTGCTCATCCTTTATGTGGAGTTTGTAAGGGTTTTCTAAGTCCTATCCTACCTGATATCATCCCAGAACCCAAACACATGAATATATGTGATTTTAATTTGGCCCAGAATTACTAAGGCCCAGTGATGCCCCTGTCCAGGATAGATTCCTGCCTTGTTAGTGGATTAAAATGGTTTCAATAATTAACAGACAGAAAATAATTCATGTTATTTAAAACTGCTCATATAAACTTAGAAGCGGGTTTTGCGGCTTACAATATATTTTTTCACTTTTCAGGCAAATTCATGACACTTAAGTGCAGAACATTAACATGATAACTTTTCAGAAAAAATATTCTATGAAGTACCATATTAAATACATACTGCTCAAACACTAAGAATTAGTTTAACTTTCATCACTCATATTCAGTAATGCACCTTTTGGATAATTTACAAATTAAATATTTTCATTAGAACATTAGAATAATCTAGACGAGAACAGGCCATTCAGTCCAACAAAGTTTGCCAGACCTATCCACTTAATTCTTCCAAAATAACACCAAGTCTAGTTTTGTAAGTCCCTAAAGTCCTACTGTCTATCACACAACTTTTTAACTTATTCCATGTGTCTATGGTTCTCTGTGTGAAGAAAAAAAAAATCATAATGCTTGTGTGAAATTCATCCTTAACAAGTTTCCAACTCTGTCCCTGTGTTCTTGTTAAAGTTATTTAAAGTAACAGTCTTGATCCACTGTACTAATTCCCTTCATAATTTTAAACATTTCAATCATTTTATCACTTAATCTCATTTTGCTTAAACTGAAAAGGCTCAGCTCTTTAAACCTTTCCTCATAATTCATCCCCTGCAGCCCTGGAATCAGCCTAGTTGCTCTTCTCTGGACTTTTTCCAGTGCTTTAACACCAGAATTACCAAAGACTACAAAAAAACTCATAAACCCGGCCAACCTTAAATCCGTTTGCACATCTCCGTCAGTGATTTTTGTGTTGTAAATGTGTCGATAAGCGCAAGCAGCAAGCAGCCTACTATCTCATCCTCCAACCACCGCAGAAATAGCAAAAATCGCTCTCCCAGCTCAAGCCTTGTTTATCAGGGAGTGAGGTAGTACCTAGAGCTGTATTAGGTAAATAATATATCATTAATTGGAACACATGCATTTAGATAGATGCATTTAGATAAATAGATAGATAGATAGATAGATAGATAGATAGATAGATAGATAGATAGATAGATAGATAGATAGATAGATAGATAGATAGATAGATAGATAGATACTTTATTAATCCCAAGGGGATTTAAAAGGGGTTTAAAGAGCTGAGCCTTTTTAGTTTCATGTGTGTTCCTTGTCTACAAAGATCTATGTAAGTGTAGCATGACAGAAATGTTGAACACATACCTAAAAGACAAACTTTTTTCATATTTTATTACTAACGACAAAATTTTGACAGTAGGACTGAAGTCCAAATATCAAATAAGTACTTTCACAAAAGGTACAAGTATAGCAAAACAAGTGTGCTTTGATTCAAGACTATAACTGAAGAAAAAGAAATTAGGTTAGTGTACAAAATTGTTACGACTGCTTTGGTAGTACAGCAGTAAGAACTGCTGACTCATAGTCAACAGGTCGCAGGTTCAAGCCTTGCTGCGTCACAAAATAAACGTTTTGAGTAGTGAGTTGCTCTTATTGTTACTTTTATACAATAAAAACGTACATTTGATTTGAGTCTGTAACGGCCAGTGTAAATGTACAGTATGGTACATGTAAAGGTTAGCGTTTTTTGTTTATTCAGTTTTATTTTCTCAGTCATGTTCACACTCACCCCGATCTGACACTGCTGTTTTCAAATAAAGACGTGCTATAACAGAGGTGAACTCAGATGAGGATGAGGGTTCTGCATTGGAGAAAGAGATCAGAAGCCCTCCCCTACCCGCAAGAAACGTTCACTCGCATATAAGAACAACGCAGTTGCACCAGGCGTAAAGGTGAAAGATGGCACAGTTTGGATGCAGGACGAGGTCTGGCATCATCCTGCCAGTCAGTCTGCCCCACACTTGTCCTTCAACAAAACAGCACGGCTTACAGAGCACGCCAATGTATAGGGCAAAGTCCTGTTTGTGATTATGTTTTGTGATGGTCTTTAAATAAGAAACATGTATATGTTGCTTATATAAAAGCCAGGTTGAATGTTATTTACCTTGATTTATTTACTTATCTTCCTACAGCGTAAAGTCACAAGTAGACTGCAGAGCTTCCTGTGTTTGATCGACAAGGGCATGCTCACAAATTACATGTTTAATGCCATGAAAAGTGCCTGCTGACACTTCAGTATGCAGGCAATGGTACAAGAATGCAGTCAGACTTCTTTTTTGGGCAAATACACCATCCAGTTCTAAACACTAGCGTGGAGAGTCGTTTTTGTACTGAAGAGTCTATAGCTGCAGGTGGAAGCAGCCGTTGCACTTTTGCTGTCACTGTACTTTGTATGTAAAAGTCAGATTGAATGTTATTTATCTTGATTTATTTACTTATCTTCTTACAGCATAAAGTCACAAGTAAACTGCAGAGCTTCCTCTATTTGATCAACACGGGCATGTTCACAAACTACATTTGTACTGAAGTGACTTCAGCTGCAGGTGTAAGTTCCACGCAACTGTTGTTATGGCTCTGCCTTTGTCCAGAAATGGTTTCATAAGTTTTATGACCTTAGTCTTGGAAAGTCTTTCTCCCATGGGGCGACAGGGATCTTTTCCTGAATAAGATCAAACACAGTTGCGTATGGTGTAACAAGAACTTCCACCTGCAGCTAAAGTCACTTCAGTACACATGTACTGTGTCAGCGTGCCCGTGTCAATGTGTTAGAAGTACCTAATCTAAATTGTTACAATACTTGGTAACACTTTAGTTTATGTACTGCAAAAATGAATCTATTACACATTGAATGTTATGTAACAAGACCCCAATACAGGTTTATTTGGGTCTTCATAACCATTATAAAACATCAATAGATAGATTATTCATCTCTGTGCTGTGTGGAATATTGACATCATGCTGAAATTACTTGTTAATATGAAGGATTCCCAGGTCTTATACTAAATATGTAGTATCAAAAGATCTGTGTCTCAATTAAGCCACCTCAGACCACTACAAAGTGAAGTTTTGTTAGTCGTTCACATTGCAGAGATGAATAAACACTTTACTGATGCTTTGTAAGTGTTTTGAAGACCTAAAGAAAGTGTTTGTTAAGGTCTTGTTACATACTATTAAATATGCAATTATGCATTTTGCAGTACCTACACTAAAGTGTTACCCAATACTTGATAACTGCAACAAACAAATGATTCCCTATTCCCAGGCCTTTGCAATCAGTTTAAATACCATGAGGGAGGACCCAGGAGTGATGACATGAGGGTAGCCCCATGTGTTGAGGCTCCACCCACAAAGAACATAGAACGGAAATACATTTAAAGACACAGTACATAATTAACCAATATTAAACAAAAACAACAGAAATACAATAAAAATATAAAAAATGAATACAATGACAACAAAAACAATAAAACATCTAAACATACATTAATGTATAACAGCAGAGACATAAAGGTGGCCATTCCTCATGTGCTTCTAGCCATAGAGCACAAGAAGAATAGGCAAAAAGTCTAAATACATACTACTTAGATAGTAAGTGCTTGTAATATTAAAACAAAATAATACCAGCAAAAGTTATGTAATAACAAAACACAAAAAATAATCATTCAAAAACAACATAAATAACAATAAAGAGGAAAACAAACTTAAGCCAGCAAACAAAGCCCAACTGCAAAATAGCAGACTACAGTTAAAAGTGACTCAGTATCTGATTTTTTTTGTTTTACTACTCAAATTAATTATAGTCATATATAATTGATATAACTGTGTACCAACATCTATCCTGAGCCTGCAAAAAATAAAAATTAACTCAAAAGACAGATGAGACTTTTTAGACAACCATGAATCCCAGCTATAAGCTGCCTGCTAAAATGATTAGTTCAGATTTTTTACAACTTAAGACTTGTGCAAATTCGTAAACTTATGACGGCTGGTGCTCAAAGATGCTTCGAGTGAAATCATCAATACTGGATTTATTTGTGGAAATCTTTGGACATGAAACAGAAGCTGTGAAGTAAGACTCTCACACAAAATACAACTTAAGACACAACATTTCAAAAATACTTAACAAATGGATGGGCTTCCTTATTTTTTCCATTTCACATTTCTCTAAAAAGACTGAATCTGGGTCAAATGGGTGGAAAAATTACCATTAAGCAGCATTATAAACACATTTTCAAAAAAGGTAGCTCTCTGTTTAACCTGCCAGCTCAATAGGTAGCTTACAATGATGGTAACAGCATAATTATAATCTTACCAAGCAGCCCCATAGCCTATAAACATAAATAATAAATTTAGGTCACAAAAATAAACTGCCTTGATTACTATAATTAAAAAATTCAATAAAGTCAAAGTCAGTGATTATCTTTAAACATTTATCCATGATTCAGGCTTACTGTATCGTTACCGATTTATGCAAAAAGCAATGCATGACATCAGAAAGGTTTTTCCAGTATGAATCCGACTATGGTGAACTTTGTTTAGTATGCCAAGAGAAAAGGTGAAGAATATAATCAA
>JANRMT010062821.1:28631497-28806731 GCA_026402145.1 Polypterus bichir lapradei | reverse complement strand
TGTGTGTGTGTGTGTGTGTGTGTGTGTGTGTGTGTGTGTGCATTTATTTATTTATTTATTTATTTATTTATTCAAAGAGCTTCTGTAAAATTCCAAATCTCCACCTGGATATCTATCTATCTATCTATCTATCTATCTATCTATCTATCTATCTATCTATCTATCTATCTATCTATCTATCTATTATATGCACTTCTTGTACATCCCTAACACCTGGATATGACCAAACTGCCTCTACTACTAGATTCTCAACTCTCTTAAAAAACTTATGAAATACATTTTCGCCATATATCTTTGTTAACCTAGACTGGCTACTACCATCTCAGAATAAGGAACTTTGATGTCAAGGTAAAACAAGCATGAAGTCTGAATGCCAGAATGCCAGTGAAAGGTCTCATCATTACAGTGTTTTGCAATTTATATTATATATATTGTTTTATTAATTAATGTTTAAACAATGTCCCTTGTTAAGGACTAGCACCCCATGAAGGCTGTCTCCTGCTTTGTGCCCAGTGCTGCTTGCATAGACTCTGGTCCATGACCCTGAATTGGATTAAGTACGTTGGAGAATGTTATATTACTTTTATAGAATGTGTCTGCTTTACTGTATTTCACGCCCTTCAAGTGTTCTCTTTTTACCCTTTTCTTTAAGAATTAAACAAATATTTAAAGAATGTAACTTTTCACCCTGGGTCACATCTCTGTTACCCCATATCTATTACAGATTAGATTTTTACATTCCTTTGCCTATACCCAAGTAGCACCTCTGCCTTTAACATTTCAAATTTTTATAGCACTAGGAGCAATTTACAATGCAGATTAACTTTTTTCCCTCTGAAATAACCTTTACTCTCTCCTCAGCCTCTGCTCTTGAAATGCTTCTTCACACAACTCATGCAACTCTCAAAGGCTGCTGCTGTGATCCAGCTCCCTGTATATGCTACTTGGAGTTTACAGCACGCTAACTCATTCGTCACTCACTCAACACACATAGGTCTTCCTCTTGTGCAGATAAAAAATAAAAGTGCAAATAGTCCTTACCTAAAACAAAAAAAAGGTTTCAGGCGCATCTTGTATATAAACGTCTACGCGTGGAAGTGTGTGTGTCTGTCCAGCCCGGAAGTGAGAGGTGGAGTCGAGGTAAGGGCTCTACTTCCGAGGACACGCAAGCGAGGTCAGCACGTCGGCAAAATGAAACCGCCGAAGAAAGAGTCACTCACTTAGCCGCTAATACAGAAGTGAGGCGAGCACATCCGCAAAATGAAGCCTTCTAGAAGAAAGACAAAGTTGCTTAGCTGCTAATACAGAAGTAAGGTGAGCACATCGACAAAATGAAACCTCCGAAGAAAGAGCCGCTTGCTTAGCCACTAATACACAAGCAATGCAAGCACATCAGCAAAACAAAACCTCCTAGGAAATAGATGACCAGAGTAGTTCCTTTCAATTACCCGACATCTCTGCATTTCAATAGTTCCAAGGACCCCGGGCTTTTTACACAGCTAGTCTACTATAAAAACATAGGACTACACCTAACAAAGATACAGCAATGATGTTAAGTATCGGATAGTAAGTTAGGTCTTCAGCTAAAGGAAGTCATAATTCAGCAAGACAAAATGAAAAAGCATCAGGTATAAAAAGGGTAAAATATAAAAAAACACAGAGACATGTTGGACTACTTCTGAAGGAATTCTCATCCAGGAAATATAATAAGAAGCTGGGACAACTCCATGGGTCTTGAAACATCTCTAGTGGTTGTCAGTTTAGCCTTTACAAATGCTGCCCTGGTGTATCGGTTCCACTTAGGGGGTCATTTTCTATTTGCCATATCTGATCTCTGGAGGTAACACTAATCATGGCATTAGAGAGTGGCAATGTGTTGTATGTTTATTACCACATGAAGGTAAGAATTTCACTGTACTTAGTATGTGTGACAATGGTAACAATATAAACCAATAAAATCTATACTGTAACTTTTAGATTTAAATTTGAACAAGCTGTGCTGGTTGCTTATTTCAATAAACATATTTTAATCCAGTTTTAGTTATTGTGTCTATAGGCATCTAATTTTGGCTAAGATATCTCAGTTGCTTATTAATTTAAGCATTGGACAGCTGTTTAAAAATTTTTACAGCAAACTGGTGAGACCTGACACTTGCAGCGGTTGCTCCACTTCTGCAAGTTTAATAGGGGTTCACATTTTAAGATTTTTTTTTTTTTTTTTTACGTTTAGGAGAAAGTGGAAGGATTCAGATGTAAGATACAACAGGAACTAATTCTATGTGGGATGCTCATCCATTGTAGTGTTCAAACTTATATTCATTCAAACCAGTTCATTATACAGTAGAGTCACCAATTAATCACAACAAACACATTAAGGGATTTGGGAGAAAACAGTTGCACATAGTCATTTGAAATAACTGTTTTAGTTATTGTTTTTAATGATTATGATAAGAAACCATAATTTATAGCCAACACATTACTGGAGGGGCAGTCCCATAGCATAATGATTAGCACTGCTTCCTCAGAGATCCAATGTCCTGGGCTCACATTCTTTATCTGGTTGCTGTTAGTGTGAATTTTGCCTGTCCTTCCTATGTCTGTGTGGGGGGTTTCTACAGTATGAGGACTGTACGTTTCCACCCACATCCTAAAGATGTGTGTGTTAGGTTAACTGACAATTCTAAACTGGCCCCAAGAGGGTGTTTGCACGAGTGGACCCTGTCTGTTTCTGGATTTACTTTTGGTGCTGTCATAATAGACTCTAGCCCCTCAAGACCCTGAAATGGCTTAATATGGCATACTAATGAATTTTTAGATTAGTTCAGACAAGAATGGTTGCAAAAAATAAACATGGTGTAACCAGTTCATCATTTATTGGATGTGGAAAGCCCACATGTCAAATTACACTCAGAGAAGAAAAGCCAACATTTTCACGAACAGTTTACCACATTCCTGGTTTTGTTTAGGAATCATTTCCCAGTACATTTATTTAACATTCTATCCATAATCCCAGTGGAAATTAGCATTCCACAGCTTGCTGCCTTCATGCTATGCAATAATTAGTGGCTTTGAAAAAACATTTAAACATTTAATTGAACCTTTGGACATTCTGTATTGTGGCAGTATCTTTTTTCCGATAAGAAACAAAAATTCCAAACTGTAGTAGAGAGTTCCCCGGAGGACTTCTGTTTCCTCCCATAGCCTACAGACACACTCCACTAGATGAATGTGCAAATCAATAAAGATTTTAAGAAGAAGAAGGTGTTGATGTATGAATGTATTTTAATGTACCCTGCAATGGAGTGGCACCCTTTTCTGTTCTGGTTGCTGTCAACAACCAATTTTTTTGAATTAGATACATGGATTACTCAAATGAGAACATATGCATAGAATATACAAGCATACTACTTAGCCTACTTTCCAGGATTCACCAACTTATTATGGTGTTGAGTTTTTTTGTGCCCCTGTAACTGTGGGAGCTATTTTGTCCCAAATGAGTGATCAGACAAAGATCAATTTACAGAGCCAAACAGTGCAGGACTACAAATATAAAAAGAATACTCCACACAGAATTGGGTTACTGGGGCCTCTGCCTGGAGCCAGGTCTGGTGGGGCACAGGCAAGCATGTGGTAGTCAGCTAAATTGGGCATAACCTGAAATTGTGATGTGGAAGCCTCCACCTCCTGTGGGCCCACCACCACCATGAGGAATAGGAGCCGGGTGCAATGTAACGTGGGCTGTAGTTGAAGACAGAAGTTTTGGTGGACACGTGATTCCCTGTCTTGCACCCCAAAACATGAGGCTGAGTCGCAGTACTTTAGCAAAACCAGCTTTATTCCACTTGAAACAGGAACAGCAGGGTTATTTATTGCAGCAAGAGCTACCACACTCCTGTACACAGACACAGCAAACGGGGAGAGTCGGGGCCAGGTCAGTGGCCAAGTTATATTGTTCCCCACGGTTATAATGTTCCTTGCATCACCCATCGGCCACAGGTGCGTACAGTGTGATCTTGATCAGCTCGTAGTCATTTCCACAGCGCCCTGCTGCTGTGCTGCGAACCTGTGGTTGCCTCGACAATGAAGAAGCAGTCCTCCACTGATGCAGCAGTCACATTTCAAAGTGTCGTCCCATTGGGGGGAGGGGGGGGAGGTCCTAAAACCTCACATTGCATGCATTTTTCGAGTCATTCTGGCACAAAGATAATGTCACACAAAACAGTTTTAGGAATGTGAGTGGTTTGTGGTATTTTACTTTGCTATTTACGTGAAAACTTGACTCCGCAATAGTTGCTGCGAATGAGCAGAAGAGTCTCTTGATTTCAAGAAAAACATTGTTAAGAATTAGTGATAAAATATATTACATTCAACTATTCTTTTGTTGGCATTAACATACCACAGAAATACGGAAGGCATGTTTTCTGAAAGCAAATATTTGCCCTTCAAAATGAATGTAATTCTTTTCATATTTAGACAGGTTCCCCATACTGTAGACCCCATTTTAATCTGTAAGACACAGCATTTTTCAAAATGTGGTTAAAAAATGCTTTGCTGAAAAGCATGATTTGTCATGGTAAATAATGTATACCATGACTGCAAATATATAGCTTTAACTTGAGAAACACCAAGCCTAAGTTAAAATAAGCCAGCCAAATGAGAATATTTTTGTAGAAAATAAGAGCATTAAATGAAGAATTTTAAAAGGGAGATGACTTTTCACTAGCAAGACAAAAAATACTGTATATATATCAACCCAAAAAGCTGAAGTCACAAAGAATGAAGTAAAAAGTCATAATAGCTTCTTCCTTGCTACACTAATTATTTAATGTTTTAATAAAGATAATCCAAAACTTTCATGCATGCCTGAGTAATATTGTAATACGCAATAGTGCCAGTGGCACACATGGCCAGCAATGGGAACAGTCACTATAAATAATATGGCCACAAGCATGAAAATCAAACTCAAAATGGCAAAAATCACCATAAAAATATAAGTACACAATAGCACAGTGATGACATCACAAACATAATGATATTAACTAATAAAAGGAAAAAATGTTTTAAAAATGAAAAAAATGTAAATGTCTCACACAGCATTCATATGTGTTATGATTTTTAATACATTTTAACAGCTTTACTTTTTAACTTTTTTTCTGGATATTATGTTACATATACCATATGAGTTTTGAAGGTTGCTGAATCTTATTTTGATTACAGTTTTTTTTTTCTAAAAATAATGTATTTAATAACATTAAAATATTTTAAAGCCTCTCCACAATGCCATTTTATTTTCAGGGGATAGTTTGTGTACTGTTGCTTGTCACATGGATATAAAGGACAATGGGAGGCTGTGACCCATGATGTCACAGATTTGAGGATATAAACGATGGCTCAAAGACTTATTGGTTATCTGTATATATTTATCTGTATAAAAATATATATATTTTTTGTCAATCTGCTGATTTCGACTTTGATTTCAGTTTTTTATATTAGGCTTGGTGACAGATACGTTTAGTCTTCCAAGGCTTTAGACTACGTTTCACCTTCTGATTCTTACCATTAACGTCTGCTCTTTCTGCAGCAGAACAAAAATGCATGTATGACAAAAGTCAAAGCAAAGCAAACCTGTTTTATATACTGAACTATGACTTTTATAATCTTGTGTGTTTGACTGCATGGATATTACTGCTGTATTGTAATTCATAATGTGGCGGGTGGCCAGGTTACATGCCCGGCTGGGACGCCCCTGCTGCATATGTTCCTAGGGGAGCAACCATGGGCATCTCAATACCTCCCCAGGGACGCTTGGTGGCAGCCTCCCTGGCTGAGCATGGTGCCTCAGTTTCCCGCAGGGCTTCATGGGAGATGGCGTTATCCACAGCCCTGTTGGGATCTGGGGTTACCGCCAGGGGTTGCTGCATGGGTCCCTGAGCTGGCCTGGACAACTCTACAGCCCTGCCCAGAAGTGCAATCAGAAGCAGGTGATCAAGCACCTGGAGCACTTCCGGGTGGACTATAAAAAAGGGCCGGCAACCACCACTCAGGGCCAGAATCGGGAGGAAGAGGACGAGGTTGCCTGGGAGGAGTGGTGGTGCCACAAGAAGGGCCGTGTGCTGTGCTTTATTTGAAGTGCTTTGAAGTGTTATGCCTGTGGGGATCACGGGGAAGACGTGCCCCACAGGTGAAGAAAAATAAAAGCCTTTGTGTTCTTTTTACACGTGCCTCAGTATGAGTCTGTGCCGGGTCGGGCGCCTATATAGCGCCTTTTATCACAATATATACTAAACTTGTCATGAATGTTCTCTGCCATTTGTAATTTTCCCTTTTTCTGTATTAATGATTCCATTGGATATGTTTACTGTATTTGTATATATTATTAACTATTAATTTTCTACTGATATTTCTGAACTAATTTTGTGGTTTGCTTTATGGGATCCCATGTTTTGGATCATTTTCAGATGGGCTGTGCCTGTTTGCTAGTTTAGGAGAAGGCAAACTAATTATGGTTAGAATCTCGTGTTCTTCAACTTTTTAACCTTGTTTCATGGTATTTGTTTTGGCTTTGATGTCAATACTTTGTGTTCTTTTTGACAAGGAACATTGGCTTGTTTTCTTGACTGTTCTTTTTTGAACGGCCCCTTAAACATCTCCCAGTTCTGACATAAAAACTCTCTTTGTCCAGTCTTGTACTTATCTTTGACAACATTATTCAAAGTGAAACTTAATCTAACAAATGTCAAAGAAAAGTTGTAACTAATTCTAAACATGTTCTTTCTTTAATTTTTTTTAATTGCTTTGTCAGTTATTTCTCAATGATCACTGTTTTCTTGATCCAGTGTTCGGACAGCAGTATAGGTATACTGCCATCTTTTATAGTGGTGATGCACTAATGTAACACTTCACATTCCCTTTGGCCCTCATTGCAATAAATTCCCATTATTGCCATCAATATCATGCTAAACGTTTATTTCAATGAATATAACAACAGTAATCTTCATGCTCCTCTTTATCTTTTCCCACTTCTAGGTGTGGTCAGTGTGCCTGATCAACCTTCCTTATACATTCCTGCATCTCCTCCTGGTCAAACACTTTCCTTAATATCTAATTTTACTTTATCCTTCCACCTCCTTCTTGGCCTCCCTCATTTCCCTTCCCCTGTACTTCACTCTTGTGTCCACATATTCATTATTCATATTCTTCTCATCACTTGTCCATACTACTTCAACCTACCTTCCTGTGCTTTCTTAGATATATCTCTCCTGTATCCCCTTTATTGCCCAAGTCTCACCTCTATACATCATTGCTGGCTTTACCAATGTCTTAAAAACGTAACCTTTAACCTTGCTTTAATTCTTTAAACACACAATACACCTGATATGTTCTTCTAATTGTCCTCACTGAACTCTCGGAGTTATCTCTGCATATAATTCTCCATCTTGGGCTACCAATAGTCCTGGATATTTAAACTTATATACAGTATAACAACAGTAACCATTCATAAAATTACACAAGATATGTGATCTTGAATATTACAAAGAAAAAGCTGTAATTCCAAAAATTAAATGAAACAAAGCAAAACATTCTTCATTGTATATTTCTTAAATAATCAATTCTAAGTGAAAAATTTTATTGAAAGGCAAATATTTCAAACTTTTAAATGATTCAGTTTAATCAGTTCTTTCCATTCCAGTGTGGCATGGTGCGACAGCCTACCCCAACAGCATCAGACACAAGATAAGAACAATGAAAATGCAGTGAACGAAAAGTAAAAACAACTATTGAAACTAAATACATAGAAGAAAAAGTCATTATACTCAGAAGACCTCAATTTGATAATTCAGGATCGTGAATCATTACGGAATCAAATGATCAGAGATGAGACAAATGCTTAAAACAAACTGGGAACTTGGGGGACTAAGGGGCCAAAACGAAGACATAAGAAAAAAAAAAGTAAAGGTTTCCTAGATGAGAAGTATGATAATTAAATGACTGCATTCCAAAATAAAATAAGAGCTAAAAAAAGAATTTTGTTTTTCAGAAGTACAAAATTAATAGCTTTGTTGAAATAACAGAGGACATAAACTGCCCTAAACATAATAACTGGCTGACTGGCTAAGCTTTAAATAGCTCTTTAAAACACAGCAGTAAACAAAGCCAGGGGAAAAAGGTGGCAGAAGTTTAAGAGTGACAAACCCTTTGGCCTGAATAATATTTATTTTGAGTGACCAAAGGAAGTATGAGTGAATATCCATTACGGTATAGCGTTACGCATATGTCATCTTCTGAAATGTTTCTGAAGAGCAATAATCAAACTAATAGTGGCTGTACTCTTTCATTTGTCCATCTACCCACTTCTTTCCATTCAGCCTTGCAAGGAGTGTTCATGCTTATCCCTCTTGCCTTGTGTCAACAATGGAATATATTCTTAGAATCTTATATGACAGAACTCAGTGAATGCTATTTTTTTTTAAGAAACATTCCAAAAAGGTGCAGTTGTCCATTTAAAGATACAACACTTGTTAGATTTTCCAATCTTTCTTTTTATAAACCTGTATATAAAAACAACATCAAATGCAAGGTGAAAACCAAATCTGAATAAAATTTCAGTCTATTGGAGAGGACACACGCAGATACACACCAACACTGACAAAATTAACTGCATGTTCACTTGTTATGATGTTGGTTACTTTCCAGTGCTACTTATTTTTCAGAAATGACCATGGTAAGTTACATAGTGTGTGTAAATGTTGGTGATAGTGTGTATCTGCACCAGGATGAACCCATCTAAGGTTTTGTCCCAGGATAAACCCAATCTCCTTCTAGTAAAATAAGCAAGTGTAAAAAAATGGATGCATGGATTGTGTTGATGCATAAAAAAGACCAAGTTTAATAATGTCATGTTGGCAGCAAATCCAGTATGTTTGGTCCCAGATTCAAACCAAAGTAACAATTTATATACAGTAAGCATCTTCTTCTTCTTCCTCTTCATCTTTTCCCATTTGTATGTGGGGCTGATGGTCTTGATCATCATTTCCCAAACAGCTCGGCCCTGCATCTCCTTACCAGTCAAGCCCTTTTCCTTCAGATCTTCTTTTACTTTATCCATCCACCTTTGCTTTGGCCTCATTTTCTTTTCTCCTATACCTCCAGTCCCATCAGTCTTTTGCCCTCATATTCATTGTCTCTCCTCATCACATGTCCATACCACTTCAACCTAATTTCCTGTACTTTCTTACCTATCTCTCCCACTTTTGTTGTACCTCATTTCTTATTCTGTCCTTTTTTGGAACTCCACACATCCAGCTCAACATTCTCATTTTTGCCAAGTCTAACTTCTTCTCCTGTGCTCCCTTTACTGCCCATGTCTCAGCTCCATGCATCATTGCTGGTCTTACCACCATCTTAAAAACCTTACCTTTAATCATTGCCTCCTCCTACACTCCGGAGACATGATGTCAGATGGATGATAACTAATTTTTTTTCGGTGACGCATTCTGAATGAGGTTCTGTCTCCGGTACATTAGTATTTTTAGCTCTAACTGTTCTCAGGTTACACATGTCAGATTTGGAAACTTAGACTTTAACAGTGGGTAGAGTGTTTATATGTACTTCATTTATAAATGTTCAGTGAGATTACTCAAGTTTTTGATGTTAACCTGAAACAAATATCCCCTAACAAAATAATTTACAGTTCCTTTAATTTCTGTATTTCTTAAATGGTGACCAAAATTCTTTCAGTTACTACATATCATATAGTGCCTAATTGCCTGATTCTAAAAAATTGACTTTTCGGTAAGCTGCATGTTTTCCCAGTATTAGACTATAGTTTGTTGACGACTTCTTATCTCCCAGGGTGCTTCCTGCAGATTTGTTCCTTTATAGAAAAATTATTTTTAATACATTTATGAATACTGTCAGCCATTGGAAAGTGTGTGAAATAACTGGCAAGCAAGCATGAAAGCTTTTCTTCATCTGTTGATTTGTAATAATACTGTATATCTAATTTATTTAAAAAAATATTATTATGTACTGTATTTTTAATTGAAACACACTTTTTTCAAAAGTTAATACGTGTCATATACTGGTTGCAATAATTGTACCTTTCTAACTTTTCTTGTGTGTCCTTCATTCCTTTGCCTTTTTGACAAAAATGATAGTAATATTTTTTAATATTGGTATATTTTTAACCATATTGGAAATCATAATCTTCTTTCTCTTCATCTTTTCCCAACTCTGTGTGAGGTTGGTGTACTTGATCAACCTTCTCCATGCAGCTTGGTCACCTCCTTGCCTTGAGACCTTCTTTTACTTTATCCATCTACCCCCACTTTCGCCTCCCTCACTTTCTCTTCGCCTGTACTTCTATTCCCACCATTCTTTTCTGCCCATTGTCTCTTCTCAACACATATCCATACAACTTACCACCTTACCTATACTTTTTTAGTTATTTCTCCCACTTTTGTTGTACCTCTGATTGTCTCATTTCTTATTCTGTCCTTTTCTGTAACCACATACTACCTCGGTATCTCCACACCATCTATCTCCATCCATCCATCCATCCATCCATCCTCTTCCACTTATCCAAGGTCGGGTCGCGTGGGGCAGCAGCTTGAGCAGAGAGGCCCAGACTTCCCTCTCCCTGGCCACTTCTTCTAGCTCTTCCGGGAGAATCCCAAGGTATTCCCAGGCCAGCCGGGAGACATAGTCCCTCCAGCATGTCCTGGGTCTTCCCCGGGGCCTCCTCCCGGTTAGACATGCCCAGAACACCTCACCAGGGAGGCGTCCAGTAGGCATCCTGGTAAGATGTCCGAGCCACCTCATCTGACTCCTCTCGATGTGGAGGAGCAGCGACTCTACTCTGAGCCCCTTCCGGATGACTGAGCTTCTCACCCTATTTTTAAGGGAAAGCCCAGACACCCTGCAGAGGAAACTCATTTCAGCCACTTGTATTCGCAATCTCGTTCTTTTGGTCACTACCCATAGCTCATGACCATAGGTGAGGGTAGGAACGTAGATCAGCTGGTAAATTGAGAGCTTTGCCTTACGGCTCAGCTCCTTTTTCACCACAACAGACCAATTTTGGGCCCGCATCACTGCAGACACCGCACCAATCCGCCTGTCGATCTCACGCTCCATTCTTCCCTCACTCGTGAACAAGACCCTGAGATACTTGAACTCCTCCACTTGGGGCAGGATCTCTCCCCCAACCCTGAGAGGGCACTCCACCCTTTTCCGGCTCAGGACCATGGTCTCGGATTTGGAGGTGCTGATTCTCATCTCAGCCGCTTCACACTCAGCTGCGAACCGATTCAGAGAGAGCTGAAGATCACGGCCTGATGAAGCAAACAGGACAACATCATCTGCAAAAAGCAGTGACCCAATCCTGAGTCCACCAAACCAAACCCCCTTAACATCCTGGCTGCGCCTAGAAATTCTGTCCATAAAAGTTATGAACAGAATCGGTGACAAAGGGCAGCCCTGGCGGAGTCCAACTCTCACTGCGAACGGGCTTGACTAACTGCCGACAATGCGGACCAAGCTCTGACACTGGTTGTACAGGGACCAAACAGCTCTTATCAGGGGGTCCGGTACCCCATACTCCCGGAGCACCCCCCACAGAATTCCCCGAGGGACACGGTCGAATGCCTTTTCCAAGTCCACAAAACACATGTAGACTGGTTGGGCAAACTCCCATGCACCCTCCAGGATTCTGCTAAGGGTGTAGAGCTGGTCCACTGTTCCGCGACCAGGACGAAAACCACACTGTTCCTGCTGAATCCGAGGTTCGACTATCCGACGGACCCTCCTCTCCAGAACCCCCGAATAGACTTGTCCAGGGAGGCTGAGGAGTGTGATCCCTCTGTAGTTGGAACACACCCTCTGGTCCCCCTTTTTAAAGAGGTGGACCACCACCCCGGTCTGCCAATCCAGAGGTCACCACCCTCCTCGAACCGCCACCTTATGGTGGTGGAGAGGTTTGCGTGTCCCAAAGATCCTAGTAGCTCTGTTGTCCGGGGCTTTATGCCCCTGGTAGGGCCACCCAAGGTAAACTGGTCCTAGGTGAGGGATGAGCCAAAAAGAGCGGTTCAATAGACCTTCTACAGTAGGACAAATACAAAATTTGGTCGACGTTTTCTCTCGCCCGGACGCAGGTCACCGGGGCCCCCCTCTGGAGCCAGGCTTGGAGGTGAGGCTCGATGGCAAGTGCCTGTTGGCCAGGCCTGCACCCATGGGGCTCGGCCGGGCACAGCCCGAAGAGGCAACATGGGTCCCCCTTCTCATGGGCTCACCACCTATGGGAGGGGCCAAGGAGGTCGGGTGCAGTGTGAGTTGGGTGGTGGCCGAAGGCGGGGACCTTGGCGGTCCAATCCTCGGCTACAGAAACTGGCTCTTGGGATGTGGAATGTCACCTCTCTGAAGGGGAAGGAGCCTGAGCTAGTGCGCGAGGTCGAGAGGTCAAGAGGTTCCGGCTAGACATAGCCGGGCTCACCTCAACGCACAGCTTGGACTCTGGAACCAATCTCCTTGAGAGGGGCTGGACTCTCTACCACTCTGGAGTTTCCACCGGTGAGAGATGCCGAGCGGGTGTGGGCATACTTATTGCCCCCCAAGTTGGAGCCTGTACATTGGGGATTACCCCGGTGGATAAGAGGGTAGCCTCCCTCCACCTTTGGGTGAGGGGGCGGGTCCTGACTGTTGTTTGTGCGTATGCACTGAACAGCAGTTTGGAGTACCCACCCTTTTTGGAGTCCTTGGAGGGGGTGCTAGAGGGCATACCTTCTGGGGACTCCCTCATACTGCTGGGAGACTTCAATGCTCACGTGGGCAATGACAGTGAGACCTGGAAGGGTATGATTGGGAGGAATGGCCCCCCCGATCTGAACCGAGTGGTGTTTTGTTATTGGACTTCGTGCTCGTCATGGATTGTCCATAATGAACACCATGTTCAAGCATAGGGGTGTTCATATGTGCACTTGGCACCAGGACACCCTAGGCCTCAGTTCGATGATCGACTTTGTGGTTTTGTCGTCGGACTTGCGGCCACATGTTTTGGACACTCGGGTGAAGAGAGGGGCAGAGCTGTCAACTGATCACTGTGAACTGAGTTGGCTTCGATGGTGGGGGAGGATGCCAGATAGGCTTGGTAGGCTCAAACGTGTTGTGAGGGTCAGCTGGGAACGTCTGGCAGAGTCCCCTGTCAGAGGTAGCTTCAACTCTCACCTCCGGCAGAACTTCGACTATGTCCCGAGGGAGGTGAGGGACATTGAGTCCAAATGGGCCATGTTCCGTGCCTCTATTGTTGAGGCAGCTGACCGGAGCTGTGGCTGTAAGGTGGTCGGTGCCTGTCGTGGCAGCGATCCCCGAACCTGTTGGTGGACAATGGCGGTGTGGGATGCCGTCAAGCTGAAGAAGGAGTCCTACCGGACCCTTTTGTTCTGTGGGACTCTGGAGGCAGCTAATAGGTACTGACAGGCCAAGTGGAATGCAGCTTCGGTGGTTGCTGAGGCAAAAACTCGGGCATTAGAGGAGTTTGGGGAGGCCATGGAGAATGACTTTCGCATGGCTTCGAGGAGATTCTGGTCCACCGTCCGGCGTCTCAGAAGGGGGAAGCAGTGCAGTGTCAACACCGTATATGGTGGGGATGCTGCGCTGCTGATCTCGACTTAGGACGTTGTGGGTCGGTGGGGCGAGTACTTCGAAGTCCTCTTCAGTCCCACTAACATGCCTTCCAATGAGGAAGTAGAGCTTGGGGACTCTGAGGTGGTCAAAAAACTCCTTGGTGGCAGGGCCCCGGGGGTGGATGAGATACGCCCGGAGTTTCTCAAGGCTCTGGATGTTGTAGGACTGTCTTGGTTGACACGTCTCTGCAACATCACATGGACATCGGGGACAGTGCCTCTGGACCATCTATCTCAACATTCTCATTTCAGCCACATCTAACTTCTTCTCCTGTGCTCCCTGTACTGCCTATGCCTATGCTCCATACATCACTGCTGGTCTTGCCACTGTGTTAGAATACATAACTTTTAACCTTCACCTTAGTTCTTTGATTACACAATACTTCTGATCACTTCTTCCAATTGTTCCATCCGCACTGCACTCTATGGATTATCTCCGCATCTCGTTTTCCATCTTGGGGTACCACTGGCCCTAGATATTTAAATTGATCAACTCTTTGCAATAGCTCTTCCTGCAGGGTAACTTTGAAATCCTGATCATTGTTAAACCTCATATATTATGTCTTCTTCCTATTTATCTTCAATCCTCTATCTTTCAAAAGCTGGTGCAGACCTACTCTAACTGGTGCAGACCTACTCTAACTGGGATCATGTCTGTTACTTCAACACTGCTTTTAACCCGAGTCCACACTCCCTCATACGTATCCTGGACAATCTTCACATACTTTTCTGGTTTCTCTTTCATGCACCTCCAGACATCTTTACATGGCACTCTATCATAAGCCTTTTCCAAATCAATAATCATCACATGCAGAACTTTCTGTTTTTCTCAATGCAAAGACTGCATCAGTTGTTCCTCTCCTTGGCATAAAACCAAACGGCTCCTCCCCATGGCAGTCTCTTCCCTAAACCTTCTTCAATCACTGTTTCCCAAATTTTCATTGTGTGTGACATCAACTTTATCCTTTTATAGCTTCCACAATATGCAATATTGAATATTGCCCTTCTCCTTATAAATAGGTACAATTACAATATTCCTCCACATATTTTTACTACATTGGAGATCCATATCCATTTTTCTTTTTATTATCATGAGCATAATCTTTTATACAATACTTTGCACAAATCTGTTTCACCTAGAGTGACTAAGTGTGAAAGAAGTGCTTTACCTTTTAATTTAACTGTAAATACCTGCATTTACACATTGATTAGTGCTGGCACTTCATAGATCCAGGAAATTAGTTTTCCTCCCACATCTCCAAACACATACTGTACATACTGTCACTTGAGTATTAATGGCTGGCTCCCTGTCCAGGTCTTGTTCTTGCCTTGCACTCATGGCTGCTGGGACTCGACCTACCCCCAGACACACAACCTTGAATTAAATTAAGCTGGTTGAAAAAGTTACCTTTCACCTGAGGAATATAGCCCAGCCAAAATCTAAAGAGATCAGTCCTCAAAAGCAAAGTCAACATATGCATCTGATGAAATTTATTAAAAGACCAAAAGATCATTAGTAGTATAACTTTTACCTTTTGGAGATACTGAACATTAATTCTTATATATATTGTGGTGGGGGTATAATAGGGAGGAGTATTACAGGTAGGAATGGTTGATGGCATGAGAGGTATACTCTTCAAATATTCTGTGTTGTACATGATTGTTATAGGTAGGGGTGCAGGCAAAAAACAAAATAAATGGCAGAAATGCTAATATCTTGTTACTGCTCAAAGACACACAGTCGCAGAAGGGAAGACATGGCACCATTTTGTACCTTTAATAACAAGAGTAGCAAAGCTATTTCACATACCTAGCTTTTTTAAAGCAAGAAATGATTTAAGGGTGCTTCTGGAACATCAGAGAGTTTGTTCTTGTTGCAAATAGACCATTGTCTCAAACAAAAAGCTCACCAGGAAGTGGGTTCAAAAGGGTCTTGAAATTTGCAGCATTAAGTTTGATTTAGGAGGAAAATTCTTGGCAAGAGCACTAGTTGGAGGACAGTGACCAGAATCATGAAAGCAAAAGGTGAGACAGTGAAGTGACTTGGTGAAAGAAGACCCAGAGGGCAAGGGGTATTATTATTCCTTTGAATTATGTTTGTTCTTCATGTGCTCCTGATTATCACTGGTTATCAATTGATCATGTGTACTTTTGTAATAGTTAAATAAATCTTTCAATAAATAGGTCACCTTAGCTTTTGGGACACAATGCCTGTTTTCATTTAGCTAGGTTATAATGGTCTGTCTTTGATTAAATAACTGATAACCCCTTATTTAATATCTGTGTTTCATATGGAGAGAACTGAATTTTTCTCAGAAATGACAATCATCAAGTTTTATTCTAATGAATTAACAAAATAAAAGAGTTTCACGTATCATATCATTTTTTTGGAATACATGTTTTCCTTGCCTACAGTTTATACTGTACATGGCAGCCATTGATCAGGTTGGTTCTACTTGTTTCTAAATGTAATTGAGTTGTCCATTCCGAGCATATAAGAAAGGCATAAAGGACTAGCTGTGGAATTTTTTTAATTAATTATACACAATGGCAGGTATCCACACAGTAGAAAGAGAAGTGTCCACCACAACTGCTTAGTTCTTAACTAATCAATCTAGGAATCAACTGCAGTGACATCCTTCATTGGAATTTCTGAAAATGAAAGGAACAAACTAAATGGTTTATTTTGCACTTACTACATATTTTTTTTTGTAAATGTACTTTATAGTCTATCTTAAAATTTTTGAATACAACCTTGCTGCAAATAGAATGGCAGTCCTTTACAGTGAACAAAGTGTCCAGTTTAGAGATGTCAATTTACTTAATGTGAAAGTGTTGGCTAGGCCATTAGAGGTTCTTACCCTGTGCTCTGTGTGAGGATCCCAATGTCCCAGTGCAATGACAGAGACACTGTGCTGAAAAAGTGGCACTATACTTCAGAGGAAATGTAAGACCGAGGTCCTGACTCTCTATGGTCATAAAAGCCTCCTAAACATCTTTCAAAAAGAGTAGGGTTTATCCAGATGTCCTGGCTAAACTGCCCATCATGGTCACATCCATTTAAGCCCCCTAATGATACCCTGTGTCTAATTGGCTATCTCTCTCACCCGTTCAGCACCCAATATCTACTGGCGTAGTAATGGCTGCCGTCGCATCATCCAGGTGGGTGCTATATATTTGTGGAGGTTGAAGTGGCTCCCTTCTGTCTACGTGAAATGCTTTGAGTAATTAGAAAAACGCTATATAAATTAATTACAGGTACCTAAAAAATATTTCGTTGTAATGAAAATTTTGTTGTAATTAGATTCTATATTTGTTACTATAGTGCTTTTTTAAACTTGCACCCAGGTGTTTGCAATCATTTAAATAGCTTCTTTCGTGTTCATTTTAATGTCCTCCTGTCTACAAATTATGCTGACGAGAATTTTTCTCAGCATTTTCTTGCGATAATATACTCTCATGGTGTGAGTGATGCCCAAATCCAATGGCTGAAGCACTGCTGTGCAATTGGGTGGGAGGAATTCAACACGAACATTATCTAAATGTGGAAACATGTGGGCAGCACAGTTATCAATCAGGAGCCGAATCATCCTTTTCTTCTTCATATTGTGAGGTTTCTGAACTCTTTTGAGTTAAATCTGTCATTTAAAGCCAGGTAAAAAAGTCATGTCCACAAACATTGAACAGAAGAAACCATCAATGAAAATGAAAGTCATTGTTCCAATTGCAGGAAAAGCACTTGCCACTTGCGCAATCTACCTCTGCCACAAATCCTCAGATGAGTTTGTACAAAAAATGAGAAATGCAAGACAAACAAAAGGAATCATTGAGTATCAGGAATGATGTAAATAGTTCAGATCAGGAGGATAAGAACAGACAGATCATGAGAACTGTGAGAAACGCAGCCAAAACAGCCGAGATACGGCTTAGTTTACTAAGTGGAATGCATGCATGAAATTAGTGTGAGTGGAGGGCAGTCCTGTGAAATCTGACACGTGTCTTGGACTTTATTGTTTCTTCATGAAGGGCTGACTGAATAAAAATTGTAATACATGATATACAAAGGAATGCGAGTAAAATGCAGTGAAAACAAATAGCAGTCTGTCCATAAGGAGGTTGTCAAAAGAATATTTTGTTAATTCCCGTGAAAGAGCACGCAGGCATACAAGACCACAAAGTAGACATAATGAGTGCAGCAAGTGATGAAGGGCATGATGTGGTGGTGGCTGACCAGAGAGACTGTAAGCACAACTTCTGTAGAATTAAGACAGATACATTCAACGAGTAGGAAAGTTATGTTGATAATGCATAACTGTAGATCTTAAACTGTATATAGTATGTAAGACAGAACAGAATAAGAACTATACTGCAGTATAATCTAAAAGAAATGTGCCAATAAGTAAAATTATAGGGAAAGGGAAAGAAGATGAAAGAGGCCATGCAGTAGAACAACAGAGCTACATAGTAGGCAATAATGGTGAAGAACCAAGAGCAAAAACAACATTCATTTTAGTTTCATGAATGACAGTGAAACAAGAGAGATTACAGACCACAGTAAAGTACCTCTAAGAAATAATGCAGAATAGGCACAGAAAAATCTGAGACTGTTGATAGAGCCTTAGATGTATGTACAAGAGAACCCAGGTGTAGTATAGTTCTAGACAAGAGGATATTGATCAAGACAGAGAATAATAAAATGAAAGAAGGCGGCTCTGTGAAAGCAGTGATCAGGAGGAAAACAAACAAGGAAGAAAAGACCTGTAAGTAGGATATCTGGACAATGTGGAAGTACATTGCCAGGTAGAACTATTAGAGGAGCAACAAGGGTTGTGGTAGGTGAGTTAGAACAGGGATTAGGACTTAGAATTGTGTGTGAATTTGTGGCTTGTCCCACAACAACAAAAGTGGTCAAAGACATCCAGGATGAAACTCAAAGACACATTTCTCCAAGACTTTGTAAAGCAGGGTAAACTTTAGAAAGGTAACTTTTTCAACCAGCTTTTTTGCTCAAGTGGAAGGATTAACCTAAACTGACAATAATGTGATCATTCAGATGTGCAGCAATGCCACTTTATACAACAGCAGTGCCCCCCATAAGTATGAAACATCTCAAAGCAGCCAACTTCCTTTCTCTACTGTACTCAAAGATTACACTTCAGTGCCATCAAAGGCCACACAAAAAATCTTGATAGATATTGTTTGAAGTTAGCAACGAGAAGGAGTAATGTACATACTTTTTTTTAATATAAAAGTGTGTTTGTTTCAAAGCATTAACATAAAACATTGTTGTTTGCTATTAGTATTGATGAATACATTTAGCATCTGTAACATACCATAAGAGTAAAAGTCTCAGAATAACAATTCAATTTAAGGTCATGAAGTACAATTTCACTAATGCCTTTAAAATCTGTTGAATTAATAGATTTACTGTGAGATCTATAAACTAACCCAGCCACAGGGGATGCACAAACCAGTGTGTTTCTTTGTGCGGTCCCAAGCCCAGATACATGGGGAGGGTTACGTCAGGAAGGGCATCCGGTGTAAAATTTTGCCAAATCAATATCAATAAATTATATGGTTGTAAAGATGTCCTTAAGCATTATAGTTTATATTAATTGTTGAACGTACACATTATATAACTCATTTTCACTTGGTTAGTTATTCTTTTATTATGGTTACCCTTTCTTCTTTCCTGTGAGCTGTTGAAGATATTCTGCATTTGCCATAAGCCTGTCACATAATAATCAAAGGTCTTTACTACTTTTGGCCAAATGATTTCACTGTCACATGTTATATATTCTAAAGCTTTTAAAGGTTTGCACTTCCAGTTTTTATATTAATTTATGTCATTCATCGTAATTAACTATGGTAGAGATCCTCGCAAGATGCCCCAGTGAATCACATTTCAACTGAAATCTCTTCATATTTTTATTTTATCTACAGTAATATAATTGCTTAAGGCTTTCCAGTACCTTTTTGGTTATATATAGCAAATATGTGTGGATAGTAAAGTAATTCTGCTTCAGGGCAAGGGTAATGAATAGTGTGTCAGAGCGGTGCATTGTCATGTTTACTGTGTTTATCAATGCAAAATTATCTGAAACATAAATGCCAACTGGGAGGAAAGGCAGAGATAAAATGTAAAAGGGAATGAATCAGCTTATTAAAAACGACTCCTATCTTGGATTTTGCAGAATATCTTAATAAATAAAAGTCTTAAAAATATATATTCAGTTTTATTCAGACATTCTTCAAAGGAATTTTTGCGAGTTATTGCTTTGAATCTGACATTGTCTGTGTCAAACTTGCATGTTGTCCTTGCCTCTGTGTTGTTTTTTCTGTATTCTCTAAATTGTTCAGGTTTTCTCCCATACTTCTAAGACATGCATTTTAGGTTTACTGTCAGCCCTGAAATAGAACAACATGAGCGTGTGCTCTACAATTGACTGCTGTCTCATCCAGAATTGATAAATTCTCCACTCCACCATAGTTTGTGAGATTAGTGCAAGGGGATCTCCAGTAGCTTGTCTAACGTGGCATGTTAAGCCAACAGCATGGAAAAGGATTTAGTGAGTATCTTGGTTACTGTGCAAGAATGTGTTTCCTGGGAATGTACAGCATGGTGTTTTGGAATATTTTTCTTCTAGAAGAATGACGAATTCCTGAAATAGCTACTAATTGTTAGAATATGGGGGCACTTGAGCATGTTACCATGCTATTCTGATTGTTACTTTTTAGGACCATGGTAGCATGTGCTTATGCTTTTTTCCACCACCACAACTGATCCAGTACTTATTAAATGTGCTGAGGATAGCGAGTTGACATGACCATCATTGTCGTATACTGGGCCGTCACAGGTGCCATTTTAACCTTAAGGAGCTTAACAGCTTAGATTTTTACCAGGATTTTCTGAAAGAAAAGGCTATATCTGCTCATTTCTATTTAAAGTAAAGGAAAGTAGAACAGTGCCTGGCACTGTTGCCTCATAGCACCAGGAGACATGGTTTAAATCTTGGCCTGATCTCTCACTGTGTGAAGTCTGCATATTCCCATTCTGCTTACTTGTGCTTTCCTCCTGGTTCTTCTCTCACAATTTAAAGACTTGGATGTTAAGTTAATTGGGGAGTATAAATTGGCCCAGGAGGAGTATGGGAGTGTGAATATGAGCTGGTGAACTTTCCATGGTTGATTTCTGTCTCACACACAGTGCTGACAGAATAGGCTCCTCGACCAAGTGGATTGGATTAAACAGATTTTAAAAGTTATATACAGTATACAACAGTGGAAATGAAAATAGAAGGAAAATAAGGGCTTATATATATATATATATATATATATATATAATATAATATATATATATAATATATATTTTTCCAGTCTACTATATTCTGACAGCATTTGAACAAATTAGGTTTTGATCTTTAATTCTTAACCTGGTCCTCCTTTAATTCTGACATAATGGTTCACATACCTACCTTGGCACAATACTTCATTGTGAGCAAATGACAATTACGTCTATTACTACAGCATCTGATACAAGAGAAAGGATATATTTCAGAAACAAATACATAATTACTGTCACTGCCTTTCAGTGCTTGTGAGTCTCACACTGACAGACTACACCCTGAGAACCAGTTGTGTGTTTCGCATGACTATTTGTCATTGGTTTCTTCAGCCATGACAGTGGAGCACAGGATTTTGTTCCTTTATCTATGTGAGGCAAACTTCTACTACATATTCAGATGATCATGACACCTAAAGAGGCATCATAACAGAATAAAGATTAAAGTCTAGTTGAAAGTGTTTATCCTCAAAAATTGTGGTGGGCAAAATAAATGAACAAGAATACCAAAACAGCTGCAAAAGCTTGAATTCCAATCTTTTCAGTTTTCCCTGCCCTTCACATCATGTGACTTCCACTTGATTAATGTTGTCAGGAAATTCAGCCAATGGGTGGGAACTTGGCAAATAGCCCAGACTGTCTGTCAATGCATACTGTTATGCCATTTTCTACATTAGAATTAAGTTATCCTAAGTGACAAATGAAACATAATGAAACATGGGTTCATTTATGCTCCCCCAAGAATAGTTAATATCTAAAACAACTAGCTAAATGAAAAGTTGAGAACTAATTTTATGCATGCATTTTTATATTTATATATTTGTATATGTTTTTGTTAAAAATGCAGTTTTGAAAAAAAAAATGTAATATTCCGTGCATTGTGTATGGTTAACATAGTATTCCTGCTGTCACCTGTCGGGAGCAGGGCAGTGAACAAAACAAAATCCAGTTAGTTCCATCTATCCACACTCTTAGAAATAATGGTTCTTTAATGGCACTATAAGGTTCTTTACTGGGTTGTGTGATTCCTTGTAAAACACTTGCTTGACCAAGCACCATTTCATTCAGGCAAGGGATCTTTACATGTGAAGTTGGTTCTTTGTGGTTTGAAAAACTTTCTAATATGTGGAAAAAATCTTTAATGTATGGTAGCCTGTGTTACTGTCCATATGCAGCAAAAGCCCTTTATATATCAGTATTTCACAAATTTGTTACCATCTGTTCATAGTTATCTGCTGAATAGCTCTGATTACAGATCTAAATAAATTTCTGGAAACTTTCATGTGGATGGGTCTTTTGGGAACCAAAAATGGTTCCCCTATGGCATCACTCTTAAGAACCGCTCTGGCACCTTTACTTTTAAGAGTGCATCTGTTTTCTTAGCCTGCCATGTGTGTTTATATGGTGACAACATTTCACATGCTGCTGTTCAATTATCATTGTTAAATATTGCATTTTTATACTGTATCCTTAACTTTAGTTTATATATTTCGTAAATGTTAATTTCTGTATTTTATTTTACACCTCTTCTTATATAATACGCTAGCGTGGCTGTTCATTTGTTTTTCCAGGATTTTAAATCACCTGTAGCTCACAAACCGTTTGGCCTATTTACCTGAAATTTAGTATACATATACTATATGACGTCTACTAACTGCTTGTCAGGGAGATGATTGACCTCCAAGGTTATTCCTCTTTTTATTTTTATTGTAGAATCAACTCTTGGCAGCAACCAGCAGGGCGGCCATGCGGCACATGTGCATGGGCGCCGTTCTCATCCCTACTACCTTTGCCATCACTTCCCCTAACATTTTACATCTCACCTCTATTTTTGAGGCAAATTGAAGACTTAAGTGGCAGTTTAAGTGAAAAATTAAAGAAAACATACTAAGTAATTGCAACACAAACCCTGACTTAATCAGTTTTAACGCGAAAAGATGCCGACGAAAGAAGAGAAGAAGTGGGCCGCTAGGGTGGAGAAAAAAAGAGCTGCTCAGGAAGCAGCAAGTGCATCAACCTCTGAGCAAATAATTGCCAAAACGTACAGAGAAAGAGCATGAAAACTATGAATGCTCAAGTCACGTGTATTCTGCGCCGTTACTGGTATTATATATTTTACATCTTTTATACCTGATTTTGTACTGTAATTTAACCTCCTTAGTGTTGCATTTTATTCCAAAAAACATGGAAAAAACATTGCATTTTTTTTGGCATGAAAAATTATATTTTTATTAAATCTCAAAAGTATAATAATGATACAAATAATAATAGTAATGATAAAAATAATAATATGAAATGAACAATAATAACAAAAATAATAATAACAGTAATAATACTACTACTAATGATGCCAAAACTGTATATAATCTTAAAAAGAGTCCTTTATATGGTAAATCTTAAAACACAATCCAATGTCACAGTCAGGACAGTAATAGTGTGTTTCTTTTTGGATTTTCTTTCCAGATTTACTAGTTTTTGAACAGCACACTGCACAGGTATGAGTTGGATTCTGTTTTGTTTTTTTTTTTTGTTGGAGTTATATAGTCAATAAAATGTCTACCAATAAGACACTCTGGATTGATCCGCGATATGCTGGGTTGACCGCGTCTCTTTAGCGGTAGTGTGGATGGTGGATGTGCGGCAATGATTTGTTCTACAAGCTAGCATGTAAAGTTTGGATGAGAAACAGTTTTGCCAGCTTCTTGTTTATATAACACGAATGCATTCCAAATGCACTGTTCCATCAGATGATAAAATATCTTTTTGTAGTATGTCTTTTGATGCCTCTGCATAATAGATAGATAGAAAGTCAATCCTTGATCCACATGATTTATGCCGCCCATCGTGCTATTGTAGTCAACCACACCATAAAGCTTTATAACCTGCTTGTTCCCTTTTTCCTGTACAGTGACTGTAGCTGCATTATGTACAGTGCTAAGAAGACAAACATCTTTCTTACCCTTCCATTTCAGTGCAAGCACTTTACCCTTTTGCCAAGCTACTACTGCACCTTGCTATAATTTAGTTTTGCCAAAGTCTTCAGGCATGCCACAACAGTTAGGACACACTGTTCCATATTCGTCTGTCTTTCTTTGCACCAATGACATTGCATCGCCATACTGATTATATTTTGGATCAAACATTGTCCCCTTCCATGTGTACAGAACTGAATATCAAATGTATCCTGTATGGAATTCTACAAAGAATAAACACACATTGAGCTTTACGCATAAGATAAAGAAGTAATTTAAATGTAAATGGCACAAAGAAGCAATTTGCACAAAGTAACATGAAGCTTTGTGGGTATCAGCATGTCTCCTTGCTCACAGACACGCACAGCCAAAGACACATTAAGTACATTTACAGTACACGGTACAGTACAGCTCAATAGCATATCTTTGGGCTGTGTGAGAAAACTCTCAACAACAAAGGAAAACATGCAATCCTTATACTAAAGGCATTCTGGCTGGGTATCAAAACACGACCCAGTTGTGGGATGGCAACGACTCTGCACTCTGTGCCAACAAGCCACATCATATCCCTTTTATTTCTTCAGGTCAAATGTAAATGATTTTTTTTTTTAAATTGAAACCAAAATGCAGAGTTGTTCTGCATGTATAAAACCTGGCAAACCAAAACATTTGGAGACATTCCAGCAACAGCTGTTGTAATATGAAACTGAAGTTTACATAACTGTCAACTAAACATACTGCTTCAGGATGCTTCATTATTTAGCAAGCTTCTTGGAGAAAGTAACATTCAGGGAAAAAAGTCATAGCTCTCCATCATTGATTTTACACCAAAACAAAGAAGCTTTGTCTTGTGGCTACTATATATTATTCAGAATTACATGCTTGCACCATAACTAGAAAACATTGAAATACACTAACTATAAATAAACATTATCTCTTCCATTTCCATCAAATCTAAAGCAGATATTCTGTGGTATCTTTAGGTCAGTTATAATCCCCTCAACAAATCTGCACTGGTTCTTTTGCAAGAGGTGTTCTGTAGGTTTATATGGGGTCAGTATTTTAAAATGACAATCTTAATATTCTAAATGTAATATTCCTTCCTGACAGCTACTAATTCACCCATTCATCCATGCATTTTTCTGAATAAAAATGTTCCAATCGAGCAATATAATGACACAGTGATTTCTGCTCAAGCCTGGGTTTGAATCTCACATCCATTTCAGAAAGGCTGAGGAAGAGTGAAAATGTGCTGATGTACAAAAAGTATACTGCACACTGACTTCATCCTTACAGGTGGATAATACTGAGAGCTGCATACATGTGCATGAAACTTCATTAAAATACAGTGTTCATTTCTAAAATTTAATTTTTGGTTTCCACTAAAGGGCTAGGCAGTACTTTTTATAGCCTTTTTCCATTTAGATATTTTTTCTGCTGGTTTTTTCAACTATTTAGGAGAAAGGACATATTGTGAATGAAAGGTTTGTGCATTTAAGCAGCATGTGTGGATAAAGTAGCAGTGGAAGATGTAGCACAGCTCAGCAGTAAATAATTTATTAATATGTAACTGTTAATAGTAAATAAATGAGAGGATTTTCCAAAAAGGAAGGAAGTAAAGAATAATAATCATAATAATGGGTACATCTGATAAACCATTGACACTAGGAGGAAGAGCACCTTTAAAAAGGACATTTAAGCAATTATTGTATTGATAGGATTAGAAATAAAGGAAGAGGCAAAGAGAGAGTTTTGCAAGCCATTGACACATTATGCAACTTCTAGTCTAGTGAGTTGCTGATCTCATTGCTGGACAGTGTCAGTTTACATGACTGAAAATCAGCTGTGTGTTGACCTTGATGCACAGTCAATTTTGTGGCGGCCAATAAAATGAAATCTGACAAAGCCAGTACTGTACAGAAGGTTAACAGGTATGCTGCGTTCAACCACAATCTCTGCCCTTTTCTGTATTCTGTCACAGTACATATTACAAAAGACTTCAAACTGTCAAATCCTCATTGCTGCATTAATTGAAGAATTGCACTTCTGGATGAGCACTCATTGGTTATCATCTCTCATGCATACAGAGCCTGCACCTAAGGCTAAAGACAAATTTAAACCTATCTGAGTCATGGACTAGTTTTTGGGTAATTCACAATACATAACTCTCTTCATGGGAGTGCGCTGGTGACTGCCTCACTAAGATTACGTAAATTAAAGCTATGACAGAAATTTGCTGGAAAAGTCATCAAAAGGCACAGTAACAGAGGGAAGAAAGCATGGAGTACTGAGAGTACAGTATCTTTAACAGTAAATGCAGGGTCTTGGAGGGAGCCAGTACAAGTTAAATGGGCTCTGTAGAATGTTAAACTCATAATTAATTTATATTTAATTTCAAAAAAGAGTTAAATGTCACTCAAACCAATTTTAATCATGAAGTCAATACAATACAAGTACTGTATGATTTTGAAATGTTTGAAAGCTGGCTTCAGTGGGGTTGGCTCCCAGGAGGCCTATATCTGCTGGAGATGCCAGCTGATCCAGCACCTCGAGCTTAAGTTTGCTGAACTTGAGGAGAAGGAAGGCTAGTGTGTATTGCAGCAAAGAATTGGCAAATCTTGTCCTGGCATCCTTTGGAGAGTCAGTGTGCACCATCAAAGATAAGAGCAGTAGAAACAGATGCATCATGGATGGATGTAAGTGCAAGGCAAGAGGTGCACACTACCCTAGGGGGCATCAATCCCAGACCTTGAGGTTTCCAACTGTTTTTTGGACCTTGTGGAGAAGGACAGTGTCTCTGTGAGCTCTGAAGTGATGAGTAGAGATGAGGAGCCCCACTCGGTCACCTCAAAACCAGTCCACAAAATTACAGAAATAGTGATAGTCAGGGACTGAGACACAGGTTTTCTACAGAGACAGAGAGTCTCACACGTTGTGTGGCCCTCCGGGTGCGCAGGTAGGTGACCTCCTTGCAAAGGTAAGTAGACTCTTAGCCAAAACAGTGGTGTCCTCAGTTGTCATTGTCAGTGATGGAACAAATGACATACAGAAAATATTGGCAGGCTGTCTGTCGATATGTTTCACTCAAATGTTATTCAAAAACACACCCTACCTTGGCTGCATTGGGCACTTTGTAGGAATTATTCCTAGATGGAATATTAGTCTATCAAAAGGTGCACTTGTTCACAAAGTAACAGTCACAGCTGCCCCGTTGTAGAGTTGACAGTTATCTAAAACGCACCTCTCTGAGGAATATTTGAAGATAACCTATACAAAGGACAATACCATATTATACCAGTTTCTAAGCCTGCTTAGTTCTGAGCAAGGCCATGGGGAAATGGACAATGTTACATTAAATCATCTTCATCAACTTATAAGTAAAAGATAAGTACAGCTGTTACTATACACTGTTATACCTTATTCTTTATTTATACCTATCACCCATCATTTTTCCTAACTTGCTTATGCCAACTTAAAATCAGTTTCACCCAAGGAACATGAGTTATACGCTGGAAAATCCAAACATGAACAGATACCACCAGGATAGCACAAGACTTCCATGAAAGATCTCTGCAAAAGATAGACACCCAGAGTTGCATTAAGAGATCAATTCAGTATTCCAGTATAGGATACGCAGGAGATGTGAAGGGGTAGTAAATCCTGTATATGTACTGGATACATTGGAATGTGTGATATTTTGTCTAAATATGCAGGAGGCAAAAAACAAAAGAATCCCAAAAGGGGGAAGCGCATGGGGAATTGTGCCTAGATTGACTCTTTAAAGTTTGTAATTGATGGAGACCAGTGACCATGACTGGTGGGGGGAACTGTGATATTATTCAAGGAAGATGTCCTGTAGCTGCTTTGGTGTCTAAAGATGAAAACAGTAAATGCTGCTAGAGGGAATACAGTTTAGTCAGTGTTTAAACCTGGCTAAAGGCAAAACACAGTTTGAATAGAAGAATTAAAAGGTGAAAGCTCTCTTTCAACAAGAACAGGCTGGAAAACAGAGTCATTGGTAGTACATTTATGTGGGCAAGTGGGGTTTGGGAATTGGGCACCTACCCCAAGAAAGGAAGAAAGATATGTTTGCCATCTGTTTAGTATTTTAAGTTCTCCCTTCTGTTTATCCCTTTTATGTGCTTTATTTTATTCACAATAAACATACCATCTTTATACTTTTTGATGTGAAAGGATGCCTTTTCTTGTTTGTATGCTGTATACACTGTATATATTTAAAAGTATGTAAGTATCTAGAGTTTAAATATTTTTGACATATTTTAGCAACATATTGTAACATCCCAGCCTGGCTGAAGGAACTTGGGAGTGACTGTTGGGTCCAACTGAGGAAGGATGGAGTACAGCGCGGTGGACTAACAACGGGGGTATGATTGACGCAGATAGGAGGGGTGGGACTCGGAATACAAGAGACGGGAGAAGGGTTGGGGTACGAGTAGAGAGGGTTTGAGAAGGAAGGTGTTGATTGCATTATGAAGTCGGCATTTTTTTTTTCTTTTCTTTAATGGTGTCTCTCAGGGCCAGAACAATGAGAGAACTATAGGAAATTGTAAATAGTTCAAGTTCAAAGACGTTCATTTTTCCTGTTACAACCCTGTGTTTTTTTAACGGTTCTAGCAAACTGTTCTGTGATCCTTACTTTGTCCTTCTGTTTTTTCCTTCTTTTCGAACCTGACACGGAGGTCGCTACAATATAAGATATTTTACTCCCTTTTTATAAAATTTTTTATCTGTAGTAAATGCTTGCTTATGTGCTATAAAATGTAACATTGAATAACATGCTTAAGAAATCCCTCTTGACTTTTCCTAGTACATTTGTTTTCTCCAGTATAGTATCCCTGGACCAAACAGAAATGCTTATGCCATCTCAGAAATTGCAAAATTATAGCATTATGGTTGTACACATAGCACTACCAGACATATACAATGAAAAGATTGATTCTTCTACACTGTGTTATGTGTTTTGTATTTTGAATTAGTCACTTATCACTATGGAACAATGTGAGGATAAGTAGAACTGAGTGCTCACCATTCTTAAATAATCATTGGGACAAATTAATTATGACAACTGTGGCTTTTTAGAATGCCACTGTCATGGGCTGACCTATTCACACAATACATACTTCAGTCTTTCATAGCATCACATGTATATATAGGTTTCTAGGGGTCATTATTGTCATATATACAGCGCACAGTGAAATTCTTAGCAGCATAGGAAAGTAACAACACATTAAACATGTCTGCAGTTCAGGAGGGAAACAGCCACGAGTGAATACGAGGGCCATTGCAAAAGTCCTTAGTCTTCAGTTGTTAGTAAGCTACCACTGTTTTCGCATCTATTGGAAGTATTTTTTTTTCCAGAGATTATAAAAAAAACACTGTTACACACAGAAAGTCAAGGCGAGTGGTACGAGGGAGAATTGTGAGAGGAATGCCTGATTCTGAACAAGCAATTTTTCGACTATGACAATGCACCAGCGCACAATGCAAACACGACCACCAAAACTTTAGAGAAATCCGGCATCCACCTGGTAGAATCTCCCCCACATTCCCCCAATTTAGCAACTTGTGGTTTCTGGTTGTTCCCAGATATTAAAGAAAGATATTAAAAGAAAGATATTAAAGAACCTTTGCCTAAAAACGTTTTTGAGACGTTAGAGTTTAATTTAAGATGATTTTGCTGTTTGCTTTGACAAATGGATCAAGCATCTGAACAAGTTCATTGATGTTGTGTTGAAGTCATAAATGAACTTTCATTGGGGAAAAATAATTTGCTTTATTTCCTTCATAAAAGGCTACACATGTTTACAGTGCCTTCATATTTATGGTAAATGAGGTCCAGCAGAGAACATTATATACACCAATATGAACATCAAGAAAGTACAAACCATTTTTAAAGCTCTCTGTTGAAGTGTGCTATGATTGTGTTGCACTTTAACTCCCCTTGTCAGGTTAACACCGTGAAGTTTTAAATTCCATTAGATTTGCCTTGAATTGTGTTCCTTAATTTTCTATTTCAATAATCAGGCTTTATGTTTAATTTTTTGAGGGTTTACTTCTGTTGTTTTTGGAGAAGTCCGAGTTCATTCTGTGTTTTATTATATTTTTGATTTCAACTATTCTATCACTTTTCACTGTTGAACCTATTTTGAAAGTAAAAAAATGTTTTGCCAAATTCCCGTAACGCCATTTTGGTTTTTGAAAAGATCCATCATTTTGTGTTAATTGTTGTTATACAGTTGTTAGATAGGTCAACAAACACGTGCAGTGTATGACATTACCAGTTCAAAGACATAAAGGTCTATGTGAGTTTCCTTCGAGCGTTTAAAGGTTACAACTTTCTGGCAGAAAATTAGAACTTTGATTTTGGTTAGTTTTTTGGATTTGGACAATTGATTTTTTGATTTCCTGGTTTTGACCGATTCCTGTTGTGTGATTATGTTCCTTTCTCCTGATTCACTTGTACTTTTTCCTGTGCTCCTAAAGTACTAGCCCTGTCTATAGAACAAATTTAATTTGCATTAATTTAAAATCACAAGTTATACAATTGAAGTTTACAATTAGAGTATCCTCTTATATGTTTTCATAATTAAATTTTGCCCAAAATGACAATTTAATGCCTAAGCAAAGTAAAAGAAGTTTTAATTGTTGTGACAGAAACCCTTTCTTACTTATGTTGTAATTAATCTCCAAAATCTGGTTACACAAATTATAATATGTGAATTAATTTATTGAAAAAATAAACTAAATAAAATCACAATAAATCCAAAATTCACAAATTTAAATATAATACTAAATTCAGATATTAAATTATACCATTTTGCAATACTATGAACAAAATTTAGAAAACAAATGCAAAAATAAAAAATGACAATTAATGTACATATTTCAAAGCCAAAGAATTCAAAAACAACAGAACCAAAAATTAAAATAGTAGAGAAGCAAAAACAAAATGTTCCAAAGATATCTGAACTACAAAGAAGAATCTGAAAGGGAGGAGAAAACACAGTTACAGCAACTAATGCCACTGCATTGAGGCAATGGCTCTCTGAAGTTTTTTAGTCTTCAAGTTCTGCAGATAAAATATTTGTAGCACAGGAGACCTATAACATAGGGTTTTATTTTTAATCAGGGATTTTACAGCATTCATCATTAATAAATCAAAATAAACCACACAGGGAAGAATTAATTAAACTATTTATAAACAAATAAAGAAACATAATTAAAAAATGAAACACAATTAAGGAAGAACAATTTGGCAAATGGAAAAGAGAAGAACATGAGAAAAAATACAAACCAGAAAGCAGGGTCAAGACCTTTGTAAAATCTTAACTTACTTGTACATTTCACCGTTAGAGAATTTGAACTATTTTGATCTTTCTGAATCAGCATACAGTAGGTGTGTGCATGAGTACTCCCTGCAATAAAGTGTCATTCTGTCTAGGACTATTACTTGTGTACGCTGTTGTCAGATTAATTTTTCTAAAGACTTTTTATTTATTTGTTTTTGTTGCCGTTACATTTTGAAGCTCAATGCCCATAATTGTGTTTTCTGGAGATCAATTGATATTTGAGTCATAATGCGTACAGTTTCCTGGAGATCATCATATTTTTGTGCAGCTCATATGCAGTATCTTCTGACACTTTATAAAAATAGTCATTTTCTTTCTGCATGAAAGCCTTGAAGGAAGCTTTTTTAGTTGTAGTTCAGTTAATTTCCAGGGTTTGCCTCATTTTGTCAGGATGTCTGCACAACACTGACTTTTTTTTTAACCACTTAACTTTGGCTGTTTCATTATGGATATGAGTTTAGAAAATTTCTCTGGTATACAATCACTTGGTTTTCTGTGGAAAAAAAATAATGTTTAACTTAAAAGTGTTGCTCACAGAGCCACTAAAGCAGTAGAAATGCTTGTATACCTTTGATGTTACTAGAGTATTCTGCCTAAATACATGGAAGTTTTTTACAAGAAACTCTTATTTTACTTACAACACTGCACTCTCCACTGTGAAACTAAAAAATCTTAAGCATACTGCAACAGTCAATACAAGATAACCATTCTATTAAGAACCATACATCAGATTGTTAAATTAAATGCAGCGCACAGGACCTCTTTAGAGAAATACTATATATCTTGACAAATCAATTTGTATAATGGGATTTTTGATTATACCCTTCATTTTTCAAAAAAACGATTGCCAAGTACTAAGAGTAAGAGTACTTTAGTGAGGAAGAAATGAGTGACTTCATGCATACAGGAACCACATACATCATACTGTGTGTACAAACCATGTTCTCCACATAACCTTGTAATCCTGGCTCTGAACCAAACCACAGATTCAGACAGAAGAATGTGTGCTTTGGTGAGAGCTGCATCAGTGTAGTCACTCTCACACGCAAAGATATGCTCCAGTGGAAAAGTAAGAATTGACAAATTCTATGTTTTTTTTTTATTCTATTCTTTTTTTTGTATTCTTTATGTCCTCAGGTTAGAGTCAAAGTATTGACAAACTATGAACAGCTTTCCTCTTGAAAGGAACAGGGTATATGAGTGCCAATAATCACTGATTATTTGACAAAGATGTTAGCCAGATGTCAGAACTGGGCTGGGTGGTTTTTATCCAGCAGAGAGATGGGGAGGGGGTGCAATATGATGGATCTGGGCCATTGATTTACGAAAAATAACAATTCAAGTCTGTGTCTGCTTTTCAGGAAGTGCCTTTGTGAATGTGATTATTGATAGTTTTTAGATTCAGTAGTCATTTCTACTGGGTTACTTTTAGGATAAGTTTTTTGTTACTCAGTTTTCTATTACATTTATTTTTACAGTTCTTAAAATGGCAGATGCTTGGACATCAGCTTCAAAACTATATTTCTAGCAATTTTAAGTTCATGTTCAGTGATCATCTGACAACTTGCAAAAATACACATTCAATTAGATACAAATTACAAATTATCCATGCTAGGAAACAAAAAATAAAAACACACTGAATGGTTTCATTTAGTTCATGATTAAGCTGAAATGGTCATCAGTTCAAATACTCCTCTTGAAAATAACATGGTTGCATAAATCAGCATGTGATAAACAAGTAACTCACAGCATTAAATTCACTTCACATGAAGCAATTGGAAAAAATATTCACAAAAAATAACTGATCGACCTATTTTAGAGCACATATGTTGTTTGGTATATTACTGGTAATTTAAGAAATCAAATTTTATATAGTTCACATCTATTTATAAAGCCAAAGCCCTGAATACATGCAAAAAATGCCTATTTAAAATACATTCTCACACCCACTAAATCCAGTTTGAGATTGTTTGGGAAGGGTGCCTGTCTTATAGCATCTGGTGTAAAGCAATAAGCAACACACCTATCCTCTGCATTTTCAAATAACACATAAGTCCACATGGGTCTAGCTTAGAATCACCAATACATTTAATAAACATATCTTTAGGATGTGGTACTGTAGGAAGACCAGCATACTCCAAAAAACATGAAGAAGATACAGACAGAATGTGCAAACTCAATACAGCCAAAAACCTCAGTACAGAATTGATAGCCAGAACCCTGGTTGTTTGCAGTAGAACTGCTAACCCGTGCTCCACCATAATAATAAAAATAAAATATTTTTTAATGCTGCAAAATTAAATGGAAAAGAATGTTACTGTTAACCTGGATAAGTTGTTGACTGACAATTAAAAAGGAAAATTATAATTTGCATGGATTCCATCTGCCTTTGGCCAAATGGTCTTTCAGTTCCTCTGTATTAACTATGGTGCAAGCACATGTTGACTACTCTGATAAAAGGAAAAGAAGATCTAACACTGAACCCCTCCTTGGTAATTACACACCTTCTGTAAGGTTCCAATATAAGTGTGTACCAGTTTTTTACAATAACAAACTGTCAACCGTGTTCGATGAATTATAGAACCTGTGAAATACTGAAGTGAATTTGAAGTTTTACAATGAGGTGTGCTGATATTTGCTGGTCTTCTAAAGCTCAGACACCAGCAAATGCAAGTAATGCATTGTTTACTTGATGAAGATGAGACTGATGAAACATTAAGAAAGTTTTAGATCTTATCCACACTGAAATATTAGTAGTGATGATATGAATGAGCGATTATAACATGCAAAACTGTTCACTGCCATTAACTTGGCCTTCTAACCTATGAAAGAAAATGGGAAATTGGGATTATGATCAAGGAATTAGTGACTATCAAATCTTAATTGCAAAATTTGGTTTGTTTACATCTGCTTCCAAGGTGAAGACGGTTGATTGGCATACATCTCACTTCACCATTAAGTGTCTCATGCTCCTTCATTAATTAACTAAATGTTAATGGAAACTGAAAGATTAACTAATTGTGAAAATGACAAATTAATAATTGTCGAGTGTGTTATTTGAAAAGGGCACTCCATCAGTTTAAGGTTTTGAAAGACTGAAAAACAAGCAAAAAAAAAAAAAAAACATATATATTTGCTTATTATATTCCTGAAAATGACACCATCTCAGTATGCACAATAGATAGATAGAAATTAATTCACATCATCTTGTCATCTTGTATGCTCATTTTTTGATCAGTCAATATAAATATATGTTTAACAGCATGAAATCATGTAAATTAGTGGTGCATCGGGAAGCATTTTACAGCCTGGCATTTTTTTGTTTTGCTTTACATGCTTTCCATGTGTTCTTATGTGCTTTCTCTGGAGAGCGGTTTCCTCGGCAGATTCAAAGATATATTGGTAGATTTAATAAGAACTTCAGTTTTGTGTGTCTGTGATGGTATATGGGTATGCATTGAACTGGCATGAAATACAGAGTTGGATCCTTTATTTCAGCTATTCTGTCCAACAAAGGTTGTATTTCCGGTGTCTTGAAAAGAGTTAAGCTGGTAATAAATGGTACAGATCGATGATCCATCTAGAAAATAAATGTTACTGAAAACCTGAATATTGCATGCAGAAAATTTACAAAGTGTCACTTACTATAGATTATTCATTTTATTGCTTCTCACAGTTGTTATAGAGTATACTTAAACAACATCTTTCCCCTGTATTTTCACATTTGGATAGCTTCCAAGTAAATGAATTTTCTCATAAGGTTAACTCTCTAAGGAACTTTTTGGAAATGTTTTTGGACAGGAAGTTAAGGATATTGACCCTATCTGATCCTGCCAGAGTCAAAAAGTAATTTGTTCCGATGGCCTGATGTATCTGATTGTCTTTGTCATCACGCTTACGTTATTCAGCCATTTCACAGCTGAAACACAACTCACAGATTCTTCAGAGAGCTAATCAGAAATTGTTAAGAGTTTCTGAGAAAAAATAACTGATTGCCTTCCTTCCCAGCTGTATGTAATGGAAAGTTCTTCATTGCTTTACAAGGAGACAAAGATTATCTTCTTTCATAAGTGGGAAGAAAAACATTCTACTGGGCTGTTTTTTCTTTTATCTGTTTCATATTCTGTTGTTACAAGAAGTGAAATTTGAAATTTGACTTTAAATCTCTCATGTTACATACATTTGCCAATTAACGAAGTATGTATGGCTGTAAAGCATTAGTTCACAATAGCTGCAGCTGTTTAAAACAGAAGGAATAATTTGACAGGGATGAGAAAATCAATGTTATAAATACATATTAACATTTATCACATCCTGCTAAGATCGAGCAGCTTCAGTTGGACTCATTCACTTTCAGATAATCAGCTTTAAAGATAGCCAATGACAACTTAATTTTCAATAACAGAAACCCGAAGATGTCAGATTTACTAAGCTCTCTTTCTCAATGTACTGAGATGAGTTATAGTGTATATTCTAAGACTATCCAAGAGTTATCCTCCAATTTTTATGAAAATATGTGAAACAGTTTTTGAGTATAAATACAGTACATCTTAATACAAATGGATGCTAAGTCAGGTTTAGTTATGAAAATGTAGTTATGCTTTGTGGCTTTTCTTGGGTGTTATTCTAAATGTTTAAACTGTGTGAAACATTTTTGTATTTGCTGTAGATCTTAATTTGGTATGAGATTTGATTAAGTAGGTGGGTTACAACTACCGGTAAGCAGAGTACAGCTTCAAATATGACATCTGGGGTGGTGGTGATGTTGGTGCAATGGTGAGAAATTACTCTTGTGAACCCCAAATTGCAATAAATTACTCGTGAGACAATATGGTCCGCAAACTTGGTGGCTTGTAGACATGTGAAAAATAGCGAGGGACCTTCCGGATTAAAGAAAACATTGACAGGAATCAAACCCACATTCCCTGCTTAAAAGGCAAATGTGGTAACTAGTACTATTCCATTTCAACTGGTGTGGTGCTGTTTGCCTGTTAATAAATACCACTGCAGCATTTTATGTCACTCATTCCAACACCCAGCTACCCCTGCCACTGGAGAATGCAAGGCTGAAATTATTATTATTATTTTGTACCATTCTGCTGAGCCAAAGCTATACCATTGAGACAAGAATGTGTCCGCCATAGGCTAGTTTGCTAGTCACTAGTTGTGTTTATATTCATGTTCCTTCTCAAAACCAAAGCATAAAATGACAACACTGTGTGCATGGAGTGACAAAAAACTTAAACCAGAGTAAGTACATGTCCTGAATATGGATTGTCTTTAAGAAAACAGAACTGTGATTGTTTTTTTTTAATTTGAAAGTGTGCAGAGACAGAGAGGGAAATCAAGAGTTTGGAGAGTCTTTTGCTTATTTAGCAGAATGTGGCTGGATATAATAGCAGGCTAACCTGCTTTCTGTACAGAAGCCATACCGAGAGCTTGCCAATTTCTACAAAAGGAAACTTTCCGCAGTAAGTGACCAAAGTAAATGCTGTGGTGCAATAAACAGTGTACAGTGGCAGCACAGTAGAAGGCAGATGGCAATCATGACAGTGAGAGGCCCATGGCTAATTATCTATTGTTGCTCAGTGATGAGAGCAAAAGCTAACCACGTAATTAAGAAGAATGTGTTCCAGAGACCTACTCTAAGAGTATGGAAGCTCTGATTTCAAGCTATTAAACTCTCAGTTAACTGAAAAGTTTAATCTAAACTAAGCATACAAGAAAAATAAAACATCTTGATATATATCTTGACATACTCCAAATTCAGTCAATCACTAAAAGATAAATTGGAAGTCTTGCCTTACCCCATTGGGGAGTTTGTTGAAGAAATTTCCTTAATACTATTCAAGACCAAACAGAATATTGCAATAATTTGTGTCTGTATTTGCAACAAGTAATTTACACTGCAATGACTGGACTACTTTGTTTATTCTTAAACCAATTAGTAGTGGAAAGATTGTAAAAATATTGAAAAGGTCTGTATGAACAGCACATCATTTTATTATGCAGTGTTTACTTCTAGTCCTATTTATTATTTAAGTATTTGAATCAAATCTACTCTTTGGATGTTTACTTGAGTAAGGCATGGAGGTATCATAAAATTCACTAGTGGATAAAGACAGACAGAAGTCATTACTCTTCCAGATAAGCGAGCTGGCTGCAGTTGTCAAAAAAACAGAAACACTTTCTTGAACGAAGCTGACATTTTCTGTGCAGTTCTTTTAATTCATAGACATACATCAGGACAGAACTTTATCATGCTTTCTAGATAGCAATGACCAAATTGTGACGGTTACAGCAAATGTAAGAGGGTCGTAATGTGAGCAGAACTCATGAGCTAAAGTTGTGAATATAAAAAAATGTGTCCATTTTAGTGTTGATCAAGTGGAGATAGAATGAAAGACAAAAATCCAAATACCACAGAAAAAAAATCAAAGGCAATATAATAAACAGGCATGACAAAAGCTACAAATTCAAAAAATTGGGAGTGGTCTCCCCTAGACTTTCTTGTATACTCAGATATGGGGATGGATATTTGAGGTGTAAACCGCAAGACAATGATTATATTTTTATATTATGTACATTAAAGAACCATCAACAGCAAATCAAATCAAATTAATAATATATTGAACAATTATTATAAAACCAAAGTTGAATAAATCGGACTCTGCAGCTGCATGAATAAAAAAGTACCACTTCCGGTTAGCGGAAATAGCTCAAGAGTTGAAAAAAAACTATGTTTTGTACCTAATACTTGTATGCAAAATTTGGTTGACCTAACTGAAAGCGTAGTCAGGTCATCGTGTTTATACACACATACACAAACACACATACACAGACAGACTCACAGACATAATTCCAAAAATGGGAGGTCTAAAACATCAAGATTCATCAAAATCTCGAAATCGAATTTTTGGATGATTACAATACTTTCCTTACAAGAAAGTAAATGAGACTCAGGGAGGTCTAAAACATTGAGATTCATCGAAATCTCGAAATCAGATTTTTGGATTACAATATTTTCCGTACGAGAAAGTAAATCGGATTCTGGGAGATCTAAAATGTAGAGTTTCATCAAAATCTCAAGGTCGAATTTTTGGATGATTAAAATACTTTCCCTATACTTCATATACGAGAAAGTAAAAACCATAAAGTATTTAAACATAACTCAGAACACAAAAAAGCTGTAATAAGGTGAGGAAAATGTAAAGCATTTGAACACACCCTGAAAAGATAAATCTTTTTTTTTGTTCTTCTTTTTTTTTCCTACCCCTACTATCAGATGACTGCCATGTCATTAATACTTTATAGCTTAACAACCAAGCCAAATGGGTGAGGTCTTATTTAAGCGCCACAGAGCCCACGTTACTCACACTTTGTACTAGGATTGAAGAGATGTTTTATTTCATTTGTAAATTAGATCAGGGATTCTACGACCAGAACATTAACCACTCATGAGATATCAAATTTGCAACCCTTCTTAGCCAAGAGCCCCTGCCTGTACTAAACATATCATTTTGAAAACGACTGATAAGAATGATCCAAAATGCTTTTTATTTATGTTTGAGAGGAGTACCCAGATATATGCTCAGATCACAATGATTAGGCAGCTAACCTCACCGTAATTCTGACCAGAGAATCATAACATAGCATTTGTGAATTTGTGAAGGATAGCTAGAGTTTTTTGAAGGGGCAAATTCCAACTAGCACAATTCTAACCACTTTACGACAGAGTTCATACCTCTAAAGTAGGTGACTGGATCATGACAATTCAGTACTAGCTCGAGCGTAGGATCAACTTGCCATTGAAATGTTCAGTTTCAAAGAAAACAACTGTCTAAATCGTCTAGACCTGAAAAAGTATACTTAAAAAGTAAGCCCAACAATCAAAAATGACACTGCAGCTAAAAAAGCAAACTGCACAAATTCATTTGAACAAATGAACCTGATGGCAAACAATTGCTATCTGAAGAAATGGTTTTAAAGTGAAAATGCAGTAAAGAGCAAACCAGTTTAACTATGATACATGAACCTATTAAAGGATAAGAATGAGAAACATGATATTAAAGACAAGCCTTAATGATGAAAAAGGAACTGTTATAGTTCTCTTTGAAGGAAGATTTAACCTCAACACAAAAGAACAAATTGATGAACAAAACTGAAAAAAAACTCCCAAAGAACATACTGTAAAGAATCACTGCTTATTAAAAATTAAAATAATAAAAAACAGATACACCTATTTCGAACTTCAGAACTGACATTTTGAAAGAAGAGTTAAGCATTATTAGAGAATCTAACATGTAGTGATGTAGGGCAACTGCCATGGTTTCAAAACCCCTGGCAAATGCACATTTTAATATTCATTTTTATTACAAGTTAATTCTCTTAAAGTGCCCAAATTGTATGCATTCATGCTGCAAGGTGTTGGCAAGAATAGGGCAAGTATCTATTATCTTAGTTAAATAATAAAAGGATATTGATAGAGTTCAGTTAGAAAAAGTGGCTTTTTAAAACCATCAATGGATTGTACAAGATCATAAGGCTCCTTTTTGGATTTCATAGAGCTCCTTTAACACTTCAATATATGATAGATCAAAGTTTATAATTTGAATAATCTAGAGTGTATTAAAATAATGTTGTCATTAACAGTAACAAAATATTTCATGTTCTGAAATCCTGAAACAGCTCAGCTATTTTTCGGGCAGGCTGGGTTCTACAGACAAAATACTCTCTCCCTATCCAGGCTTAAGAAATCAAGAATTAAAAAAAATACAAAATTGTACAAATGGATGTGTTGCAATTTAAATAAAAGACTATATTATTTGATATTATTTATATTTGTATTATGTGTTGGTGAGGAAAATCAAACATCTGTTTTAGTCAGAAACCTTTAAACAGTAAAAAAAAAATAATTCCATAGTTAAAAAATGAACATCTTGCAATAGAATGAACTAAGAAATAACATCATTATTTTTTAGGGGGTATATGGTGTTTTACTCTAGTAAGTTATGATGCTCCTTTGAAGTGACAGTAATTCCCGTTACTTCCACTTCACAGCCACCTCTTAATTCACATAGTTTATGAAGGTAAAGGGAAAGGTGTCATAAAATTGTGATCACTTTTCCTGATTCACTTAATACAGCTAAACAGTGCACCGCACAAACTTCAGGTAACCCTAGGTGTCCAACTTATACAGTTACTCCTCAACAGACTAGACAGAGGCTGCTGGAAACAGCCAGACCACAAGAACAAATATACTGTATTATAGAAACAAACTTGAAACCATTAAAGGATGTTTTACATCTTCATAAACATGTTTCATTGTTGTGTCCAAGACAAGGAATTTTCTTTGTAGAATCTAATTTAAATGTCCCTCCCAGGGATAAAAAGGGAACAACCAATGGAAGAGGGGGTGGTAAAATTGAAGTGAAAGGTCATTTATGCAGATTTTTATTTTTTGTCTTTTTATTTTTTAGTATTGAAATACTGTCATCTATGTTGTCCTCCAGCTTGCAGTTCATTAGTTGTCACTGAATGCCCATGACTATTAAATGTGTATTGCAACTCATTAGTGATAGACACTCACTTCTCACCCAAATGACCTGTTTGCTGCTGGATGGCTGCTTCTCTTTAAAAGTAAATGGTTATATAAAGAAACCAGTCTTGGATCAATAGAATCCTGTATTTTCACTTTTGTTTCTCTTTTTGATGTACTATGCAAGAATTATCATCTTTACATTGATAATTTACAACATTTGCATTTTCCTTGAATGATACAGTTGCAACATATCTTCTTCTGAATGGAAGTCTTACTTTCTGCTTGGGAAACATTTGGATTTTTTGGTACATTTTTTCTACATTTTCTTTCGAGAATAATACAAATGGCACGGTAGCACCGTGGTAGCATTGCTGCCTTGCAGTTTAGGAGACCTGGGTTCGCTTCCCGGGTCCTCCCTGCATGGAGTTTGTATGTTCTCCCTGTGTCTGCGTGGGTTTCCTCTGGGTGCTCTGGTTTCCTCCCACAGTCCAAAGACATGCAGGTTAGGTGAATTGGTGATCCTAAATTGTCCCTGGTGTGTGCCCTGTGGTGGGCCAGCGCGCTGCCTGGGGTTTGTTCCCTGCTTTGCACCCTGTGTTTAATGGGATTGGCTCCAGCAGACCCCTGTGACCCTGTAGTTAGGATATAGTGGGTTGGATAATGGATGGATGAATAATACAAACACAAGTTTGCCCGGAGGACTCTGAAAGTAAAATTGTCTTGTAGGGGTACTTATATTGTACTCATGGCTAATTTCTGCTTCTCTCTTCACACTATTGTACTAGGCTCTGCTTGATTGAGTCTCTTAGTTAGAAAGGCCAAGTACAATGATGGATGAATTGGTGGGTATTATTAATAAAGTGTACTTTGTATTAGCTGAGTTACAAGGCTCCCATGATTGGATCATTGAATTATAATATTTTCTGTTACTATTAACTTTGAACATATTTGCTTACGAAGTTCCTGAAAATGACATTATTACAACATGTGTAATTACAGTATGTGGGCATCTGCTTGGCCTGGTCCATCCACTTTGATCTTCAACAATGAGGATCCTATGAGCTGGATCACAATCGTGGAATCATGCCACATGGCCATAGTGCCGTAACTGACATTCCCTCGCAATGCAGGTAATCATTTGATGCAAAGTCAAACCAGTGATACCCAAGAATTCTCAGTAGAGACACGGTACTGAAGGAGTCCAGTCTTCGTCTCAGGTCACTGGATAGCATCCATGTCTCGCAACCATATATCAAAACAGTAAGCACCAGGATTCTGCAAAAAATTTTTTGCATAGATATCAGGAGAGCCACACATCCCTTTCCAGTAACCTCATAACCTCCCATGCTCTCCCAATCTGTCTTCTGACTTCATAGGAAGAGTCACCAGATACATGAATGTTGCTGCCGAGGTAAGTAAGGCCTTGTTCACACGGGCGTTAAGTTTTTGGATAAACGAACTTGCTCTGAACGTCCTAGACGTTTATGTTGCATTTTGTGGTGGCGATCGATTGACTTCTACACCGGCGTTCGTTTGTCTCTGTCTAACGCCAGCCTGCAGCCCAAATTGTAGTTTGTGTGTTAACCTGTGGAGGCAGTGTCGGGAACTGGATATGAAAGCCCTTATTTGAGGTGCTTCCTTTCAATATGGACCATTTTGCTATGTTAGATTTTAATCTTCTTGTTTTAAAAATACTCGTAATACGGCGACGTAGGGAGAGAAAAAATCACCGCCGCTACTGGGTTCATCCTCTGACTGCACAACGTCGGGTTAAAGGAAGTTTTTTGTGCTTTATGAAGAAATGCGAATATTTCCGCGCAAGTTTTTTAATTACTGTCGGATGTCGGTTTCCACTTTTGATTGTCTGCTGCAGCTGGTGCAATGCCTTATTGCACGCCGATCAACCAATATGCGACTTGGTGTTAGCCCCGAAGAGAGACTATATATATATATCCGGTCCTCCGAAGCGTAAAATAAACGCGCAGAAAACGAACTAGAAGCGGTTTCCTTGCGTTCGTTGGGTTTTGAACGCCAAGAAAAAGCTGCATGCAACGTTTTTTTGATGCCGTATAAACGCGCAGCCGGACAAACGCACGTCACCAAAGCCCGTGTGAACACTCTCATTGACTCCTACGTGTAGAAAACACTCGCCGCTTGATCCGCGCTCACCGGACGCTACGAACGCAAAAAAAACGCTCGATTTTAATGCCCGTGTGAACAAGGCCTAAACCTCCCGCCAAGGTCAACATTCTCTTCACAGACAGACACACTGCTGATGACTGTGCCCAAGAGGTCATTAAAAGTCTGGATCTTGGTTTTTATCCAGGACACTCGCAAACCCAGACACTCACACTCCTTGTTTAGTCTCTCAAGAGTCCCAATCAGAGCTTCCATTGACTATGTGAAGATCACAGCATCGTCAGCAAAGTCATCAGTAAATCTTTCTTTAACAACAGAAGCCCCACAGCCCTCTGGACCACACAACTCTGCCCAACACCCAGTCCATGTAAGGACTGAACAAAGTAGGAGCAAGAACACTGATGAACCCCAGAATCAACTGTGGAAAATACAGAGGTTCTACCTCCACTCTGCACAGCACTCACAGTACCAGTGTACAGGCCAACCATGATATCTAGCAACTTTGAGGGGATCCAGTGAAGTCCCAGGATGTCCCACAGGGCAGCTCAATAAACTGAGTCAAACGCTTAATGAAAACAGACAAAGGTTGCAAAGAAACTCTGCTGATAATTTGCGTTTGCTCTCCATGAGAAGCCTCAGTGTCATAATACAGTTGATGGTATACTTCTTAGGCATAAAACCAGACTCCGGTCACTAGTAGGTGAGTAAGTGATCACAGAGAAAGGAGAGCAGTGTTATTCCCCTGTAGTTGCCGCAATCCAGGCAATCACCCTTCCCTTTCCAGATAGGTACAGCAAGTCCCATTTTCCATTCAGTTGGGATGACTCCCGTATCAAAAATGGAAGCAAAGATTGCTTGCAATGCAAGGAGAAGCCTAGAGAAGTTTACCCCAAATACCACAGATCCCTGCAGGTTGGGGAGCATACACTGGTAGATAAATAAATATACAAACACAACCACTCTATTGTCTGAACACACACCAGAATGACAAAAGCAACAAAATTAAAAAGAAAGAAAAACTCTGACTTGGCAGTCCTAGTCACACTGAGGTGTTATGCAGACGTATTACTGTTAGTATAATGAAGCCCCAGTAGCATTTCTTGACACAGTTCTGCTGAATGATTTGTTGGCTACAAGGACTCAGTGTTAGTGTGTCATGGAAAGAATGTGCAGCATTGTTCATAATGGCACTTGGTTTGTTTTAATTCTCCCCTTTGCTGCTACATTTAGGGGGTTCAGAATACATCCTATAACTGAGCTTGCCCTTTTAATTAGCTTGTTAATTTGGTGGGCCTATTTTAAGGTGATGTTACCAGCCCAGCACAACACAGCGTAGAAAATCACACTAGCCATCACAGCGTTACAGAACATGTGAAGGAGGTCACTTCACACATTAAAGAAATGCAGTCTCCTAAGGAATAAGAGTCTGCTCTGACATTTCTCATATAGTTCCTCTGTGTTCTGAGACCAGTCCAACCTGTCACTGATGTGGACCCCCTTGGAACTTGTAGGAGTCGACCACCTCAACATAGTGGCTCTTCGGTGTGGCAAAAGTCAATAACCAGTTCCTTCAGTTTTGCTGATATTAAGATGCAGACAATTCTTTTTGCACCAAGAAACAAACTTCTCCACCTGACTCCCATTCTTTATCAATACACCTCATAAATGTAAAATCCTCTGAGAATTTCTGCAAGTAATGTAAGGTGAACAGAGCAAAGAGAAATGGAGACAAGAATGATAATCATTTAATCAAAGGTTCTTATGGATTGCTCAATTTGAAATAATAATAAAAATCAGAAAGGGATGGGTTTTGTACAGTTTCCAGAATTTAATGGTGTCTTTTTTTAACAATACCACAGATAATTAGGTCTTTATGACCTATTTTACCTTTATGTGGAACTGGATAATTCAAACGTCATACATAATGACTTCCTTCACCATAGTCAAATGTTCCATTGAACTACATTTTTTTGTGAGCTTTCTCAAACACATGGGATTTTTTTTTGCAATGTCCATACTGAAGTGGTTCAGCCTTTTGAGATTAGTTCCTGGCATGTGCATATTTTAAGTGAGCTAAAATGCTGCTAGCACAGCTATTTAGTTAGTCATTCTCCCAGATGTTCTTCTAGCTCTGTGAAAGCTCATATTTGTATGTAGATGTAAGTTTATATGACTGTCTAGTGTTGGAGGAAGGAAAAAACATTACAGTGCACACAGGAATTTTATTTTATCAATTACCTTTCAAATCTTTAAATTGAAATTTCTATAATTAATCAATAAAATAGCTTTGCTGCAGTAAATAATTTACAGTGTGTCAAATCCAAGAAATTTCCTGTTTACAGTGGCTATGATTGGTTTCTAATAATAGTTGAAGATGTTTCAGCCACAGTTCATTACAGCCTTCTCCAGTGCTGAGGTCTGGAACAGAGGCCATTCAGACATGATACCCCTGACTTCCCTTCAGTTTTAGGAGAAACTATTCTCGAAGAGATACATAAGACTGGATCTGGTCTTGTGCATTTTGTAGCATTCCAGAGTGTGTTATATTGGTCTGTTCCAGCTAAATTTGAAGGTTTTAAAACATCTTCTCATGGCTCCTGGTATGTATGTCTCGGAGTTTGTAGCTGCTATCATGATAGTCCTTTCAGTGGGCATGTGAGATGCACAAAGTTACTCTTGAGGTTTTTGTAGGTCTCCTGGTGTCTCTCCATTTGTAAGGATACATGGCTGAAGTCATCTTGAACGCTTGCTGCTGCCAGGACCAACTAACTAGCTGTTGAATCTCACAGGTCTATTTAATTATTGACGCGCATGTTGACTCTTAACAGCTCAGAATTTTCTCTGTCCAAATATCTAGTATATTCAGACTCTGATCACATTACATTAGCACAAAATAGATTAATAACCTTTGGTCAAAACGCTTTCTTACCAAATGCATACTTGATCAACCTGTTTAATTTTTTTAGATTTATGGACAGTCTATAACTTCAGGTTTCACCTTTGTTCTCTGCATAAGCACTGTCTGACATTAGTACACATTTTTACACCACACCAAGCTTCCTAAGAGGCATGAATATTTCAAATTACTGCTAGGGTACTTATGCACAAACTGCAAGGATTTTCTCTCTGAAACTAAAATTCCTATTGTGAAACAAACCACAGCTACTTGATATCCACCCAGGACTTTGTGATTATTTACGCACATTTCCCAACTGAGTGCCATTAGACACATCCTGAGTAGACACCTAAACCAAGATATAATCCTATATACAGAGGCGAGTACAGCTATGTCTAGATAATACTTTTGCTCCAGCTACATTCCTACCAGTGAAAAGAGGTTTCACATCTTAATACCCAGTTTGTGTTGCCAGGATCTAGTTCATACACACCTGCCTGGTTCACACCTCTCATCCTAAAGACTTTACACATAAATACCTCAACTTTAAATTGTCAGTGGTGAGATAAGGTGGTGGATTGCCTGTATGGGCTCACTCTGGCCCTTGGCTTCCAGGAAATTTATAAAAAAAACACTTTGAAGCCCTGTGCCTAGGCAATTGAGAGATTACTTTTTGTGACTCATCGTGGAGGTCAACAAAATAAATTAAGGTAGAATCAGTTATAGGATGCTCTCTCGACCTGTTGGAGGTAGGAGTGGATGAGACAGTAAAGATAAAACTGATGGTCATCATGAATAACGCTGTACATAATCTTTCTATCAGTGTTTTCCAACCTTGGTGGTGTCAAAACCTATTTTTTAACATACCAGTGTGTTCTCAACCCACATGGGGGGTGGTTTCCCTCTGTAAATTTACTGCAGTCATCAAAGGGGTCATTCATGCATCGATCATGCACGATCACAAGAGCTTTAGATGAATCAAGCAAGATCGTCAATGCTTTTCAGTGCAGGGAATGGGGATGCTGTTCAGGATTTGCCACAATCCACCTGTGGTGCTGCCACCGTGTATGATCATCAGAACTGTTGAATGGGTTTTGTCCTGGGTCAGCTGCAATCCACCTGAGATGCTGCCGTGAATTGAGTTAGAGTGGTTAGGGCATGGCCTACCTGCAATGCTGCCATGGCCCACTAGTGTGCAGCTCACAGGTTGGGAAACACTGCTCTATCACACACAATTATAAAGCACTTTTAGCCAACAAATTATCCAGAAGAAGTATGGCAATTAACGTTACTAGGTCTCGTTCACAAGTACTGTAATACACCTTTATAATGCCTCAATGTGACTGCTCTCTTATCATTAGTCAACCCAGAGTTTTTTTCTGTTTATAGAAGACTTTCAATAGCCTAGTTTTATTGAGTCTGTGATCTTGTTTTCACACAGTTATCATCATCCTAATAACTTTATAGGTACACTAGTATTTATTTTTGAAAGAAATACATTAATACTTTCATCCATTAAATGTATTTATCCATCTTTTTTGAAGATTTCATGTTTCTTGATTTTGCCCATAGAAATAAGTTCTATTTCAGCAGCAGTAGGCCCTAGATTGGAAGCAAATTTGTGAAATGTAACACTTTTTTACTTAACTCAAATGGGCCAAAACATGGCAATTGGGTGTGCCAGACTAAATTTATTGTCTTTGGACAATCCCTGAAATCCCTTGAATCCCTGAAATAAAAGAAATAAACACTAGGAAAGCATATACTGCAAGCATAAAATAGAAGCAACCAAGATAAGAGGTGAACCAGTGTGGAAGCAATATGAGTTGTTACTGCGATCCATTGTACCTACATTTATATACGTACAGTAAATTAGAAGATTTAATATCACCCATAAATAAGCAGCTTACTACAGCAAAGCAGATGTAATGCCTCAAAACCTACTGTTCCAAGAAGCCCATGCCTATTTAGACTTGCATTTATTAAGAAACTTTATTAAGAAAATTAAAAACATTATACAACTTAAAAACAACTTTTGTCTGAATAGGTTAAATAAAGAACATCACAATCTGGACTGCTTTTCTAAATTTTGCAGCTGCAGGCCAGAAAATTCTTTAAACTTTACAGATGGTAAATATATTGTTACCATGACTGCAATTTTTGGAAGAGTACGTCTTTTTCAGTGGCATGAGCCAACTTTCATGAACATAGCACATCTAAACGACCTTTGAGAAATAACATTCACAGTCCAATATTTATTTCAAATGTACTTTTACAATTGACTGTATTGTGCATTTTTTTTTATTCAGAAGAAAAAAATGCTATAGGTGTATATTATGTTTTATGGTGAACACCATTCTAAACGTTTTGGCACATACATAATTTATAACATTGTTACCATTTTATGTACTACATAAGCTGTTAAATAAAGTCAGACAATGGTAAGAATTCATGTAGTTTAGCTTCACATATTTTTGGTCAACACTGTCTTCCACTAAATCTTATTAATCGATTATTCATTCACAATTTTTCTTTTTTTTTTTTTAGTTAATCTCCAACAGCAAATAAGGAGCATGATATCAGAATAAATTTCCTAAGGTCAATGTGGTGCATATCCTTCTGCCAGCTTTTAAGTAAATGTGTAAGCTAAGCGAAAGCAAAATGGATCAACTAAACTGAAATTTAGTTTAAATGAGACACAGAGAGCAACCCTTTATCTTACAAAACTATGTTTATGTATTTTAAGATAGATTTCTCCACCATTGTGGTTGTGTGAAATAACATGATGCGTGCATCTTTAATAAATTGTATTTGGTTTTAATCCATTAATGTGCATTTATTTAGGGTATTCTTTATTGTAATATAGGCTTGTATGTTTTCTAAAGTGTCTTGTGATGGTGTGCTCAATATAAATTAACCAATACTGGTTATTTTCCAGCATATGTAGTTTAATAATATCCAGAAAGCATTACATATGATATATAACACATAGGTACCTCTCCTCTAATACAAATTAGCACTCTGGGGATGTGACAAAGTAGTATATCGTGCTTGAATCATATACTGTAATTACTGTAATAAATGATTCACACATTTTAAAGCAAAGTACTATCTGGTGAGAATGAGCTATAAATCACTTTGCCACAAAACAAATTTCTTAGATGTAAGAAGCAAACAGTAAAATAATTTAATCGATTCAGTATATAATGAGCTAATTAGGAAAAAAGCTAAATTTACATTTTTAATATGCATGCAAATGTATGTGTGTTTTCCAAGACTAGGCAGATTGTTAACACTTTACCATTCTTTTCAGTTACGAGTACAGTATAGATTCAGTCCTGCTCTTCAGCAAAATAGTACAGTATACTGCATGTCTCTCAAAATGCAGTTATGAGTCATGCATTATGTGGATAGTGTTAACATTGGCATTTTCAAAAAGTACTGAATGCAGAATGACCCTTACCAAATGCAGACTTCAGCTGTTCTTTCTTTTACTTGTGAGTGCATCTTTCATATTCATAGGATTAAAGCCTTAAATGGCAAAACCCAGCTTTATTCTACCTTTCTTCTTGTCTTTCCTCCTAATGTGAAACTGATCTACTGTACATCCAAAGCTTATCATCAGTACTGTTCATAATTTGTACCTCCTCCTTTGATTGACTATGACCATTACCTGCAAACAACCACCATTCAGTAGGTAAAAGGGAACCTGTGCATGACCCAATAATATCACATTCACTAGTCCATCAGATGACTCCAGTGTACCAAAATAGTGTAACCTTTTCCAGTCTCCTGAGTAACAGATTGTGGAAAGACAATGTAATGATTTATAAGCCAAAACACTGAAAGAGAAATGAATCATTGAATTCTTAACAATTTCTCAAGGGAATGGAAAAGTAAGATGTTGTAGATGTAAGTAAGTAGACGACGTGGTCAAATACTAGGAACAGGCAGGAAAACGAGACGAGAGTGGAATAGTAAATCATTGAACCTGAGAATGAAGTAGAAAATGACCTGAACAAATATTTCACCCATGTACAGGTAGCCATCAATTTACAACCAAATTCAGTTCCGTCAGACCGGTCGTAAGACCATCTGAACATAAGATGGACTGGTATATGTATTCAAACGTTACTATATGTATAATACTGTATTAGAAGTCATATTTTTTGTTTAATTTTCTTTCTTTATCATCGTTCTTAGTACACCGTGTAGATTTTCTTTAATGTTTTTGTAAATTTTGTTTTATTATTTTGTTTCATTATTACTGATGCTTGTATGGGTGCCAAACCTTGAACAGCTTCATGAATCCTTTTCTGTCTGTGTTTTGTTACATCATCAGTGTGATCCTCCCCCAGTGTTCATTATCTTAACTGTGTGAGGAGGAACTGTTTGAACACTCATTATTTTTTCTATTTTAACATTTCATGCTGTTAATGATAAACATTAACAGATAATGGAGTTCAGGGTGGTTTCATTACAAATTAGTTGTGGTTTGCACAAAGCATCATATTGTGAGTCATAACGCAGAACCGGATTCAAAGCCAGAGCGCAGCAGTACAGTGCATGCCTTGATGGGATAACTTAAAGTCACATGCACGATCCTTCCTCATACTGCTTAATCACTTTAATTTCTGTGTCAAGATCAATTGCCTTTTTCTCTGTAATTGTAAGACAAACGTAACTGAACATAGCTGAAACTGCGGCAGGTAATAAACTGAGATTGAGATGAATGAGTCACAGCATATGGAGCTGGCATGGTGAAAATTGTTTGCCCATGAGACGCGGTAACAGTCGTAAGAATGGTCGTAAGAGGCGTAGGTTGTAAGTAAGAAGAAATAAATGGAATGCCACTTGCATAAATAAAAATATAAATTTTAAAATAGAAGAGTCATAGATGCATCAAACCTTCAATATGTTGAAGACTAATAAAAAAACGTACCTGATGGGAATTTAACCAATTGTACTGAAAGAAATGAAAGATGAAGCAAGCTAAGCATTACTGAACAGTCACTAGAGAAAAGAGGACTGAAAAGTTGCAAATATGGCAAAATGGATTCTGGCAATTACAGACCAGTAAGTCTTAATTCTGTGCCATGCAAAATTGTGGAAACCATAATAAGGAATCAATTGCAAAATAACCTATATGAAAATAACATACTAAGTAACAGCCAGAATGGGTTTATGAAAGGAGGATATTGCCCAGTGAATCTTTTAGATTTTTTTTAAACAGGTGACTACAAGGGTTGAAAGAAACAGAGTGTACAACATCATTTACTTAGACTTTCAAAAGGCCTTTGATACAGTCCCACGCTGAAGGTTAATTCTAAGACTAGAAGCTGTAGGCATCAGAAGTGACTTACAAAACTAAATCTTAACTTGGTTATTCATCAGGAAACAAAAAGTAAAGATAAGAATGAGGTCATCAGAGTAGTACCTCAGTGGTCTGTCCTGGGATTGTTACTTTTTCTGATTTAAATAAATAACATAATTTTGCTATAGTTAGTAAAATTGTGAAATTTGTAGATGATAGTAAAATCAGAGTAATGGCAAAGGCTGAGGGAGCAGTTTAAACAATTCAGAAAGATCTTCACAACCTTCAGAACTGGGCAAACACCTGGAAAATGAAGTTTAAAGTAGAAAAGTGCAAAGTGCTACATGGGGCAACAGGAATGTCAATTATAAATACAAGATGGGAGAAACTGTCCTAAAGGAAGCAACCTCTGATAAGGATTTAAAGGTTTATGCTTAAACAACATTTTCATCATCTAAGCAATGTGCAGAAGTGATTAAAAATGGACATAACATGTTAGGTTATACAATAAAAACTGTTGAATAGAAATCAACAGATGTTATGCCGAGACTTTATAATGCACTAATAATACCACATCTGGAGTATTATGCGCAATTCTGGGCGCCATACTACAAAAAAAGACATAGCAGCACTGAAGTTGTGCAGAGGAGAGCAGCCAAGTGTACCCCATGACTTAAGGGCATGACGTACGCATGACGTAATTAAAAATGTTTAATCTTGAATAGAAGAGATTGAGTGGGGACCTAATACAGGTTTTTAGAACCCTCAAAGACATTGAGAAAGCAGATCTGCCAGAATTCTTTCAGTTTAACAATGAATCACGTACTAGAGTATACACCAGTGGAAATCACAGGGAAGTGCATTTAGGAAAACCAGAAAGCACTTCTTTCAGTTAAATGGTTTGGAAATCTGGAAAAAACTACCAAGACATGTAGTTCAAGTGGAAACCTTGCCAACCTTTAAGAAGCATCTGGATGAGGTATTAGGACAGCTTAGCTGTTAGCTAAAGAAACAAGCTTGATGGACTGAACAGTTTCCTCTCATTTGTGATATTTCATATTTTCTTATGTATTTTATAACCAAAACAGAAGCACAATGCAAGAGCATAGTTAAAACAAAGAAGATCAAAAGCACAAAATCCTAACTCTAACTTGCGTCTGAATTTCCCTCACTCACACTATAGCAAAGCTTTTATTTATTTAGAAAAGATCCAATAATAGGGTAACAGGAATAGTTTTCATAAACAATATAGCAATGACCATACAAAATGGTGACAAAATAAAAATGACCATCAAAAAACAGAATACTAAATGCAATCGAGGTTATGTCACTACCATAATGGTAAAATGCATACAAGTAAATCATGAAAAATACATAACTGAAATTCCAAAAATGAAATGAAAAGACTCCAGGAAAGCTATGACACAAATTCATGACAGTCAAAGCTTATCCAGATTGCATGAAGTGTAATTCAGGAATGAATCATTCATGTAACTATTGTTCAGGGCAAGTACAATTTCCTGCATAAAGGAAAGGTTTAGATAAACTACACGACATGGCAGCAAGTGTTTCGACTGTAGCAGAAAGCAAGAGTCTTTAGAAAAAATCTACTGATATATGGCAAGAATCTGGATGTGAAAACAGAATGTGGGAACCAATTGCTGTGAAGAAACACCACAACCTTCTATAGCATAATCTAATAAAAATAATATTTATTTATAATTTAAAAACAATTCTTTTTTACCCTAAACATGTATATATTTGCTTTTTTAATTTTACTGTATCTGTCTAATGCTTAAAATTTCCTGAACTTTAGACTTCACATACATGAGGTACTTTATGTAAAGCTGCACGATTCAGTGACTCAAGCAATGAATAATTTTAACACTATAGCTAAACATGTGTTGACTATTATGATAAATACAAAAGCACACAAGAAAAATTATAAAGAACATGATAATACCAAGTATTTAGTAATTTATGAATCATTGAAATTAAGAGCCAAGAAGAGTGGGCGTAGTGGTGGCTCTGAGGCTAAGGATCTGCGCTGGTATCCCAAAGGTTGCTGGTTCGAATCCCTGTCACTGGCAAAAAGAAATCCTACTCTGCTGGGCCCTTGAGCAAGGCCCTTAACCTTCAATTGCTCCAGGGGTGCTGTACAATGGCTGAAGCTGCACTCTGACCCCAAGGGGTATGCGAAAACCAACAAATTCCTTATACAAGAAATTGTATAAGGCGAAATAAAGAACAAAAAAAAATCATAACTTTCTCAAAACCACTTAATCCAATTCAGAGAAGCAGGAGGCCAGAATCTCTCCTGGCAGCACTCAGCAGCCTTGGATCGGGAGCCAGTCCATTGTATGGCACACTCACAGTTATATTAAGCCAATTTAAAATAATCAGTGAGCCTAATAAATCCTTTAAAGAAAGAGTGAATTATAAAAAAGGAAGAATAATCCCAGAGTAAGTTATATCTTAGCATAATGACAAAAGCAAAATTATATGAATCTGTGTGATTCTTTATCTACAGTTTAAAGCTATCATTAGTCTTGAGCATCTACTTTGGTTTACTTGAATTTTTGTCAGTGATAACCTTATGTCTATTTTTAAGTTAAATGAAGTGTAAAGTATAAGGTAAGTAAAGTCTTCAATCCACGTGATTACTCACTACATGCATCTACTGCAGTGGTGTCCAACTCCGGTCCTGGTGGGCTGCAGTTGGCTGCAGGTTTTCATTCTAACCCTTTTCCTAATTAGCGAGCAGTTTTCACTGCTAATTAACTCCTTGTCCCTTCATTTTAATAGCCCTGTTTTTAAGGATTTAGTCCTCTGAATTGATTTGTTTCTTCATTAAATTGCAGCCAAACAGAAATGAGATTTGAAACTTGCCAACAGATGACCAGCTAAACTGGAACGTCAAGCTCCAGCCAATTTCACTCCCAACAGTTTCTTAACGAGAAGCCAATTCTTGCTGTTAATTAAATCAGTTATTGAATATTATGACTTGTTGCTGCTCTCATTCTGCCACAGCAGACTGTTGATTTTCTGTTTTTTCTATGACCACAGTCAAGATATTTTGGTGACTTGAGCAGGCCACATGACCGAGACCTTCAGCTTTCTTTATTTTTAGGTTAGCTGGTCATGTGGCAGCTTGTTATGTGTCTCATTATTGTTTGGCTTTCATTAAGGAAAAAGAAACAACTAAGGGGTCTGAGTCACGTCAATTAAAACTAAGGCAAAACAAGTTAATCAGCAGCAAAAACGGCTCACTAATTAAGAAGATGGTTAGAATGAAAATCTATAGCCACTGTGACCCACCAGGACCAGAGCTGGACACCCCTGATCTACTGTATAATATTCTCACTAGAGGGGTATGGTTGTTGAAAAGAGTCATTTATAATAAGTCAAAGATCCATGCTGAGGAGGTGAAAAAGCTGGCAGCTCAACAAATGTCTGACTTGTCTTGTCAAAGTTCTTATTCCTAATGAATGAGGTAATATTTCTAAAGTACATGACATGATTCTAATCAAGGCAAGAGATTTTTGTGGTTAAACACCATCTTTGTAGAAATATCTGTTTAATCACATATGCTCTTTGGCACAACGATTAAAGTTATGACTGGTTTTGACCCATTCTAATGTTGAAATTCTTAGTTTTATGATATTTTCTTTGTTTCTTTTTCTTCTAATGCTGCTTTGCTGCTGCTTATTTTAGACAAAGTATTTTCTTATGTTTCATTAAACAGTTATCAAGCTATCCATCCATTATATCCATATTTCCATTACAGTATAGTGAAGAGCTGGAGTCTATTCCAGCAGCACTGAGCATAAGGTAGGAGCCATCCTAAATTGTACACCATTTGACCAAACACTAAATAGTTTGCCTATCACCTGAACCATTCCACTGCGGATACCGCTAAATCTACTCTTCATCTGGTCCTGTCCCATCTGGAAAAAAATGGGACTTACGTTAGCTTGCTGTTCATAGACTTCAGTTCAGCATTTAGCACCATTATCCTTATGAAGCTCATAGAGCAGCTGAGTCTGCTACGGCTACAATACTTCCTTATGCATTTGGATCCACCTCGAGGGCTGCTTACTCAGCTCATTTCAGTTCACTTTACTAACTTACAACTGTACGGCTGTGTATAGCTCTAATACCATCATTAAGTTTGCTGATGGCACAGCAGTGGTGGGTCTTATCAGAAATGGGAATAAGTCATCTTACAGAATGGAGATGCAATGGTTGGCAGACTGGTACATGTACAACAATCTGTCTCTTAATGTGCATAAGAAGGAACAGATGACTGTCGAATTAATGAAGGCCCATGCTGTCCACACCCCGCTGCACATCAAGGGCTCTGTATGGGAACTGGTCAAGAGCACCACATTCTTTGATGTGCATATAGCAGCTGACCTTACTTGGTCAATTAACACAACTTCCATAGCCAAGAAAAGTGCAGCAGTGTCTCCTCTTTCTTTGGCAGCTGAGGAAGGCAATGCCAATTTTCATCACATTTTATAGGGCTACAATCAAGAGCATTCTGACCAGCTGGATCACTGTCTGGTTTAGGAACTACTGTGTCTCTGAACAGAATTTTCGACACAGCACACAGCAGAACAGATCATAGGGATCTCTTTGTCCACCATTAAAAACATCTCTATCAATCATTGCATCCACAAAGCATACAGCATTGTGGAGGATGCTTCCCACCGTCTCTTTATTCCACTTCCATCCATCAGAAAGTTCTGTAGCATCTGTTCCAGTTATGTGAGGTTCTGCAACGGTTACTTACCTGGGCAATGCCAGACGCTGCTACTAGTAATTTATATTTATTAAATATAGTTGTTTTAATAAACCTTAATAACCCTTTTTCCTACCTAATATTTTACAGGATTTACCAAATTGTCAACAATTCATCAATACTTATCAAAATAAAGCAAATAAACATCAAACAATGTTTTTATCTCACATATATAGCATAAAAATGAGAAAATAGTTATTTAAATGTATTGCTTGTCTTATTTTGTAACATTTAGAACTCTGATCTAAGAAAATTTGATTTGTCAAAATACTCTCATCATTCAGTCTTCAATTTCAATATTATTCTTTATACAAAAAGCCTATATGTCCTATACTGAACTGAATATGTGTGATGTTGTCATCTTAAATACTTGAAGACATAGTTGCTATGTTTGGGGTGGCATGGGCTCAACAGCTCCCCCCAAATTTTAAAGTTGGGGGACATTCATGGAGTAATGCTAGAGAAAAGTCATGATGGAAAAATGAGTTGAAAAGTCCATATTTTGCTACAGCCTACTAAGGTTGCATTCACTATACAGTTAAAGGTGAATTAGTTTTGATTTTTGGCTCATATCGAATTTGTTGATTGTTCAAACTGTATTTTAATTTTGCAAGTGATTCAGATTTGAATTGTGTGTGTACTAATGTATATCCTGAATTTATTAGACAGCTGCTACCTATCACACAACACTGAGGACCAGCTACATGCTAACTGCTGACACGCTGGCTTCAGATTGTTTATAGTGCCTGACATCTCCAAAGTCATCAGCTCATGATAGCAACTGCTCAAAAATACTTTGAGTAGACTTGTCATGGTTTGATTTGCACATAGGAAACCTGTGATTAAGATATGGAAGGGTTTGATACAAAATTGTAGTTTGGAAATTTCAGGATGTTAAGGAGGACACTATTTACGGCAGTGTATGTCTGTAAAACTCTCTTGGAAAAATACGCACTTTAGGTGTGTCATTTCTAAAAACACTCAGCAATTGTGCTGTGTTTTCCTTGAAAAGACTGTATCTGTATCACATACATAAAAACAATTAGTGGTATAAATTTAAGTTCACTATTTAACCCATCAGACTAGCAGGTACTTTATGATGATGATGACAACACTATAATAATCTGACTATGCAGCCACATAGCCCATAAACATGTAAATTAAATTTAGATCCACAAAATAAACTGACTACCCTAACAGAACCAAATTCAATAAAATCAAAGTCAATGATTGTCTTTAAATATTTACTCATGATTCCTGTTTATTGTGTCCTTGCCAACATATACAAAGAAGGAAATATTACCATCTAAATAATGCAAGATTTTTTTTCCAAAAAAGTTTTTCCAGTGAGAGATGGATGATGGAGAACTTTTTTTAGAATTCCTGGAGCAAATGTAAAAACTGAAATCAATCAAGTCGTAGCTGGAAGTGAACAACTGATATTTGCGATGTCTTAATGTAAGAGATATTTTAGAGATGCTAATACTTTGAAATAAATCAGCCTTGAGCAATGCATTCATAGTTTAGAGTTGCAACCCTGTTGCTATGTTGATTAGTTTTTTATTTAGCTACATCTGTGCCTTTTACAGTATGATAGACTAGTTTGAGGAATGATGTTGTTATTGTTTGTTATCTTCTTATTGTAGCCTATAATTTTTGTTCCCCTCAGCCCCCCTCTCCTGGGAATCTAATTCATGCCAGCAGAATTTTTATTGATCAAATCTCTTGATCAGATTAACTTAACACATTAATTTTAGTTAGTTCTGAGTTGCATTCTCATGGATACTGGTAGATATAAATGTGAAAACAAAAACAGTGCTTCACACAAATGGTTATTAGTGTCTGGAGTGAACTGTTAGTTCAAGTAAATGCCCTAATCACTTTTAAGAAATGACTAAATGAGAAAATTGGAGAACTCAGCAATTAACTAACCAGATGAGCCTGGTGGCCTTGTGTCTCCTGTTACCTGAAACATTTGTCTTAAGTTTGTAGACACCTGCTGACTTTCTCTAAAACTCTATAAAGCACAGATTCATCTTGAAGTGTCATCAACTTAAAGTGTCATCATCTTAATCACTCCAGGGGAGTATTTTCCATACATCGCTTAAATCATCCGAGATCAGATGCCTCATCTTGGGTGAGGTAATGCTGGTGAAACTCATCCAGGATAAGTCGGTTTTTCAAACGCAGCTGTGTAGTAGATTAGTCTAGCTGGATCCAATCATCCAAGATAATTGTGTGTGCCCGCACTGATTGAAAAGCCCATATATATTGAGTCTAGAAAACATGATCAGCAAGTCTTTGATAGGCTGCAATATGACGAAAAAAATGACGAAAGAACGGGTGCATTTTTTCACACAAGCGGAGCTGGACCTTTTTGAGATTTAATATGTACAAGGGGTAGCACTGCAAAAGCAGCCCAAACCAGAAAAGATGGCTGGCAAAAAGTGGCTGACAAATTAAACGCATAAGTAGTGTGTATTGTACTTACTGAATGCAGAGTTTCATTTCCTATGTGTCAGATTAATTATTATTTAATATGTCATAACTCCAGATCATACATGAGCACAAGGAGAACATTTAAACAGGTTAAAGTGAAGTACAAGAATATACTTCAAACTGGTAAATATTGTTATATAACTATTTAAAAAACTGTTGACATAAAGAATCATTTATAATATAAAAAACATTAATTTTAAAGCTAATAAGAAGAAGGCAGTCAAGCAAAAAACAGGTGGAGGTCCACGCGGTGCAGACCTAACCCCTGCAGAAGAGTTGGCTCTTCAGCAAAATGCTCATCACCCTGTTTTTGAGGGCATTCCAGGGGGAAGCTCCATCTCAGAACCAGTGGCAGGATGCAGTGGTCACTTCATTTCAGGTAAAGGATGGTCATTGCATATATATGTGTGCCATAGATATGTTCCATATAGTCCTCTTTTTTGTTGGGTCAGTTGCAGGGAATGTCATATCCCTAGAACCTGTGTCTGACCAACAAGATATTGACGAAGGTCAAATATTTGATGAAGACACTGTGTCTGATTATTCATCAAGAGGAGAGGTAAATTTTCCAAATGTTTGAACAAACTCCACACTGATCAGTTCCATGTGCTGATCATGATATAACTGTTTTGCAGGAGCCTGTAGCCAGCACACATGTCCCTTTTGGTACAAAATCCATATCAAAAAAAGGAGATGGTGAGATTATTTGAGCCATTTGTTGTACTTAATGCAAAATGATTCAAAATGATATACTGTGCATACAATATAGAGGAAAAAAGGCATTTGTAATTGTGTATTTATTTGCAGAACAATGTGAGGGCTCTATACAAAAGATATCTTCAACAGAAAATTGCATACAGAAAACTAAAAATGAGAAAAAAACAGCAGGACATGAAAATTCATGAACTGAGGGCAACCAAAATGAAGTTGCAGATACAAATACTAGAAAAACAATTGGTAACAAAATTCTCTTCTCTTTCCCATGATGTGTATGCGTGAGTGTATCCTTAATTATGTTCTCTTCCTTACAGGCTGAAGGGCCGTAATATACAATAACTTTTGTGTGAAAGCACTGTTGTCTTTTTAATTGAAAATATTGGGCCACAATTCTGTCTCTGGCAGCTCTGCCACAGGTTTGCTCAAAGTGCACTGGGTCAAGGTCATCATCAGGCTGCACCAAAATCTCAGGGACTCTCTCTTTTCTGAAGGTCGCTATGTTGTGTAAGACAGAGAATGCAACAATTATGTCACATGGGGTGAGGAAACGGGGTCATTATAAAATGCCTACAGGCATATCCCCTGTCCCCAAGCAGGATTCCATCATGATGACCTGCAGAATATGTAAAAAATGTGAATACAATACACACATCACCATGATTTATAATTGGATTATTACCTTGTTCAAATGTCCGATACAGGTGTGACTCCTTAAAAAATTCTTGAGTCATGAACAGACCCTGGCCATTTAGCCTCCACATTTGATACAATGTAGGATGCATCACAGATCATCTGAGAATTTATAGCTTGTAGGTCAAACAATTTTACTGTATGTCAACATGCCTGTTTTCTATTTTCAACTCTTACAAAAAGCTACATTACCTGCACGTTAATACTGTGGAAGCCTTTTCTGTTTATGTAATCTGGCTTATTTGGACCTGATGGGGCCTTTATTCGGATCTGCGTTCAATCCAGTGCCCCAATCGCATTTGGAAATCCTTGGTAATGAGAATGTTAGGCTGATTGTGAGATTCTTTATGGAACTGTGGGTGTTTTTGCCTGTGTATTACCTACCTGCAATGGCATGAAACGCCTATTTTATTGTCTGCACACGCAGGTGTCCAGGAAACACTATGAAAACCCAAAGGAAATATTTCAGAGTCAAACAGACTTACAAATTGCCTGGCAAACTGCACTTTTAGATAGATTTTCCGCATCACCTACAGTATATAAAAAAAGTGCCGCTTGAAAAATCTCAAAGCAATGCATACTGTCTGTGTGGTTGTGAGTCCGACTTCGAACTTAGTTTGACTTTGAATATAAGGTGCTAATAAATCTTTGAGGTACAATATTCCCCTTCAGCTAAAGTGGTATCTTTCGAAAAGAATTTCCTCCGGGAGCAATAAAGGATCTTGTTGATCGTGCAAAACCCTCTCTATATGAAATTCTCTTCTTATAATTTGTGCACCGATATCAATTGGTCGCTCATTCATGAATGGCAAAGCCATGACGGAATTAATTCCACGCACGGACACTTAAGTGTGTGAGCTAATCATTGTTTACATAGAACAAACCTGCTCCGAACAGGTTTGAGAATTTGGATGTGCTGCTATGACAACACATCCAGCAAAAGTTTCAAAAAACTGACAGATCCATGCCAAATCATCAACAATTACATCCGGCTAAACGAGTAATCCACGTACGAAAAATACCCCCCATATCTACTAACATATCCATCCTTCACAGTACATGTAATACTGGATCTTTGCTGCTGCTTCTCATTTACCGTATATACTCGCATATAAGTTGGGTCTTGAAACCCGAAAATTCGATCATAAAATCAGACCCAGACTTATACACCCGTTCAAAAATGCAACACATAATTTTTTTTTTTTTACATCTTCTTCCTCTAATCTCACACCAGTTTCTCAGACACATCGAATTTTGTTGTAGCAGCACAGTTACCGATTTCTTTTGCCACTTCACCAACTTTTAATTTAAAACCAGCTTCTTTTGATCGAATGCTCCATTATAGATGACACATGCTCTTACGATAAAGGTGTATGAGGGTGTGAGATACAAAAAACACAAAACAGTGCAAACATCGCTTTGGAATAGTTCGGGTATTACTGTGTGGTCACATAGAAGAAAAAGCAGTGTGCTCCATGATTAGTCTCATACTAGCATATCATAATCTCTTGGACCAAATAGCGTGAGTTTTCCGCATTTGACTTATATGACCAACATTATAAAATACCGGAAATTATACAGTAAAATCAAGCCCTGACTTATCCTTGGGAGAACTTAATCGCGATTATATACGGTATATTGTTCTTTGAACAATTTCAAGATTAAGACCCCTACCTAATTACCTTAGATACAGAAATGCTCCCATATTTGTTTAATGTATTGCTTTTTTATCAATTTATGTATTCATTTATTTATTTTCTATTGCTTTGCAGTATACCTTATGGGACTGGAAAACTTCTATATAAAATAAAGATTCACCTTTGGATGTTATCATACTGTATATTTAATTTTATATTTTAAGCATTTGCAAATAATTTGGGGATGAAATATGAAAAACTGTGGGTTTTTAAAACAAACTTAGGATGACAAAAATAAGCTGTTTTAACAACTAATGCATAAAAAAGAAATATTTAATGTGATAACTTTTGCCACAAAAGGAAGTGTCACAAAGGTTTATGACTGTACCTGGTCATAAAGTGACATTCACATAAATTTCAGTGAAAACCTAAAGTTGCTTGTGAGTCTTAATTACTTTGTGTTCATATTTTTAAAAATCTAAAAAAATTTAATGAATACGTTTTATCACATAATACTATCATTACTGCAGTCAAGCTACACTTTAAAGTTCTACAAATGTGAACATTTTGCCACAATTAGTTTTTAGTTTTCTGCCGAAATGTGTATGATACACTTAGTTTATTTCTGCAGAAGTACTGAGAGCCTTTATTTTCCTGGTTGTATTCTTCCATATTGATTTCTAAACATACATGCAATGAATAACAATTTAGAATAATGTGTACCTTAATGTGCTCAGTGAGTACTTTACAACTTCTTCCTTAAAGTCATTAGTTTAAAATTCATGATTTTGGAGAATCAGAGAGATAAAGAACCCCCTGAAAAACCTCAGATCTGAGTTTTGTATCGCAGTTTAAAAATGAACCAAAAATAATGAATGAGTACTATATATTCAAAAATTTGCTCCCTTATTAAAAGAAGACTCAGCTTTATGCATTTTTTGGCTGCTTTCATAGCAGCATGGTGGCACAGTGGCTATGCTGCCTCCAGGAACATGGATTTAATTTCCATCTCGGTCGCATTACACAATGTCAAATTTGCATGTTAAATATAACAGGTGAAATTCAATCCCAGGTTTCTTGGTTAAAAAGAAAGTGTGTACCGTCACAGCACCATTACAACCTGCATGGTGCTGTTCTTGTGTCAATTGATTATATTGTAGCATTTCTTGGCCCTTATTGCCCTTCCTGCCCTCAGGGAAAGCAAAGCCTAACGCTATACAGTATGTCAAAAACTTGATTTATGTGAGAAGTCCCTGCTTACCAAATTTCAAGTTTATGGTTTAAAAAGCAAAGGTGTGTATAAACAGCAAAAAATGCCTGAGCTTTATAGTTAAATGGATTACATTTATTCAAAACATTTCTGGAAAAAAATTAGTGTATTAGTTATGTTCAAAGAAGTGGTGAACAGGTTAGCACTGATGTCTCTCCAATATCTATTTATTTCATTTTCCAGATATTCTAAGTTAATTGAAAACTGTTTATGGGCCCAAGCTAAGTAAGTATAAATGCCTTACAAAAATTATGCTATTCCATTCAGGGTTGATTTTTTACTGACTTCTTCTTTTGTGTGGTTAGGCACCAACTGCTTAAAACTCAGTGAAGCAAACAGTGGTTGAAGAAAATGAATACATTGCTGATTCATTGGCATACTGGAAATGGTATATATACCTTTTAATTAAAAACAAATCAAAACATGAAAATCACTTTCCTTATTCTGAAGATCAAATACTAAACACATTTGAACAGCAGTTTATAATCTTGCAAATTTCATAGCTGTCACAGTGTAAGTTTAAAGCATGGTTCTAGTATAGTAAAAAAAACAAATATCCATCCATCCATCCACCCACCTATCAATTAATTTTCCTGATCTGCGTATGCTGCTACAGGATTATAGGAAAATGTAGTCTATCTACAAGGTAGGAAATAAGCCCTGATAGCTCATAAACTCATCACAGGGCACATATCCATACGTATTGACACTAGAAGAAACTGGAATAGTCGGATAAAAGTCATGTGAATATGGAATGCCCATAGAAAACATGTAGACTGAGAATAGACTGGTGGGTATTATAGCATTGTGCATCCAGTACATAAATAACAAAACAAATTAATTTAAAGACATTGTGCATCCAGTACATAAATAACAAAACAAATTAATTTAGTTGTTTAATTAACCATGATTAAAATACTAAGCACATGTTTCAAAACATGTTTCCGTATTTTGAAATACCTGTATACCTTCTATAGAAATCTTTCTTCTATTTAGGTATCCTCAGCAGCTTTCACCTACTCACCACTAAAAGATCAAGTCAAGAAAGTTTGAAAATGTTAATGAATTTTAGCCTAATGTAAGTGCATAGTATGCTACATTGTATATTTGATATACATCAAATTCAAATTCCAATCAGGATGATGCAGTTCTTAGTCTCAAATGCCAGGGATTAGAATACCAAATATGTAGTACACACATGGTCTGTGTGAACTAAAAGCCATTAGGACAACAGCACATGCTCCTGATGTGCATGGTAGACAAAGTTGTCTATTACTGGCATAACAAGCTAAAGAGGTCAAGTCTACCAAAAACATCGTTTTAGTAAAATCTCCTAATGGAGTCACTTCTCCACTGTGTCTTTCTCATGATCACATGTTACAGGAAGGATTCTCTCCCTCCTGTCACATATATGACAATATTGCGGCGTTCCAGTATTATTAATGTTTTGCCTTTCATTTTGTGCACTGATGGATTTTTAGTAGACACTAGCCATGTGTTAAAAATGCATACACACTTATTCTAAAATATATTATAGGCTTTTCTATTGTCATTCTTTCATTTCCTACACCCACTTATTCTAATCAGAAGTCAGTGAAGACTGGGGCCTTTGCTGGAAGCATTATGTACTTAGAAGAACCAGGTCTAACTGAAGCACCAGCACATCACAAGGAACACCAACTCTCATATTAACACTCACATAGCTGAGTTAATCAAACAGTTTTGCACAACTGAAAACAAACCAGAAAACCTAGAGAAATCCTCAAGGAGACTCTAAACAGTCCATGTTTAGTCCAAGATTTAAAGGGTGAGCTCTGCTGGGAAGGAGGAACTACCATAGTAGTAGTGGTACACTTTATTTAGGGTTTATTTTTATATATGGTGGTTCAGGGGTTATCTGTATTGAGTTTGAATCCAATGCCTGCTTGGTTTATTTGTGATGTTTGGATGTTCTCCATGTATCCACATGCCTTTTCTCTGGTTGTTTGTTATTCCTATCTACATCCTCAAAAACATGAAAAAGCTGATCAACTGACTTTTTACTTAAACTGTATTTACTAGTAAAAGAGAGATAGAGGAAACTGCACATACCAAAGGAAAATTAAACATCTAAATAATATAACCAATTATATGACCTTTTTCCTATTACTGGACAAAATCTAAAAGAACAAAACAAAACTGTATTGTGTCTTCCTGATCCTAAATAGAATGCTGCCTACAATCTTAAAAACTGCAAGCTTCTGCCCTGAATTATAATAAATCTAAAATGCAAAGATATACTGTTGGCTGAAAATATTTCAACAATGATTAAAGTGCATTAAAACGGATTTGCAAGTGTTTTCTCTGGATACTTCACTTATACACCTCCAAATACATAGCAGTAGACTGTTGTACCATGTTAGCCATAGATTGATACAGGAGAAAGTAGGGTGAAATTACACCTTTTATTGGCTAACTAAATAGATTACAAATGCAAGCTTTCGAGGCAGCTAAGGCCCCTTCATCAGCCAAGGTGTAAAAAAGAAACTCAAAAATACTCTAGCTTATATTGAGACAGCAAAGTGATTTGTTTTCTTTTATCTTAACAACCTTTTTGTTCAGATGTTAACAAAATTAATAAACCTTAGATGAATTAGCCCTGAAAGAAGAGAACAATCTTCTTCTTCTTCTCCTTTCGGCTGCTCCCGTTAGGGGTTGCCACAGCGGATCATCTTCTTCCATATCTTTCTGTCCTCTGCATCTTGTTCTGTTACACCCATCATCTGCATGTCGTCTCTCACCACATCCATAAACCTTTGCTTAGGACCAACTCTTTTCCTTCTTCCTTGGCAGTTCTATCCTTAGCATCCTTCTCCCACTATACCCAGCATCTCTCCTCTGCACATCTCCAAACCAACGCCATCTCGCCACTCTGACTTTGTCTTCCAACCATCCAACTTGAGTTGACTCTCTAATGTACTCATTTCTAATCCTATCCATCTTTGTCACACCCAGTACAAATCTTAGCATCTTTAACTCTGCCACCTCCAGCTCTGTCTCCTGCTTTCTAGTCAGTGCCACTGTCTCCAGCTCATACACCATAGCTGGTCTCACTACCGTCCTGTAGAGCTTCCCTTTCGCTCTTGCTGATACCCGTCTGTCACAAATGACTCCTGACACTCTTCTCCACCCATTCCACCCTGCCTGCACTCTCTTTTTCACCTCTCTTCCACAGTCCCTATTACCCTGTACTGTTGATCCCAAGTATTTAAACTCATCCACCTTTGCCAACTCTACTCCCTGCATCCTCACCATTCCACTGACCTCCCTCTCATTTACACACATGTATTCTGTCTTGTTCCTACTGTCCTTCATTCCTCTCCTCTCTACAGCATATCTCCACCTCTCCAGGGTCTCCTCAACCTGGTCCCTACTATTGCTGCAGATCACAATGTCATCAGCAAACATCATAGTCCACAGGGACTCCTGTCTAATCTCGTCTGTCAACCTGTCCATCACCATTGCAAATAAGAAAGGGCTCAGAGCTGATCCCTGATGTAATCCCACCTCCAACTTGAATACATCCGTCACTCCTACCGCAGACCTCACCACTGTCACACGTCCCTCGTACTTATCCTGTACAACTCTTACATACTTCTCTGCCACTCCCGACTTCCTCATACAATACCACAGCTCCTCTCGAGGCACCCTGTCATATGCTTACTCCAGGTCCACAAAGACGCAATGCAACTCCTTCTTGCCTTCTCTAAACTTCTCCATCAACATCCTCAGAGCAAACATTGCATCTGTGGTGCTCTTTCTTGGCATGAAACCATACTGCTGCTCACTAATCATCACTTCACTTCTTATCCTAGCTTCCACTTCTCTTTCCCATAACTTAATGTTGTGGCTCATCAGTTTTATTCCCCTGTAGTTACTGCAGTCCTGCACATCCCCCTTATTCTTAAATATCAGCACCAGTACACTTCTTCTCCACTCCTCAGGCATCCTCTCACTTTCCAAGATTCTATTAAACAATCTGGTTAAAAACCCCACTGCCATCTCTACTAGACACCTTCATGCTTCCACAGGTATGTCATCTGGACCAACAACCTTTCCATTTTTCATCTTCTTCAAAGCTGTCCTTACTTCCTCCTTGATAATACGTTGCACTTCCTGATTCACTATCTCCACATCATTCAACCTCATCTCTCTCTCGTTCTCTTCATTCATCAGCCCCTCAAAGTACTCTTCCCATCTGCTCAACACACACTCCTCGCTTGTGAGTATGTTTCCATCTTTATCCTTTATAACCCTAAACTGCTGCATTCTTTCCCAGCTCGGTCCCTCTGTCTAGCCAATCGGTACAGGTCCTTTTCTCCCTCCTTAGTGTCCAACCTCTCATACAACTCATCATACGCCTTTTCTTTAGCCTTCACCACCTCTCTCTTCACCTTGTGCCTTATCTCATTGGACTCTTGTCTACTTTCTGCATCTCTCTGACTATCCCACTTCTTTTTTTCCATCCTCTTTCTCTGTATACTCTCCTGTATTTCCTCATTCCATCACCAGGTTTCCTTTTCCTCCTTCCTCTTTCCAGATATCAAGCCAAACACCCTTCTTGCTGTCACCCTTACTACATCTGCAGTAGTTTCCCAGCTGTCTGGTATCTTTTCACTACTACCCAGTGCCTGTCTCACCTTCTCCCTAAACTCAACCTTGCAGTCTTCCTTTTTCAACTTCCACCATTTGATCCTTGGCTTTACTCTCACTCTCTTCCTCTTCTTGATCTCCAGCGACATCCTACAGATCACCTTCCTATACTGCTTAACTACACTTTCTCCTGCCACCACTTTGCAGTCTTCAATCTCCTTCAGATCAACTCTTCTACATAGGATGTAATCTACCTGTGTGCATCTTCCTCCACTCATAACGTAACACTATGTTCCTCCCTCATCTTGAAATATGTATTCACCACAGCCATGTCCATCCTTCTGGCAAAATTCGCTATCCTCTGATCTTCATTCCTCTCCTTGACACCATACTCACCCATCACCTCCTCGTCTCCACTGTTCCCTTCACCAACATGCCCATTGAAATCCGCTCCAATCGCCACTTTCTGTCCCTTGGGTACACTGTTCATCACTTTATCCAATTCACTCCAAAAATCTTCTTTCTCACCCATTGCACACCCAACTTGCGATGCATATGCACTAACAACATTCATCATCACACCTCCAATTTCCAGCTTCATAATCGTTACTCTGCCTGACACTCTTTTCACCTCCAAAGCACTCTTGACATACTGTTCCTTCAGAATAACTCCTATCACATTTCTCCTCCCATCCACACCATGATAGAACAATTTGAAGCCACCTCCAATTCACCTGGCCTTACTCCCCTTCAATTTAGTCTCTTGCATGCACAATATATCAACCTTCCTTCTCTCCATCATATCTGATAACTCTCTCCCCTTACCAGTCATACTGCCAACATTCAAAGTTCCTACCCTCAGTTCCACTCTCTTTACTTTCTTCCTCTCCTACTGCCTCCGGACACGTCTCCCCCCTCTTCTTCTCTTTCTTCAGCCAATTAACAATGAACTAATAAAATGTAGAGATAAGATAACCATCACTAGAGAAAGTCCTGTAGGGTTTTTTTGAAGTGCAATGTCTGTATGCATTGCAGTATACCTTATGGGACTGGAAAACTTCTATATAAAATAAAGATGGACCTTTTGAAATATTTAATGTGATACCTTTTGCCACAAAAGGAAGCACACTTTAACAGTAATGGTCACAGTATAAAGGATCTGAGGGTCACTGTGCTTATGGGTAATTTCAAGACCCAACAGAAGTGGAGAGAATGGGAATACAAACTTATGCTTAAATTCAAGACACTACAAAATGGTCTGAATAGAGACAAGAGTTTTATGACCAGATATGTGGACTAACCGACTGATTGACCAGCTGACTACATCAGAGGCCTATCTTACAGATAATGCACTTCAAAAAAAAAACTTACAGGACTTTAGTGATGGTTATCTTATTGCTACATTTTATTAGTTCATTGTCCTCTCCTTTCAGGGTTTCATCTAAAGATTATTAATTTTGCTAACATTTGAACAAAAAGGTTGTTAAGATGAAAGAAAAAAATCACTTTGCTGTTCCAATATAAGCTAGAGTATTTTTCAGTCACTTTCTTACACCTTGCCTGATGAAAGGGCCTTAGCTGTCTCGAAAGCTTGCATTTATAATCTATTTAGTTAGCCAATAAAAGGTATAATTTCACCCTACTTTCACCTCCAAATACAAGCAGGTGAAAAAAATGTCTGAGTATGAGTGACTGCAGGTGCATGGGCCTGAATGGGCCTTGTGTCCCAGAGTTGCATGATTTTGTTAGGATGAGTTTCAGCTATCCACGACCCAGTGGTGGGAAAATTGGATTCAGGAAATCCATTGATTAAATCCATAGCTGACTAATGTTAATATTAATCACTCTTTCAGAAAGTACAAAAGTGGCTGAAGAGTAGTCTTTAAGTTGTAAACAAATTAGTTGTCAATCAACCACAATATTAAAACCACTGACAGGTGATTGTCTTGTTACAATGCACTTGTCAAGGGGTGAGATATATTAGGCAGCAAGCGAACAGTCATTTCTTGAAGGTGATGTGTTAGAAGCAGGAAAAACAGTCAACCGTAAGGACCTGAGCGACTAAATTGTGATGGCTAGATGATTTGGTCAGAGCATCTCTAAAATGGCAGATCTTGTAGGGTGTTCCCAGTATGCAGTGGTTAGTACCTACCAAAAGTAAGGAAGAGCAACCCATGAACCGGATACAGGGTCATGGGTGCCCAAGGTTCATTGATGCAGGTGAGGAGAGAAGACTAGCTTATCTGGATTGAGCCCACAGAGGAGCTACAGTAGCACAAATTGCTGATAAACATATTGCTGGCCATGACAGAAAAGTGTGAGAACACACAATGCATTGCAGCATTGCAGCTTGAAAAGATGGCACAATGGGAAGAAGGTGAGTCGGCCGAGGCAGTGTGATTCTCTGGGCAATGTCCTGTTTTACTGGAAAAGCTTGGGTCCTAGCAATTATATTGATGTTGCTTTGACATGTATCACCTACCTACAGATTGTTGCAGACCACATACACCCTTTCATGACAATGGTATTCCCTGATGCCACTGACCTCTTTCAGTAGGATTAATGCACCCTGTTGCACTACGAAAATTGAGCTGGAATGGTTTGAGGAACATGACAAAGAGTTCAAGGTGTTGACATGGCCTTCAAATTCCCCAGGTCTCGATCCAATCAATTATTTGTGGAATGTGCTGGACATAAAAGTGCAATCCATAGAGGACCCACCTCACAAGCTAAAGGTCTTAAAGAATCTGCTGCTAACATTCTGGTGACAGATACCACACAACACCTTCAGAGGTCTTGTTGAGCCCATACCTTGACAAGTCAGAGGTTTTTATGTGGAATAAGGTGGACAAGGAGGTTTTAATGTTGCAGCTGATCGATATATGATTCACATTAAAGGATATGTTTCTTATATTTAAAAAAGAATTATAAAATATTCTTGAACTATTCAATCATAAATACTAAGTACAGCAATAAAAATGCTCATTATAGACAGACCAGAATTGTGAACCATATCATTTCATTATAGAATTAAAATTAATGTTAAAATTAATATGATTATAATATCTATATACTGTAAAGGTATACCAGTAGGTAGTCATTCAAACACAAAGCGTAACAATACTGACATGCATAAAAACAAAACTCACCTTTCTTTTCCGTAGTTTGACAGGGGATTTGTGGAGATTTTCATTGTTTATGACTTCATGAAAATTATTTTCTTTTGGGTGCTCATTTAAGACCATAGTACTGCTGTCATTCTGCAAATTTATTTCCAGATCTTCTGAGTGAGGCTTGCTATTTTCTTTAGAGAGTAAATCAACTTGTTCCTTGTTCCTCAGACATTCTAAGACTTTGTGCTCATAATCTTTATTTAACGTTCTGCAACAATCACTCTCATCTTCTAATATTTTACATATACTTTCTTTGATGGGATTTTTTTCCAGTGTTTCAGGATCTTTTGCAGATTCTGTTGTTTCGCAAATTCCATTTGAATAGTCATTGGTGTCTTTTTCCTTTCCGCCTTCAGAATTACCATGTATTGTTTTATCCATTATTTGTCTCAAATGATCCTGGTTTCCTATTCCATTTTCCTCATTCCTGTCATTTATTGCCTCCTCCGTGATTTGGTTAGAACCAATTACACTTTCACAGTGTTCCTCATTTTTTACTTTGTTCAAAGTGGCAGAGTCATTTTTAATTACTGCACCATTCAGGGGACTTGCGCCCAGACAATCATGCTGATGACCTTCCATGTGTTTCATTTCCTTTATGGTAACATCTGAATTGTCATCAGTATATGGAACTAATGTTTCTGTGCTGCCATCAAAAGATATAAGGTGTGCATCTTCAGAATGATTAGCATTTTCATCAACTTCTTTAGTCTTCACACTCAGTTTATTGAAAGAATATCGCACAGCAAGGGACTCCTCATAGCATTCTGGTAAAGATGCACATCTTTCCCTTCTACCTGCTTTTGCCAAGTCATTTGATCTCATATTGCTTTTTAAGTCATGATTGTAAATTCCATGACAACAAATTAGATCTAAATCATCAAAACTGTATTGTACTCGGGTCCAGGGAGTAACATGTTCTTCCCAGCTTTTCTTTCTAGTAGCCACAGTCTCTTTAACAGACATTTGCATGTATTCCATGGAAAAGTATGAAAGACAAAGCGGATGTGGTTCCCTGCAGAATAATTCATAAAATGAAGAAAAAAATTAGATAGATAGCCAAATAGATAAACAGGCATCACTGTAGCAAATTCCAATTTCACACTTTTCCAAAGTCACAAGGCTGCTGTGCACTGAGATAATTATCATCACATGGTTCTGATGCTTACATTCTATTCAGTTTCCCCAAAACAAATGAACATCCTCATCGTACCTTCATGTCAAAACTTGGTAAGGGAGTACAGACAAATAATGTACATGAGGCTTTAAAACTGCCTGTAACATGGGCTAGAAATATAAAAAGTATTATACTGCCAACAGAAAATGTGTTAATAGCACATTTAAAAAAATAAATATGTAGACTTACCAGGAAAAGCTGCTGCCTATAAATTCTTGATTTATTTCCTTATTGGAAATGCTGGCTTTGCCTTTAAAATGGCAACATTTATCTTGGATTTTTTTCTAACACATAGAAGGTTGGATAGTGCCCCAGGGCCATATACTTTTCAATTTAGACCATGAGACATAAGATATTGCGACAGTCAGCGCTTAGAATTTAAATGCTCTCATGAAAAGAAAATAAGAAATTCTTAGGACAAAACATTTAATGTAGACTTTAACATTTGTACACACAAATAGATGAGGATGGTTTAACGTTTATAATGTGTTTTACAGAAAACTTAAACATTAATAAGAAAATTAAATGTACGACTCATGTGACCCATTGTTTGTGCTAAAATGTTCCAAATAACCCATCCATTTTGGTTTAGTAATCCATGCTGATTTTTGGCTCCAGGTATAATGCAAACTCAAGTTGTATATATCAGTGAATTAAATCAAAAGATGTTCCTAAATGGCTTTGATTTAAGTGGGATTATTACAGCTTGTACCAATAAACTGGCAGACACAGATGTGAAATACAGTAATATGTTATTAATCACTCCTTTATGTGTGCTTAAGGAGTTGGCTATGTTTTAAAAAACTTTGCAGGCAGAAATAAATTATCTGACAGGAACTGGAAGAGAATAAGTACAGTTATCCACACACACTAACGTATCTTAGAAAGCCCGGTTATATTAATCTCAGAAATAGGAATCCATGAAGTATATGTAAGCACGGGAATGATTTAAATTTGCTGATCACCTGTCTGTTAACTCTGTCTTTAGTATGAGTGGTCATCCAGAATCATCCTTCCTTACTTATACAAATTTTATTTCTTTGTTGATGGAATAAATGTGCAATAAGAAATTTGTGTTTTTTTATTCATTTCATATAACAATTGCTAAATTAGACAGCATTGCATAGTGGTTAAGACTTTGGACTTTAGACAATGAAATTGTAGGTTGAAATCCCACTACTGACACCGTGTAGCTATTTGCAAGTCACTTCACATGCTTGTGTCCCAACTTGAAAAAACCAAAAAGAGATGTAATCAATTGTATCTAAAATGCTTTAAGTTACCTTGAATTAAAGCATCAGCCAGATAAACAAGATTAAATATAAAAAAAAAATGCAACTCTCTGGCAACCCAGTAAAATAATTATCCAAAAAGATTCTACAGTAGTGTAATGAGTAATGTTCTGCTGCAATACTCATTAACTTTAAAGTAAACAACAAACGTCAAATTAAAGGCTACAAATAACACTATCAAATCAGGTGACAATAATAATAATACAATACCATGCCATTTTCCAAGCCCATTTAATCATGAGCAGAGTCACAGGGGACTGGAGCAGTAGTGTAGCTAGGGGCGGGTGTAGCTAGAGGCGGGTGGAGGGGGCAGTCCACCCTGGGCGACACATTTTTGGGGTCGGATTATTGGCCAAAAGGCTCAGTACAATTCATGTGTAAGCATCAGGGTTCGGAAAAATATCACCCATGAAAGAAAAAAGTAAAATTCTCTGATTTTTTATCCACAAATGCTTCAAAAAATAATTTTCAGACTGTCCTTCTGTGATGGCATCAGACATAGCAATTGAGATTTATAAAGCAATAACAAAAATAAACATAAACATTACACCGATAATAATTTCTAGGAAGATAAACAACTAATTTGCCATTTATAATTTTGTTTCGTTATCAATCTGAATGTGTTTTTGCTCTGCACAGAAAACATCCCCACCTATCACCTGTACACTACACTGGTTCTGGTTTTCGCAGCATAATTATATTAAACTAATATTTAGAACACAGCTTATCAGTGCATCTATACTATATTCCTGTCTAGTTGATGCTTATAAATAATTATATGTGAAAAACTACTGCTGTTTCTCTATATATAAATAAATCTATGCAAAATGTATCTTAATGTTTCTCTATATGTCATTTTAATTTTCTATTTAAATAGGTTAACATATTCAGATATGTTGGAGGACGACAAATTGAAGCACCACCCTGCCCTGAGCGGCACGAACTCGAGCTACGCCACTGGACTGGAGCCTATCCCAGCGAGCATAGAGCACAAACCAGAAACAATTCCTGGACACGGTGCCAGCCCATCACAGGTGATAATAATAATAACTAATTAATTGCCATTTAATTTACAAATTTTTTTTTTTAAATACACTAACCTTCCTTAGTACATGCCATAAATACGCTAACTTTCCTTGATGCAGAGTAGTCAGTGGGTGTGCACCTATATATGGAGACACTTCTGAGGTCCAAATCTCCTTCTTGATCACTCAGGTGTGCTGGTGAACAGTTTCTGATAACGCCCCGTTTGAGTGGTATCAAATCTCAGTCCAGACTCTTTTTATGTGTAACTCATGGATGGTTGAACAAGCTACCCACCTCCATTTAAAATTCTGACTCCCTTGGTGTTTTTAAGGAGGAGAGTGTTTTGTTGGGTGAGTTCTTGTCTAACTGATTTTAGCTGTTAGGTTTTGTAACCTAGGGTTAGGGTTAGACCAATTTTGAACCCTTGTCTTGTAACACTTGTTCCCAGACAACCCTTCAGATTGATGTTTACTCGATTATTCTGACGTCTTTTGTAAGTTGTTTTGGATAAAAGTGTTTACCAAGTAAATAAATGTTAATGCAAATGTAAGAATGACACCAATCAAAGAATAAAAATCTGCATTTTGATTATGAATCCTTTCAGTTTTTGTTTCTCTTTCAAAAGTTAGTTGGAATTCCTAGCACAAATACATTAACAGACAATACAAAAAAATTACTACTGAAACATTTCCTGAAACAAATAAGCAGCTGCCATCTCCTGTTCCTATGTAATTCTGCATTGAATGCACATCAGGCAAGAAGGAAGAGAGCTTTTCACAACATGTGGTCTGCAGGTACTACACGGTATCTGTTGTGAAAGGCATGCTTACCTTAATTCGGAACAAGAGCGGAAATAATTTATCTGCTGTTCATGACATTCTGAGAGCCAACATTGTAGCTGTCAAAATAATATAGCATACATTTCCTTAGAAAGAAGAGCATTCCGTTTTGAAGCCTTTTCTGCAAATGCAGCTGTGAGAAAAGAACTCTTCTTGGAAGGCAGCTTAGCTGGGCTGAGTTCTGTCAAGAGTTTTTTCCTGTGACTCCTGTCTACAAACTTCAGACTAATGTTTTGCATGAGGGGGGGTGCATGCTGACCAGACCCACATTGCCTGTTAAGTATTTCCTGCTTTGAAGCAGCATGCTCATGTTGGACTAGGTAGAGCACTCTGAATGCGATTTAAAATAAAAATGTTAAAAGCGTTTGTCCACTGAATAAGATAGTCAAATGTGTATTAGAAATGGGTCCATCTAAAGTGAAAATGTGAATAAGACCATATAACCATAACAATGTAAATGGATATTTGTTTAATTGAAAGTGCAATTTAAAAAAAGGAAAATAAAAAAATACATATTTAGCCCAAAGACAATTTTAATTGAATAGTCAAATGTATTATGGATGTTCTGCACATACTTACTGTATAGGCATATTCACAGATGTAATGATGGTTTACCATTTAAAAACCATATGCTTAAAACCTTACAATTTTCAGAATAGAACTACATTTGACATTTTTTCATTGACATCCACTTATTTGTACATATGCATGCATATCTTTTTAAGCCAAGTTTGAGTCACGAGTAGCCAGGGAATATCCTAGTAACAAGGAGGGTGCACAGGGTACCAGTCCATTACAAGGTATGTACACAGACACACACTTGCTCAAAATGGGGCTAATTTGGAGTTCCCAGTTAAACTAACTTGCATGTCCATAGAGATGTGGGAGCAAAACCAAAGCACCCAGAGGAAAACCCATGAAGACATTGGGAGAACATGCAATATCCGCAAAGATATTGTGGGATTTGAATTCAAAATGCTACAACTGTGAGGGTGAAGCAAAGCATTAACTCCTGCATTATATGCTTAAAATGGAATGTAAGTTAAGACCAATTGTGGGCCCGAAAATTGCTACATTTTCTCCTGATAATTACTATATCGCCATAAACAATCATGGATCTGCTCACTTTTAAACCTGCTCTTTGTAACTCTGAGCCACGGAATCTGTCTATCTATCGATGTAAAATGCTGTATAGCCAGGCAGTACGGAATTATACTTATTAAGCAAGTTTGAAAACTGGATGAATGTACACATATAATTTCTATGTGTATATAAAATATACGGCACATACATATATGATGATATTGATGTCATTCTCATTAAGCACTTTCACTAAAAAGAAATTAAATTACATGAGCATTTACAAATATATATGTATATATATATATATATGTGTTTATATACATATATGTAAACTGTGAATAAACACTTACATATGTAGTGCATGCAATATCATGTGAACTTGCCCTTATGTCTGTATGTCAAATATAATTAGCAAACACAGAATTTATTATTTTTTGTAGTCAACTTGTAAAACAACAAAACTAACTGGCCATTTACATGCAGTTCTCAGCTAAAAAAGCTGATGTTCAAACCTAAGCTTCAGTCACACGTGTACACTGAATGATAAAGTCAGAAAGATACTTACTGCTCATCGAACAGCAAAGCAGAAGATGGGATAGATTCTTTCCACAAACATAAACCTCATCGATTAATTAAAGCAAACCTACTCCATTTACATATCCACATTTCTATCTTTTATGGAAGTTGCTGCAGTTACTTTTCCTGTAAAGTCTCCAGAGTTGGACAAATCCAGAACTGTAACAGCCGAAAGACCGTCTCCATCTTGATCATATTAAAATTCTGCTGACACTAACACTTGTAGATGTCGTTTTCTTTCCAGTTTGACAAAGCCTGAATCATATCTTTGGAACAGCCCACATCTTTTACATCCCCTGTTGCTGTTCAGCTTTTCTTAAAGGATCATCTGTTTATATTTTCTGCGTTCTTATGCCTTCGCAGAATGACTTCCTTTCAGTTGCCCTGGGTGTCTCTCAGGCTGGGAACTAAATTTTGGCCATTTGGTTTTGATTATAAGCAGACATGCAGCTTTGCAGAGCTCAGGATATAAGTTAAAGGAGTTCTCCACTTTTGGCAGTAACACTGAAGCTGTTTTAACAGTTGCTTGTAATCCTACAAGCATCCTCGGCAAAACAGACAAAAAAGAAAGGAGCATTCTTGCACTGAGACACATTTACAGACATTCCAAGGGAAAATGCCATTCTAGCAAAAATATAAACATTCCTGGATCAAAATTTTGGCAAAGCAAAGGTAAATGCAAAACTGACTCTTATAAGGCTTCCTATGGGATGATTTGTTAATTAGCATTTAAATATTACACTGCAGGGCTGTTTCTTTAAATATCCAGAGATCTCTCATTGTCCTATACCATACTGTTAGTAGTCATGAAGGATTTTATTTTTAAATAACACATTTTTATGAAATAATATTTTATTTGAGTGAAGAAAAAAATAACCATATAAAAAACAAAGTTTGTTTATAATATTAAAATAATGTATATGCATTTGTCTCATAAGCAGATGATGTGTATTTTCTATTGAAACTCTTGAAATTATTCAATTGTCAAAAATGACTTTGTTTTGTAAGAATATAGGAAGAAAAGAAGTATTTAAAGATCATAAAACAAATATGCAGTTCAGCCTAAACTGACAGCCCCTTGAAAGTATTCAAAGTGAACAGAGCCAAAAGGATAAGGAAGTTATGAATGAATGGTGCTTTGTCTGTAGGATTTCACACTTTTACCAATTTATTAAATAACACTGTTCAACAGGTTCTATATACTGTTTCAATTCAATATACTCACATATCTAATGCTGCATTTTAGTTTAAATTCTCTCTTTAGTATGAAAAATAACTCAGAATGATCAACAAGTAGCAAAATATTTTGTCTAAAATAAAGGACATGATTATTTATTTATTTTTTGGAATAAGACATAAATACTATTACACAAGTCAAAAATAATAATTAAAAATAAAAAATACAGCACAAAAATGGGAAGTGTATTGATTTTATTATACAGTATATCATGGAGAATGTTTAATACTTCAAGGAAAATTTGCTCATTTATGGCAGGGTATCCTTTTATGAAGATATTCAGTTGAGGGATGCTTACTTATTATCAAAATGTAGTAACTGGAAGTTGAAGTTCCATTTAACTCTGAACAGGAATTTTTAAGATGGGTACATTTGTTCATCTGCCACAAAAGAAAACAAATTACAGTATCACTAATTTCACATAATTAATGCCACTACAATGTCCCAGTAACTAAAGTTTTATGCCTACAGTATTTTGCTTCATTAAATAAGGATACTTTAAAGGGCAAGCTGTTATAAAGCATATTAATATGTGTTCAATGTCAAAGCATATCACTGCATTAAACTATATTAAACTATATACAGTACCGGTAAGTAATACTTTCTGTAATATTTAATGAAACATACCATATCACTTTCTATTTCTGCTTAATACTTAATAAGGTTGCACAGGACTGGAGCCTATTCTAGCAAGCACAGGGCTTAAGGCAGGAACAATATCCTGGTCAGGGTGCCAGTCCATCCCAAGGTGAATACACACACACACACACACACACACACACTGGGGTCAGTTTAGCGTCACCTATACATCTAACCTGCATGTCTTTGAACTGTGGAAGGTAACCCGCTCACAGACGCAAACTCACATGGACACAAGGGGAACATGGAAACATCACGCAAGGAAAGCTTGGGGTGCAAACCTCAGAGTTCTTTTTGTGAGACAGCAGCGCTTCCACTGTGCTGCCCTTTTCCTGAAACATTTTCGAGTGAAGAAAATAAGTAAAAGGCAAAAACTAACTCTGGACAGGATGACAGCAAATTACAGAGTACATTCATTCACACACAAGCTATGGGCCATTTAACCTGAATGGAGAATTTGACCATCTGGAGAAAACTTAAAAAGACACAGAAGAACATGCAAGCTCTGTATACATCACAAGTGTACAATTCTTCAAACAGGTTATAACAAACTCTACATTCTAAGAAAGGCTATTATTAAATTTAAAAAAATGAGCAAAATTATGCAATTGGTTTAGCTTTAAATTGTTACGTAATATAATAATTCAGGAGCAGACTGCAGGTTTGAGTCGCTTGATTTATTATTTTTTGACTTGTGCTGTTTGTGCCATTCAGCAAATGACTCTGTTTTGTATCCAGATGCTGGTAAGATATGCTTTGCTACCCTTTAACCCACAATGAACAAAAGCAATTATTAAAAATAAATGGATTAAAGTTAAAAAAATTGCAAAATCTGTCTAGACAGTTGACTTTTGTTTTAGACAATTTTTAAATGACAGCATGTTCTTCTATGTTATTATTAGTTTTACAATGCATGATATCATAGTACAGCTAAGAAGCGTACAATGTGTTTTTAATACTCGTATAGTCTGCATTTCTATTGAAATTATAAATTTCAGTTTTATTGATACAGTATATTGAAAATTTTAAAAACATGTTTTGTTACAAAAAATATTATTCAATGCAGCCTACTAATATTTTTGCCTGAGAGCAAGTCATAAGTTAAATAAATTCCATCTTTTTAAGCTTAAAGCACAGAAGTAGCATTAGTGCATGCCAGATTATATAAAATACATATTACAGTGCCAGTAACTTCAGAGAATTTCATACCAGACCACCAGCAAACTGCTAAATCTTTACCTGTCTCTGAGGTAATACAAAGCACACATGGTACCAAGCACAGGGTGCTTGAACTCTTTCCCCTTTCTCTCTAAACTGTGAGAATCCCCTGTACGTTTTTTATTGTGTTCTTTGTTTAAATAATGCATTTACTGGAAGCCTAATCTTTTGCAGCAATGATATTTTTCCTTTCCAAGGCTCAGGTTTGCAAAAATGTGTGACATGATAAATACAAATAGAAGGGCAATTTTAAGCACAAGACATTTACAAATGCATAGGTTGTGTGTATGTAATTGCTTGAAACATATTTGTTATATGCTAATGAGATGCATCCTTAATTGGCTCGTTTAACCCTCCTATATAAAATATGTCCAATAAGGCTCTGACAGGCTGAGAAACACATTTGTATAATTAATGCTCTCGTGAATTGCAAAAATAATTTAAATTTACCGACTATACAGTTGAAGAATAGAAGTCAAAAGCTTATATAGGTAAAGAAAAAAGGATTTAGGATTTAAATTATGCAGAAGCCGTTGTAGTATCATTCAGTGTCTTTTTACACTCACATCTTTACACCTTTGGTTACGCCTCTCATATGGTCCTTGCCTTTGTATTGCTTGAACGTAGTAACTGAAACTGTTTGACCTCTTTGCTAGTGTATTTAAATGACCATATTATCTTACTTCGTTTAGTCATTTATAGCTTCAGTTTCAGGGTTTGTAGCTTTTAACTTTCTTTTTGGCTTGCCATTGTACTTACCGCAATACTTTTTATTTATTTTTTTACTTTTATGTTTGCTTGATCCAATATGTGCTTATTTTTCTACCTGATTTATCTACAGAATTTTGAGCAACTTGATCAGCTTTTTCTTAAGACAGTCAATCTACGAATTCACCCTGTAATTACTTTTATTTTTTCTTTGGAAACGGTGAAGACGGGAGGAGTAATAATTGGTTGAGTGTCATGTGACTGGGAAAACTGCATCGAAAAGGAAGGTGACTATGTACAAAAGCGATGTAATTTGTTTTTGAAATTCTTAATATATAAGTCAAAAAAAAGTGCAGAAACTTTTTGAACATCCCTCGTATATCTCCAGCTGCCTTTAGACATCCCGGGTTTGCTAAAGACTTCAACACATCCTTTGTCAAATATGCATGATATAACTGTTATGATTTGGGGTTTTGCTCCTTGTAGATTCCATCTGTATATATATTTTGTACTTTTACTTTTATTATGGCTTGATCAGGATGCCATTTTGTGTTGTTATGCTGATTGTCACTGCCATATTGTTATTAGCCAACAGTGTCCTATTGCTGGGATGTGGCTTCTGAAAGTGCAACACATAGCATTGAGTTGACTCTGCTTACGATTGGTAGTGGGCTAGTCCTGACATCTAAGTTTTTACATTTACTGCATATGTGAAAAACCTATCCATGCAATTAGCTAGTATATGCTTAGTTTAGGAATTTAGGACTTTGTGAGTTATTTTGATTTCGACTTGTGTTATGTATATTGGTTTGGGAATCTGTCAGCTCATTATCCTCTTGGCTTTGGTCTTTTCTTGTACCAAACATTATTTTCTTCTCCCATCACCTTGTTTTTGTTTAACTTTTTGCTTTTCTGGCATGACAATATTCAGCTTAATAGGAACACTAACTGTGAAGAAAGATATGCACGTTGTCACACATGGGCAATTAGGAGGCAGTCAAAGAGCCTAAAGGTGAGTAAAACATCGCGAGATAAGGGGTTGTCATGTGGTACTTACCTGAACTCTTTTCTCTCATCAACAGTAAACAAGAAGGAAAATAATACTGCAACTTCCAGGTTCCAAAATGGCAGCGATGACGTCACTTCCGGCCACCATCGAAGACGTCACTTCCGCCCCCCACAAAACACCTCACTTCCAGATCCTGTTGCCACATCACCACATTGCCAACCATTTCCTGTCACATGTGTTTTGCTTCCTATATAACTGCCATTTTGAAAACAGTTCATGGCGAAGTACTGCCTTAAAATTTTTATTAAGAAGAAAATTTTACCTTTTTAAACTGAGGGAAAATATGCCAATAATTATTTGTTAAGGATCTCTTTGTATACCATGTTGTCAGTTTGGCCCTCCAGTTGTAACATGACTAAGCTGTGCGCTGAGCTTACTCTTGAGCATGTAACTTACAGTTGGCCATGTGAAAAGTAATCTTGTCTCAAATCTCACAGCATGGATTGCTGCTGTCATAATCGGTTTGAGTTTCATGGTTTGTTTCAATTACGACAGTATTTGCAGGATTTGTTGTGTTGAAGTGACATTCGGCATCTGTCAAGCGTTGTAAGCACACAACCGGTTTCATCGATAAAATCACATGCAGCTTTTGAGAGTTTAAACATTCATAAACATCAAAGTGTCCACTACTGAAATCATCACCTGTGAATCTAAGATGTTTAAGAGGCATTGGCAGTTGTCGAAAGGTGTAAAATATTTGGCCATTTCGGTACACTTGAAAGTGACAACCGAACAATTCAGCGGCAGCCATCAACTCACATACAGAACCATAGGTGAAGGGCTTAAGCATTTCACTCTTATAGTGCTCCTGTGTAGTATAATTATCTCCTGTACCGTCATCAGTCCACACCTTGAACCTGTCCCAGTCATTCAATACATAAGACACAATGTTCCTCCGGATATCAAGAGTGAGCCTAATATGGCCGTGCAATATGTAACAAAGAGAATGGAAAAGGTAGGCACCATCTCCGGGCATGGAAACCACTCAGTAAGTGACAGTTCTTTGATCGATAGTGATCACCTCGATAGACATGGTAATAGGGGTTGGAATGATAAAGGAAATGGGTACCTGAGCAATGTAAAGTAAGTCTAAAATACCTATACAATAACTATAATTGTAATAAACAAACAATAAAACAGCGGAGAAGCCGTGGATTAAACAAAAAGGCTGTAGTTATCAGTAGGGAGACGTGAATCCCATGGCGAAGTAAGGAAGGGAATGTAGAGACTGGAGCGTCGGACGGTCTTATATAGGCAGGCAGCCAACAACGTGGGAGGCATTGGAATGGGGGACCCAACGCCACCTCACACGGTGACCGAGCTGCCGGCTATGGACGTATATATGTACGTAAGTAGGAATCAGTTAGCGTTGGGAACCCGTGTACCAAATTTCTTAAAGATGGGCCCATAAGTAACAAAGACTGTTGAAACGTTCAATATGGCGGCCGACAGTGGCATCATACCACCAAAATAAGTACGTATATTGGTTTCGTTTAGTGCAGGGAAGCCGCCTATAAAATTTCGAGAAGATCGGGCCATAAATAAGAAAGTTCAACATGGCGGACGTTCTTGACCGTTATGACCATTATGCGTAGAATTTTAAAATGAAACCTGCTTAACTTTTGTAAGTAAGCTGTAAGGAATAAGCCTGCCAAATGTCAGCCTTCTACCTACACGGGAAGTTGGAGAATTTGTGACGTTGGAAAGTTCAATATGGCGGCTGACAGTGGCGTCATACCACCGAAATAAGTACGTACATTGGTTTCGGTTAGCTCAGGGAAGCCACCTACCAAATTTCGTGAAGATGGGGCCGTAAATAAGAAAGTTCAACATGGCGGACGTTGTTGACCGTTATGACCGTTACGCGTAGAATTTCGAAATGAAACCTGCTAAAAGCCTGCCAAATTTCAGCCTTCTACCTGCATGGGAAGTCTGAGAATTAGTGACGTTGGAAAGTTCAATATGGCGGCCGACAGTGGTGTCATACCAACAAAATAAGTACGTACATCGGTTTCCGTTAAAAGTTTAATATGGCGGCCGACAGTGGCATCATACCACCGAAATAAGTACCAAATTTCAGCCTTCTACCTACACGGGAAGTTGGAGAATTAGTGACGTTGGAAAGTTCAATATGGCGGCTGACAGTGGCGTCATACCACCGAAATAAGTATGTACATTGGTTTCAGTTAGCGCAGGGAAGCCGCCTACTAAATTTCGTGAAGATTGGGCCATGAATAAGAAAGTTCAATATGGCGGACGTTGTTGACCGTTATGACTGTTACGCGTAGAATTTCAAAATGAAACCTGTTTAACTTTTGTAAGTAAGCTGTAAGGAATGGGCCTGCCAAATTTCAGCCTTCTACCTACACGGGAAGTTGGAGAATTTGTGGCGTTTGGAAAATTCAATATGGCGGCCGACACTGGCATCATACCACCGAAATAAGTACGTACATCGGTTTTGGTTAGTGCAGGGAAGCCACCTACCAAATTTTGTGAAGACGGGGCAATAAATAAGAAAGTTCAACATGGCAGACGTTGTCGACCGTTATGACCGTTACGTGTAGAATTTCGAAATGAAACCTGCTTAACTTTTGTAAGTAAGCTGTAAGGAATAAGCCTGCCAAATTTCAGCCTTCTACCTACACGGGAAGTTGGAGAATTAGTGATGAGTCAGTGAGTGAGTGAGTTAGTCAGTCAGTCAGTCAGTGAGGGCTTTGCCTTTTATTAGTATAGATTTGGAAGCTTCCTTTGGATTTGTCCCCATGTACATTAAATGTCTAAATAGAAATGTCACGCATGTTCATCAGAAGGTCATCTTCCACATTCCTCCCAGATACATGATACCACCCGAACTGAGATGGGGTGCTCCTGCTAACTGTCTTGTCTTCTTCTTACTTAAACAGTGCAATAAACCACTCAGTGTGGGCAGCTGACTCCACCCCTTCTAGCCCCTGGGCCAAAAAAGCACAACCACCCAGAAAGAGACATCACTACTTGTCTAAGCAACCTGAGCAGAGGTGCTCCACATACGAATAGCTATTAAAGAAGCAACTAAGAACGATTGAGCTACATTGTTATGATGGCAACATTTTTTGTTTCGTTTGAGTGCTATCATGCATTATTTTTGTTTAAAAGCCTTAATTAAGTGGGGGTGGACAGGTTGGCATCCCAAAGATTTACCTGCATATCAACCTGTCATTTCCTCAGATGACCACAATAAGCACTATTTCATTCCAATATATGCTCTTATTTGGAAACAGATCCTTCAGACCCTATTTAGACTAAATAACACTTCTGTTTACACCTCAACCTTAAATTTCACCAAGAGTAGATGCTGGAATATTTGAAAATCAGAGAGGCATAATTTGACTACTATGCTCTGATATAGTCTCTGTTTCCTGTGGTCATAAATTTTTAGTTCATAAATTCTCTGTAAAGGTTTCTATACGCTCCTACTGTTACAGAAATCCAAAGAATGTCTAGTGAAAAATTATATGTCTATGTCCCTGTAGCTCCCTGGAACTAAGATACCTGTGTTCTCATAGTTTTCTTCCTGCGGTCTTTTAAAGAGTAGGAATGAGTGTGGATGAGTGAAAAAGAGGCCCTATATTAAAATTAATTTCTTTTCCAGGACTTATTTTACCTTTCTCATTGGTTCCCGAGGACAGGGTACGGCTCTGTGCAATGTGGCACTGGAAAAATTAGCAGTAGCAGTAGGTAATGAATGACTATTTCAATAAAGAATAGCCTTCCAAGTCTTTTGGAATTAACACATGGGTATATTTTTGTTTTTACATGTTGCAATATATCTTGACAGCAGTTATAATTTTTGGAAAACTGTATGAAAGAGTTTAGATTCTCAATTATGGTTACTTTAATAATCAGAGTGTTTACTGTGAAAAAAAACATTATTTTATGGCACTAAATATTCAAAAAGTGTTAGTAAACAAAATTCAGTAAACTATTTGGTGATTGCCACTATGATCTGAATATTCCACAGACAGACTATATGTATTAACTGTCGCCGTGGGGGGCAGTAGCGCTCCCTCGAACCCTCAGGTACCACGCCAAACACCTGGTAAAAGTGCTACAATTAATATTTTTATTATAATAATGTGCACTAAGCACCCTCCACTTCACACTACTCATAAACCAATCACAATACTACAATAAACCAATCCTCCAGCTCCCAGACGCGTTGCCACCCTTCCACCCAGCTCAGCTCATTGTCTGGGAGTTCCCATGGTCCTTTTATACTCCCTGACCCGGAGGTGTTCCTGCCCAACAGTCCACAAGTCCTTATTCCTTCCGGGTCAGGGTAAATAGTCCTTTTCTTCAACCCGGGAGCACGTCGTTACTTCCTGTCACGTGACCGTGACGCACTCCCAGGCCATAGGGCACATAAGAGCCTACGAGCCCCCCTACAGCGACGCCTGGTGGCCCCCAAGGTATCCAGCAGGGCTGTGTATAAACACTACATAGTCCATGATGCCCTGCTGGAACTTGGGGCATGAGCATGCTGTCGGGAGAGCTCCTCCTGGCGGCCTGGGGGTGAGGGCCGGAGTAAAATGCCGGCAATCCACCACATAACATAAAGAGATAGTTTTGGCTTTTCTAAACTTAAGATTATTTTTAAACACTTGTGCCATTCTGGTATTTTTCTTAGACAGAAGCTTTCTCAAATGTATTTAGCTATTTAAAAAAAAACACATCTTCCCAAGGGGCTTGTATTTCACACCAATAAGGTACTAGTGCAATTACAATACAAAAGCCTTAAAAATACCAAATATGTTTCATATTGTTTACATTGTTTACATAAAAATACATTGAAAAGTAAAAGGGCTTCAGAACTAACTGCTGATATTTTTGAAATTGATTACTATGCAAGATCATCCAGTGCTGTGGGTTACAAAAAATACTGACTTCACAAGAGAAACACAGCAATTAATTCTTTCTCACATTATTCCCATTATACACTGATACAAAAGTAGGATTTTATATCAAAAATACATTTTGGGAGATTGCACCATTGCACCATTGATGCCTTACAAAACCTAAAAAAGCAGGAAACCTGTAGTTCCAGATCCCTATTAAGCGGAATTTTATAAAAGACTATCAGTTAAGTTACAGTCCTTCCCTGACAAAAGTCTTGTCGCTTGTGTACAAATTGACCTGAAGTGCCGCTAAAATATATTTCTAATCAAGATTTTGTTACAAGAAATGGGTCATTTTAATCCCATCAGCTTTTGTAATAATGTTTCAGTGCAAAAAGAAACTGACAAAAAGTATTCTAATATTCACAGCTTGGTAAAGCCCATTGAGTCAATTTTTGGCAAGACATAAGTGTTGTGCCTTGCCTTGTTGTTGCCTCTTCTGTTGAATTACACCACAGTCACCGCAAATATTGCAGGAGACCTACTGGAACCCGCATGGAGCTGAGATTTACCCAGAAAACAGTGAAGTTTGGTGGAGGCAAAATCATGGTCTGGGGTTACATCCAGTATGGGGGTATGCGAGGGATCTGCAGGGTGGAAGGCAACATCAATAGTCTAAAATACCAAGAAATCTTATCTACCTCTTATATTCCCAACCATAAAAAAGGCAAAATTCTGCAGCAGGATGATGCTCCATCGCATACTTCCATCTCCACATCAAAGTTCCTTAAAGCGAAGAAGATCAAGATGCTCCAGGATTGGCCAGCCCAATCACCAGACATGAACATCATTGAGCATATGTGGGGTAGGATGAAAGAGGAAGCATGGAAGACGAAACCAAAGAATACTGATGAACTCTGGGAGGCATGCAAGACTGTTTTCTTTGCTATTCCTGATGACTTCATCAATAAATTGTATGAATCCTTGCCAAACCGGATGCTGTCCTTCAAGATCATGGAAGTCATAAAAGATATTAAATTTGGCTCTCACAGCACCACTACTTAATTTGCTGACATATTTTTGGATTTGCAGTAAAGTTGTTCATTTTCTGTATAGGCGACAAAACTTTTGTCTTGCCCAAATTTGACCATTCTGTCTTGATTAAATGATAAATCTTTTTTCAGTGAAACTAATTTATTTCAGTGCATTAAACATCATTTGGGGGGGCTTTAGCTTTTCATATGAGCTATTTCTAACACCAGTTGATTAATTATAAGTCAGGTTACTAGCAGGAGTTTCTACAAAATAGAGAAGCGACAAGACTTTTGTCAGGGACTGTAGAGAAGATAAATCATTACCTAAAGCATTATGCCTGGTGTAAAATACTTTCTCTCTATTATAAAAAAAAAATCCTGGGAGAGAAAGATTAGGTAGACGAGACATGATCTTCACATGAAGGTCACGGAAGACACTTAAAAGACCCGTGAGACGAAAGAGATTGGCCACAGAGCGTCTTGTGGGGACCTTAAACATGAGATTCTTGCAAGACACGCCCTACTTACAACCAATATCAAATAAGACCACGGGCAGCAAAACACTCAATCGTGTCAAGGCTTTGAGCACACATAAATCCAGGGCTGTCAGTGCATATAAAGCGTATAAGAACAATATGTTATAGATAAAATGTTGATGACTAAGCGAAGAAGAAAGAGAGAGAAAAGAGTCTCAAAAGCATTGGAGAGAAAAAAATTCAAAAAATAATAATCTAGGTGCAAATAAGGAAAGTAATAATCAGCCCGGAACAAGTGGAATTGAAAAAAAAGCACATCCAATCAAGCTCAGAATTAAAAGACAAAGTAAAAGACAAAGTAGAACTTCATAAAGATGTTCAAAAACGTTGGTGCTATACACATGCAGAGCAGGTTAGAGATTATGAAAGCAGTGGAATTCGAAAGGCTCAAAAAAAAAAACGATGGCGCGATACAAATGCAGATAAAGTTAAAGGATATGAAAGCAGTAAAATTTAGCGTCCCAGCCAGGTTGAACCCCTTTTTTGAGTGACTGATAGGTTAGATTGAGGGAGGGCACAATACAGCACAGAAGACTGACAGTGGGGTATTGATTGATGCGGTAAAGGGGGGGGGGGGTGTCCCGGGACAGAAGGAGGGGTTGGAGAGGGTGCTAGAAGGTTGTGTCTGGGGTTACGAAGTTGGCGTTCTTTTTCTTGATTTTTCAAGTAAAACTTTTGTGAGACTTTATTATGTCTGTCAGTTTTTTTTTTTTACCTTCTTCTCTTTTCGAGCCAGACGCGGAGGTCACTACAGTATCAAAAAAAGATAGTAAAGATCGCATTACCACAAACAAAAGGAAATTATTACTCAAAAAAAGGGAAAATAATCATCAAGGACCAGGTGTAATTGAAAAAATTGCAGGACAAAGCAGGGTCAGAAATAAAAGACAAAGAGCAGAAAAGTAAACATCATAAAGAGGTTAAAAAACAAGTGGGCCAAACGCATGCAGAGCAGGTTATAGATAATGAAAACAGTGGAATTCAAAAGATAAAGAAAAACGTAAGTGCAAAACACATGCAGAGCAAGATACAGAATATGAAAGCAGAAAAAACGAAAGTGTCAAAATAAAGAAAGTAAACATCACATTAGTGCAAACAAAGAGAAATTATTACTCAGAGAAATAACGAAAAGGCAAATCGAGATCGAATATATGGACAAAGGTGATATGTCTGAAGTATGTAAATATTGTAAGGCTTTGAAGTTTCCATCCATCCATCCATTTCCCAACCCGCTGAATCCGAACACAGGGTCACGGGGGTCTGCTGGAGCCAATCCCAGCCAACACAAGGCACAAGGCAGGAATCCAATCCCGGGCAGGGTGCCAACCCACCGCAGGACACACACAAACACACGCACACACTAGGGCCAATTTAGAATCGCCAATGCACCTAACCTGCATGTCTTTGGACTGTGGGAGGAAACCGGAGCGCCCGGAGGAAACCCACACAGACAGGGGGAGAACATGCAAACTCCACGCAGGGAGGACCCGGGAAGCAACCCCAGGTCTACTAACTGCGAGGCAGCAGTGCTACCACTGCACCACCGTGCCGCCGCTTTGAAGTTTAAGTCAAAGAATTTCAAAAACGGGGTTTACCTCACATGCATTTATTGGTTACTTTGCAAAAAAAATTATTAACTGCTGATGATCTAGATAATTTTGTCTGTGCTGAAATTCCAAACAGAGAAACCTATCCTAAATTATTGTACAAAGTCATTAAACACATGTCTCACAGACCTCATTTAAAAGATTCAGCATGTTGGGACTCGAAAGATTCCAAATATTGTTTTTAAAGAAGTTCTGAAATAAAAGTGAAACTAATGAAAAAACAACAATTCAAAGAAAACAAATCTTAAAAGTGTGTATCTGGAAAACCAAACACAGGTGAGCAAAGCCCCCTAGTTGTTCCAAATAGATTATTCCAAATATTACATCATATAGATCTATTTCCCTACTGAAGAATGATGTTAAGATCCTAGGAAAAGGAATACAGAAACATGTTATGTTATATACTATTACAAAATCAAAGTGGATTTTGTTCTGCCATGATGTTATAATTGTTGTGGTACGGCCAGGATTTGCTCCCTGGCTCATGCTTAATAATATTTTTTATTATTTATTTTTGTGCCTTCTTTGCTTGTTTTGAAGTATTATTTTCATATGTCTATTGGAATTATGTATTTTTAATAATATGTATTGGGCTTCTATGATATTTTATGTTTCTTGTGCTTTCTGAGGGTAATTCTCAGTCTTTATATTCCGTACCACTCAGTGGTTCATTTTTGGAGAGTTCTATGCTATCATGAGTATTTGTTTTCCAAATTCTGGATTTTTGCTTCTTTTTTGTGGTTTTCATATTGATTTTTCATATTAGAACTTGTTCACCTTGGATTGCCTTTTCGAGTCCTTATGCCTTAATTTGTTTTTTGCCATTCATTTTTTTTTTTCTTTTTAGCTTATTTAAATAAATTCATAAATTCTTCTTTTATATAGTTTCTTTGTGGACTTCTTTCTTAAGCTAAAGGTTTTTATTATGATTTTCTTATCCCTTGAAGGGCATTTTGATATACGTTAGAGTCTGCCTGTGGTGTTGGAAGGTCAAGCTGCCTAAGATGAGGCCTATTTTAGGTAGACTAGGGAAGGTCTTGACTTGGTTTTGCAGAACTTTTAGAGTCCTCACACCATTTATCTATTTTCAGTATCGCTTCTTTGCAAAAATGACATGGCAGTTAATAGGACGAGTAATAATGAGAAAAGATCTGGGGCCTCATGCATAACGTCGTACATAGAATTCACACTAAACATGGCATACGGACAAAATCGTAAGTGTTCATACTCACAAAAATATCCAGATGCATTCATCTGTGTGTTTGTCAACTTCAGCGTCAGCGTGAAAATTAACGCACGTTCACGCGCCTGCTGCCACTCCCCAAACTCCTCCCAGAATTATGCCTCTTTGAATATGCAGATCAATATAAATAGCCCTTAAGCTCAGTGTTCTGTGAAAAGGCAATGGCAAAAGCACAGGGGGAAACAGAAGAATTTCAGTGAATACCAAGTGGAGGCAAAAGGAAGTTGATCTTGTGACATAGAGTGTCGGAGAAACTCGAAAGCTCAAGTTCACAAAGTCGCACAGTGCCCGAAATAAAAATAAGTTGTCAGATGTTAAAGTCGCTGTGAAAAGGCGAGTCATAGCCTAACATCTGAGTGTCATATGAAAGCTTATTCGAGTACGGAGAAAAGAAAAAAAATAGGGACACAGTGAGAAAAAAGCTTGAAATTTCAACTTTAATCTCGAAATTTCCACTTTATTCACGTAGTTTATTTTGTCATTAAAGTAGAACATCATAAACTTCATCTTTAAATTGTTTAATTTACTAGTTTCTCAAATACCATCATAACTAAAGTAGCACATTAAATTCTTTGTTTTGTATGTGTTCTTCTATGTGCTCTGTGTGTGTGAATCACTACGCCCTTCAAACGGGCTTTCTCTTCCCTCCGATAGGACACAGGATCCATTACATTTGTGATATTGCAGCTCTCTGAATAATTAAAATACCGAGATGTATACTTGATATCATTTTAATGATGATAGGAGTTAAAGCATGTTATTAAACATGGGAGCACAGTGGCGCAGTGATAGTGACGAGCTGGCACTTTGTCCAGAGATTGTTCTTGCCTCCTGCAAGATGCTTGCTGCGCTGTGCGCGACCTTCGATGAAATAATTTATTGTAGCAGTACTGTCTCTTTCAAACATACTAACCAACCCAATTCCTGTCCTTCCTTTTCTTTCTCCAAGTAACCAATTGCCACACAATCAGCTCTGTAATAGATGTTAAGCCATCTGTAAGGTTAGAACGCAGATTCTTCAAAACTCTTAAGGAACACTGAAATATCTTCGTAGGACATGTTTAATTATTCTATCCATCTATCCTTCCAGTGTCGCACCAGCCCCAGCAAGAATACAGTGAGATGCAGGAACAATCCCTGAAATAGCTAGCGCTGTGACACTGTGTCCTCACATGTTTTATTATTAACAAAATAGGTTATTTAAATGATGTTAACATTTTATCTATATAATGTAATAAACATATTTTTCTGCATTTCACCTTAAAAATGATATCGTCATCATATGTAAATACATGCTTTATAAAGTGGTTCAGGTTGTGCAATGCTATAACTGTAGTGCAAGTTTACAGTGAGGTAATTGTACTAATAAGTACAAACAGTTCTACAAGGAGCACTTGATGGACTGATTGAGTGCATTTATAGTTCTTGGGATGAAACTGTTTCTGAACCGCGAGTACAGGAAAGGCTCTGAAGCGTTTGCTGTATGAGCGCAGTTCAAAAGACAGTATGGCTGAGGCAGCGTGTGCTTGATGCTGTATACTGATAATTCTCTTTCCGATCAGCTGCTGTAGAGCTGTGATTTCACACTCAGATACAGTGATATAAATACTCTGAGTGGTGCATTGAGAGGACACGCTAAAGCAGCTATGGTATTTGTAATAGTTTGACCATCCTGTGGACCATTATATTGTTACAGGTTAATTACAATCAGATGCCTTAAACTAATAAACAATATGCGGTTAATTTCAGTGTATATGATAAAGCCGCATCAGGGATGTGGACCTAAAAAAGAAAGGGAAACCACACTGGAACAAAAGCACTGCTTTGACGCTGGGTGCCACCAGTTTGCAAAACCGAGCAGTGAACTTGCATATGCCAGGGTTTGAGCTACCGTGAAAACGTGCATGGCTTTACGCCAAGGTTTGGTTTTATACTTCGCAATTTGACCATGGAAACGGGAGTACGTAACATTTTTGTGCGTACGCACTGTTTATACATGAGCCCCCTGGAGAGAAACACATGTAAAAGGGAAAAATTAAGATCATAATTGGGAAGTCATACTGACTGGTGACAAAACAAGGTCAAACAAAGGAGAGAAAATCAAAAAATGCAGCAAAAAAATCAGTAACTGATAAGTGAAAACAAAGCTTTTGTTTACAAAAATTCTTTGAAAACTGTCCACAATCTAGGATTTCATTGGTACTATGATGTCGGGTTTCATGCTGTCACCATGCATGATCAGTAGAAGCTGTTCCCCAAAAATAATTACCTTTGTGTTCTGACAACAGCATCACCACAGCGCAGTGCCCTACACACAACAATAGCTTTACAGTACAGTCAGCCCTCATTTATCGCGGTTAATCAGTTCCAGACTGTACCGCGATAAATGAATTTCCGCAAAGTAGGATTCTTTATTTATAAATCGAATATTTTCACAGTTAGAGCATAGAAAACCTGTTTACGACCTTCTAAATACATTTTTTAACATTATTAGAGCCCTCTAGACATGAAATAACACCCTTTAGTCACCATTACACTTTTATAACCCAATATATTAGACAAAATTAGAGAAAATAAGACATATTAGACATTACAAATATCATATTACCAGTAATCCCTCCTCGATCGCGGGGGATGCGTTCTAGAACCCCCGCGAAAGGTGAAAATCCGCGAAGTAAAAACCATACGTTTATATTGTTATTTTTATATTGTCACGCTTGGGTCACAGATTTGCACAGAAACACAGGAGGTTGTAGAGACAGTGACTTTAAAACACTGCAAACAAACATTTGTCTCTTTTTCAAAAGTTTAAACTGTGCTCCATGACAAGACAGAGATGACAGTTCCGTTTCACAATTAAAAGAATGCAAACATATCTTCCTCTTCAAATGTGTGAGCGTCAGGAGCAGAGAATTTCAGAGAGTGAGAGAAACAGAGAGAGAAAAGCAAACAATCAAAAATCAATAGGTGCTTTTTGGGCTTTTAAGTAAGCGAAGTACTGCCCGACAAAGCTACTGCAAGGAAGGTAGCAATGTGAAGGTAGTCTTTCAGCATTTTTAGAGGAGTGTCCGTATCCTCTAGGCCAGTGTGCAATCAGCCCCTCTGCTCACACCCCCTCCTTCTGGAGCAGAGAATGTCAGAGAGAGAAGCAAACAATCAAAAATCAATACGTGCTGTTCAGGCTTTTAAGTGCTTTGATTGGGTAGCTTCTCAGCCATCCGCCAATAGCGTCCCTTGTATGAAATCAACTGGGCAAATCAACTGAGGAAGCATGTACCATAAATTAAAAGACCCATTGCCCGCAGAAATCCGCGAACCAGCGAAAAATCTGTGATATATATTTAGATATGCTTACATATAAAATCCACGATGGAGTGAAGCCACGAAAGTCGAAGCGAAAAATAGCGAGAGATCACTGTATAACCAAAAAAAAGTAAATAAATACAGTGGAACCTCGGTTTACGAGTAACTTGGTTTACGAGTGTTTTGCAAGATGAGCAAAAACTTTTAATAAATTTTGACTTGATAAACGAGCGATGTCTTGCAATACGAGTAGTATGGATACACTTTGTCTGCTGAGCGTCATGTGATCACAACTGAGCTGATGGTTCTTCTCTCTCTCTCCTTATCTCGCTCGCTCGCCCAGCACGTCTCTCTCTCTCTCATTCTCTCTCTCCTTATCTCGCTCGCTCGCTCGCCCAGCGCATCTCTCTCTCTCTCTCCTTATCTCGCTCGCTCGCCCGTCTCTCTCTCTCTAAATGACTTTTTGATTTACCTATCTTCAGCAACCTTCTAAATTAGTGAAAAAAAATTATTTGCAGAGAAATACATCTTTCATTTTTCAAACAATCACAACAAATTTGTTGAAGACAAATATTTGACATTAAAGCCTTAATGACTGTTTAGTGAAATATATACATTTTCAATACCTGAGCTCCCAGAGGCCTCACACTTTGTTGATACAAAAGGAGTTTTTAGCTTCATAGAGTTGAATGAAGATTTCTGATCACACTGCACTGCACAAATTTGGACCCAACATATAAGCATAAAATAAATTATTATACTCCAGCCTAGAATTCCTCCTAATAAACAGTAGAAATTTTACCAATGTGGAAAAAACAGAGCAGTTAAATTTCACAAGTGCTTTTCTCACTTGCTATCATGCCCTGGCTGTCTGCTTTCTCAGAAAGCAATAGACTAAGGAGATTACAAGGAAAGGGCTTGAACAAAAAGTAAGTATCTTAAATATCATAAATTCACCTCCACAATGTAGCATAGCACATCTTGTCACTTTAAAGTGGACATTTTAGTTTAAACTAGAACCCCACCAATTTCATTTGTAAGCCCCTTGGAAAGATTCTTTGTTATATTAAACTATTGAAAAAAATCATCTTAACCTTATCAAAGCAAGTGTAAATGTCATCATGAAAATATTATGAAAAAATGCAGCAACAAAGAAAGTATCAAACTTATTCTTTAATCAATTATATGTGTATTCTTCTTTGCATATCCTTTTTTAAACTAAGCATTAAATATCACAAAAAAATATTTTTGTTGTTAGCATAGGTAAGATGCTTAGCCAGTCCAATAACACACTATTATTTTTACATGAAATGTAATGTTTTTCCTGCCATTTTTGGGCTGTTTGTATTTTAATGCATTTGATTTTCCCATTGTGCAAAAATATTGCATTTGCACTAACAGAAATTAATTTACTTGCAAGTACTCTGCCAAGACTACCTACTGCTAATAGATTATTTGTACTGTTTTATGGTGGATTTTAAAGGAACCACAAAGTGTCTGGGTCAGAGTTGGCAGCACTCGTTTTACCCACCCAGTCTAAATGTCTGGCGCCTGTTGACTTTGAACAGTGTTACTAGCATGCTGTCATCATAATTGCATGTGGTATTTTTACTTTCATTTTAAATGTGCCCCTTGCACAGTAGTGCATTTATTGTGCCACCTGCACAGTAGTGCATTTGTGCAAATCACTTCTAAAGAAACGGTTGCTTATTTAAAAAAATATTTTACCAAATTCCCAGAATCTGTTAAACTATTTTAAATTCTTCCTTTGCTAATACCATGTGTTTCAGAATATTATCTAAGCGTATAACGACTGATGCTTCAGTGCCCATGTGAAGACTATTCTAAATATGCCAGGGAGAGGCTACATTAACCTGTTTACTTATCCCTCTTAGCCCAAGCAGTTTTAAGAGTGTAACTGTGAACATCAAGTTTCTGAAGAATAGGTTGTCAAGCACACATCTAATAGAAAAATAGGTGAAATTTGATATGTTGGGATGATATGTCGGGTACGTTGACAACAATGATCCTTTCTTTTCCTGTCTTTTCTGTGTTTTACTAGCAAGCAACATATGTAAGTTAGCAATTAGGCATATTATGTTAAATATGATATCAAGATGAATGATATTTGGCTTTGTTAATATGTTAATTTGTTTTTGGTATGCTGTTTCCACACCTTCTTCTGGCACACTCACCTTCTCTTCAGTTGTGTTATTTTAATATGCAGGAAGTTCCTCACATTTTGTTATTAGTCAAATTGTTTTAATATCTGTATTTGCATTTCAGGATATTCATGACATAAGATTTTAACATTAAACAGAAAGTGGAGCTCTTATTTTTCCAGCCATCGTGGGTGGGGCTCATGCCTCAAAAGTGAAGAATGCCTTAGAGAATTGGAAATACTGAATCACAGAATAACGTTTTGTAAGTGTGCCGGAAATATATAACAGCTTACATTAAAAACAGCATGGACTGAAAGCTGTTTGGATCATACTATGCCAAAGGAAGGAGCCAGTAATTTAAAATACAGAGAGTTCTTCTGTTTTACTACTAGAATCTGTATAGTCGTTTCTTTCTTTCTTTTTTTATAATAGAGTAAGTAAAATAAGGGACAGTTGAATCCTGGATGAAAGTCTTGTCAGGTGAAATATAAAACATCTGCTAATTAGGAAAGTAGTGCTATTGTTTTCTGGGGCTGTTAAGCAGTTAGTAGCATAAATCACAGGGGGGACGTGATTACATAATTCCCTCACAAAGTTTTATCACGATTCCAAATATTTTATTATGTCACAAAAGTTTGGTAAGGTTGCTTCATTTTGGCAGCCAATAAACAGAAGCTCACTGTGTGAAAATAAACAAACAACTTGGAGACCAAGCAGGTAGCTGCATCTTTTGCTTTATTCTGCATTCTCATTTATAAAAAGGAAAAAGAGAAGGATATGCAGTAAAACTTGGAAGTGAACATATTTAATTAGTCATGAAAAAAAATAGTTTGACTGTTCTTTGGTTGCCTTGCTTCTTTCCTCCTGCCACCATTCTTCTTCACTGTGGGCATTGTATGCATTGTACCTCCTACTGCGCGCTCATTGTCTGTTAGCTTTAGCTGACCCCTTTAACCTTTGACTTGCTACAACTGTCTACAATTTATTTAATCCACGGCTTCTCCGCTGTTTTATTGTTCGTTTATTACAATTATAGTTATTGTGTAGGTATTTTAGACTTAGTTTACTGTTCAGGTACCCAATTCCTTTACCGTTTCAACCGTACCCCCATTAACATGTCTATCGAGGTGATCACCATCGATCAAAGAACTGTCACTTACCAAAACTCAAACCGATTATGACAGCAGCAATCCAAGCTGTGAGAAAACAGTAAAAAGGAGGCGTGTCAGACGTCATGGTACATTTTCTGATGCAGCTAGATGGAAACAACTTCGTGACGCTGCCACCAAATACTCGCAGAAAAATCCACAAGTTAATAGACAAATACTGCTAAATACTCGCAGGCAAATCCACAAGTTCATAGACACGCTGCCGCTAAATACTCACAGGCAAATCCACAAGTTCATAGAGATGCTGTCGCTAAATACTCGCAGGCAGATCTACAAGTTCATAGAGACGCTGCCGCTAAATACTCGCAGGTAATTCCACAAGTTCATAGACACGCTGCCGCTAAATATTCGCAGGCAAATCCACAACTTAATAATGGGAATGCCTGTTAAACATCTTAGATTCACGAGTACCGATTTGGGTAGTGAACACTTCGATGAATGAAACCTGTTATCTTTACAACGGTCAACAAACACGGAATGTAACACAACACGTTCTCCAAATACGAACCTGATTGAAAGAAATAATGATAATGAAATCCTTGATGACAGCAACACTCATAACAGTCACAAAACAATTACATTGACAATCATGTTACGTTATTTTTAAAATGTTTCCTTTTCTTTTTCATAACTTCTTTAACACACTACTTCTCCACTGCGAAGCACAGGTATTTTGCTAGTCTTCTATAAATGTAACAAAGACAATGATGGGGAATTTTAGGGGAAGGAGCTGAACATTTTCAGGAAGGACTAGGACTTTCCTTGTGCTTTTTCTAATTCTTTGGTCTTCTACTTTATTCCTTTTCTAGGTTGTTATGTTTACTTAGCTACTGAAAAATGTACATTGTCTGCAAATGTTTTTGTATTTGTTTAAGATTTACCTGAATATGTTAGTAATTAGTTTAAGCAGAACGTGCAAAAAGCTCTGCAGCATTGTATGTCTAGAGTTTTAGGAGTGTTGCTGTGGAATGTCAAATGGTTCTTCATGTTTTTGCCTAAGAGATAAGAACTGGTTTCAATCCAAGGTATAATGCAGAATTCAGAGACACTCCTTCTTACACGCAGATTACGCACTGTGCATGGAGCCCATGATCTGAGGACCAATGAAGCTTTGCAATTCAGGAGCTGTGCTGGACAGCCAATTGGATGTGTCGCTTGGTTTACTTGACTTGAGTCAGATAACTTCTCCCACAACCCTAATCTTAACCATAGTGTAACCGGGGGGATTACGCAACATTACTGAAGTATAATGTAAAGTGAAAACCTCTTCGACAGAGAGGAGGTCTAGAGATCAGCAGCTTGACACTGTTGGGGTTATTACTGTTTCATAATTCGTCAAACTAGTTTTGTTGACAGGCATCTGTTGTGATAATTTTCTATTAACAAACAGAGAGATGGCTTCAAGTCAACACCAGTCAGGATTACAGAAATTGAAAAAAAATCATGAAAAAGCATCTTGTGCTGCATTTGCACTTGTGTTTTAAACATTTAAATTTGTCCAACTTCCAGTAATCCCACTAACATTAACAGTTTCCACTACACTAAAGCTTGCAGTTTATTGGACTAATGGAGTAGAATTATAGTTTTTTTATTGAGTGTTTAACATATATTATCTGATATTATAGTACCTAGCTGACACATGGTTGAGGATTATTTATTACTGTCATGTAGACCTCCAAATTATCCTACTAACTTTTAAGGCTATCCACAACCTTGCCCTTCCATATCTGTCCGACCTCCTCCATGTTGTCATTCCTTCCTGTACCCTTAGATCCTCTTCCTCCATCTACTTGACTGTCCCCATCATTCGTCTTACCACTATGGGGAGCAGAGCATTCAGTTGCTCTGGTCTCCAGCTCTGGAACTCACTACCAGCTGAGCTTAGAAATATTGAATCATTTTCACTTTTCAAATCTAAACTTAAAATTCATTTGTTTAAGACTGCTTTTTCTCTTTGATTACAATTGCTCTGTCTGATTTTAACTTCTGTATTTTACTTTTGTTTATAATCTGTGTTTTGTCTATTGTTCGGTGTCCTTGAGTGTTTAGAAAGGCGCCTACAAATAAATAAAATGTATTATTATTATTATTATTATTATTATTGTTAAGACCTCTAGATGTTATTAAAGGCTGGTAATGTTAGTCAACATATAAATTGTTGTTGCTTCGAGGACCTGTTTGTAAATTTTACCATCACACAGGCACTTCTTACTTATGAGGTAGCTATTGGATTATTGAATTTTGGAAAAGCACCAGGCAAGCAACTTTGATGGGCAAAAAGGGCAATTAGCTCAGATTAACAGCAACTGTTGGTTCATTTTATTGGTACCTAACATTACTGATTTACTTTATACTTTCTTGCTATCTGCTGCCATTGGAAGGGCAAAATGAGTTTTGTTCAGGTCATAAATGTGTGTGATATATTCACATGTTCATTTTTTTAAATATCTAAACATTCAGCTTCATTTATGCTCTGTATTTACTGCATTGAGTAAGTTTATTAATCACATAGTAGTAATAGTAGGAGTTTTTATTCGGTTATTATTACTAGTAGTATTTTGTATATTAGTAGTACTGGTTGTTGTATTTCCTTTTTGTTATCTTTAATATTATTAGTAGTAGTGGTAGTAGTAGTATTAAAATTGTTTTTGTTGTTTTATCACATAACTAGTGATACTGTTGGCTATATACATTTTTTTTAACGAATGCAGTTGTCTCATCTCAGCCAGCCAACAGCAGATTCTGATGCTGTATGCAGCATAGTAAGACCACCGCTGAACTTTTGGATGGGACAAGTAACAAAGAGTAACAGCATATTGATATCCTGGAGCATTATTATTTCTAGTTGGGCCTTCATTTATAAAGAAAAAGAACTAGTATATCATTCTTATTAAATACCATTGAAGTCCAAATCTGTGAGTTGCCTTCCAGATTGCAGCAAACCTTCTAGTTTTCAGTTTTTTAGCTCATCAAGACATACTTGAGATCTTTGATGGCACAAGAATATATAAGCAGCTTTGCTGTCAACAGCATCAACTCAAACCTTGCACAGAGGCTGTTGTGTAATGACTTAATAAAGGACTTTGCTCTCAAGAAAATGTAGACATGAGCTGTTGTGATATGCAACAAAGAGACTGAAGAAACTCCTAAACATTCACTTTCATGTTCTGATTATTTTCAAAAAAACATTTGTTATTTGACGTTAAAAGTTATAGTTAATTTTGTGATGTGCGCTTCTTTATTTATTATTGATTTATATATTTATTATTCAAATTAAAGCTGTTACAACAGATACTAATGTAGTGGTTTCAGAAAGTTGGGATGCCAAGAGAATTCCACTTAGGACCCCACTTTGGCTAGGGGTGGCACTGGCAGAACATCTATCATAATGCACATATAGTTTATGTAAGCAGTTACATAAGCAAGCTAAGCAAACTATTGGTCATAGAGTGTAAATATTATTATTCTTATTTTTTATAAATTATCATACACATTTCCAAATTCAAAACGCAACCCATAATCTGAAGTATTGACATTAAATGTGATATCTTGTTGTGTCACTTTGAAATCTCCTATGAAAATCATAAAACTCTGCCTCCATAGCCAAAAAGAACTGCTAAGCAAGTACATAGTTGTAATTTTAATCAGTTTTGATCTGACAATCATTTTCTACAAGGAACATAACTCTTATAGTGTAAGCCCATCTAGCTAGCAACATACTACACAACTATTCCTATGATTTTTCATTTCTTTGCCTGTGAATATTTAGCGACAGCATCTCTATGAACTTGTGGATTTGATAGATAGATAGATAGATAGATACTTTATTAATCCCAAGGGGAAATTCACATAATCCAGCAGCAGTATACTGATACAAAGAAACAATATTAAATTAGATAGTAATAAAAATGAAAAAAGTTAGCATTTACTCCCCCGGGTGGAATTGAAGAGTCGCATAGTGTGGGGGAGGAACGATCTCCTCAGTCTGTCAGTGGAGCAGGACAGTGACAAAAGTCTGTCACTGAAGCTACTCCTCTGCCTGGAGATGACACTGTTCAGTGGATGCAGTGGATTATTCATGATTGACAGGAGTTTGCTTAATGCCCGTCGCTCTGCCACAGATGTTAAACTGTCCAACTTTACTCCTACAATACAGCCTGCCTTCTTAACAAGTTTGTCCAGGCGTGAGGCGTCTTTCATCTTTATGCTGCCACCCCAGCACACCACCGCGTAGAAGAGGGCACTCGCCACAACCGTCTGGTAGAACATCTGCAGCATCTTACTGCAGATGTTGAACGATGCCAACCTTCTCAGAAAGTATAGTCTGCTCTGACCTTTCTTACATAGAGCATCAGTATTGGCAGTCCAGTCCAATTTGTCATCCAGCTGCACTCCCAGGTATTTATAGGTCTGCACCCTCTGCACACAGTCACCTCTGATGATCACAGGGTCCATGAGGGGCCTGGGCCTCCTAAAATCCACCACCATCTCCTTGGTTTTGCTGGTGTTAAGATGTAAGTGGTTTGAGTCGCACCATTTAACAAAGTCTTTGATTAGCTTCCTGTACTCCTCCTTCTGCCCACTCCTGATGCATCCCACAATAGCAGTGTCATCAGCGAACTTTTGCACGTGACAGGACTCCGAGTCATATTGGAAGTCTGATGTATATAGATTGAACAGGACCGGAGAAAGTACAGTCCCCTGCGGCACCCCGTATTGCTGAACACAACGTCAGACCTGCAGTTCCCAAGACGCACATATTGAGGTCTGTCTGTAAGATAGTCCACAATCCATGCCACCAGGTGTGAGTCTACTCCCATCTCAGTCAGCTTGTCTCTAAGGAGCAGAGGTTGGATGGTGTTGAAGGCGCTAGAAAAGTCCAAAAACATAATTCTAACAGCACCACTGCCTCTGTCCAGGTGGGAGAGGGATCGGTGTAGCATATAGATGATGGCATCCTCCGCTCCCACCTTCTCCTGGTATGCGAACTGCAGAGGGTCGAGGGCATGGCGGACCTGTGACCTCAGGTGGTGAAGCAGCAGCCGCTCCATGGTCTTCATCAGATGTGACGTCAGAGCAACAGGCCGGAAGTCATTCAGTTCACTAGGACGTGATACCTTTGGGACAGGGGTGATACAAGATGTTTTCCAAAGCCTTGGGACTCTCCCCTGTTCCAGGCTCAGGTTGAAGATGCGCTGTAGAGGACTCCCCAGTTCCAACGCACAGGCTTTCAGCAGTCGTGGGGATACACCATCTGGACCCGCTGCTTTGCTGGCACGAAGTCTTTTCAGCTCTCTGCTCACATGGGCTGCTGTAATTGTGGGTGGGGATGTCTCACCTATGCTGGTATCAGCAGAAGGATGGTTGGAGGATGCAGTACTCCGAGGTGAGAGTGGGTTAGGGTGATCAAACCTATTAAAGAAGTTGTTCATTTGGTTTGCTCTCTCCACGTCTGTCTCGATGGCGGCACCCCGCTTCGAGCTGCAGCCAGTGATAGTCTTCATTCCATCCCACACTTCCTTCATGCTGTTGTTCTGCAACTTCTGCTCCAGCTTTCTCCTGTACTGCTCTTTCGCCGCCCTGAGTTGGACTCGGACTTCCTTCTGCACGTGCTTGAGCTCATGCTGATCACCACCTTTAAAAGCCCTTTTCTTCTGGTTCAAAAGGCCCTTGATGTCACTTGTAACCCATGGCTTGTTGTTAGCATAGCAGCGTACTGTTCTTACTGGAACAACAATGTCCATACAGAAGTTGATGTAATCAGTTGTGCATTCAACAGCCTCTTCAATGTTCTCACTATGTGACCTCAGCAATATATCCCAGTCTGTAGTTCCAAAGCAGTCTCTCAGAGCCTGCTCTGCCTCAGGGGACCACTTCCTGAATGAGCGTGTGGTTGTAGGTAGCGCCCTCACTCTTGGTTTGTATTGAGGCTGTAGCAGAACCAGGTTATGATCTGCTTTCCCAAGCGCAGGCAGCGGGGTGGCGCTGTATGCGTCTTTAACGTTTGCATACAGTAGGTCGATAGTCCTGTTTCCCCTGGTGTTACAATCCACATACTGGGAGAAGGCAGGTAATGTTTTGTCCAGCGTTACATGGTTAAAGTCTCCAGCGATTAGCACAAGTGCCTCAGGGTGCTGCGTTTGTAACTTAGCAACTGCGGAATGGATAATGTCACTCGCTATCTCCGCGTTCGCTTGAGGGGGGATGTAAACAATAACAACAATCACGTGTCCAAACTCTCTGGGCAAGTAATAGGGACGCAGACTTACGGCCAACAGTTCGATGTCCCTGCAGCAAGTGGAGATTTTAACGTTTACATGTCCTGAGTTGCACCACTTTGTATTGACATAGAGAGCGAGTCCTCCTCCTTTCTTCTTCCCGCAGGTACTTGCGTCTCTGTCCGCTCTAACTGTGCTAAACCCGGGTAGCTCCACGTTAGCATCTGGGATGGTAGTTGTTAGCCACGTTTGCCTGCGAATATTTAGCGACAGCGTCTCTATGAACTTATGGATTTGCCTGCGAGTATTTAGCGACAGCGTCTCTATGAACTTGTGGATTTACCTGCGAGTATTTAGCGGCAGCGTGTCTATTAACTTGTGGATTTTTCTGTGAGTATTTCGCGGCAGCGTCACAAAGTTGTTTCCGTCTAGCTGCATCAAAAAATGTACCATTGCTGCTGTCATAATCGGTTTGAGTTTTGGTAAGTGACAGTTCTTTGATCGATGGTGATCACCTCGATAGACATGTTAATGGGAGTACGGTTGGAACGGTAAAGGAAATGGGTACCTGAACAGTAAACTAAGTCTAAAATACCTACACAATAACTATAATCGTAATAAATGAACAATAAAACAGCGGAGAAGCTGTGGATTAAATAAAAAGGCTGCAGTTATCAGCAGGGAGACATGAATACCTTGGCGAAGCAAGGAAGGGAATGAAGAGACCGGAGCGACGGATGGCCTTATATGGGCAGGCAGCCAATTACGTGGGAGGCGTGGGGATGGGGGAGGACATAACGCCGCCTCACACAGCGACCGAACTGCAGGCTATGGACGTATATATGTACGTAAGTAGGATTCAGTTATGACTGTTATGCGTAGAATTTCGAAATGAAACCTGCTTAACTTTTGTAAGTAAACTGTAAGGAATGAGCCTGCCAAATTTCAGCCTTCTACCTACATGGGAAGATGGAGAATTAGTGATCAGTGAGTCAGTGAGGGCTTTGCCTTTTATTAGTATAGAAACTAGCTCTGTATAAATAATTGTCTAACAAAATTAAAGGTAAAACCAGAACAGTAAATAATTGAGTGTAATATATCAAAATGAAATAAATATAGAAAACAAATTAAAAAGTTTGATTTCTTACTCATGTGTGTGCACAGCCTTGCATGTTATGTCATGGCTACCATCTTATATATGAGCAAGCTACATTTTAAAAGCTTATATGATTTACTGTTCTAAAAAATATAGAAGAAACATGAGGGTGAAAGCCTTTTCTTTGCCTTTGCACTTTCAGATCTCAGCGTTTTGCCATATTAAATGACTAAGATCAGGGGTCCTCAATCACGGTCCTGGAGGGCCGCAGTGGCTGCCGGTTTTTATTTCAACTAGTTTCCTAATTAGAAAGCAGTCCATGCTGATAATGAAACTTGGTATTGAACTGTTTGACTGTTTGTTTGACCAAGAGCCATTTTAATTGCACTGTAGAGTTTTTTTCTGTGAGAACATTATCCAAGTGTTTTGTGGACCAGAATAGATTTAAACTTATGGTCCTTCCAATTCCCCTCTAATTCATTTCTAAATGAAAAATGTGTATTTGATGAATGAAGGCATTAACAAGGCATAGAGTTAAACACCAACTATCATTATCAGCAAGGACTGAGTTCTAATTAGGACACTGGCTGGAATGAAAACCTGTAGCCGCTGCGGCCCTCCAGGACCGTGATTGAGGAGCACTGACTAAGAGTTTAAATCTGACCTTTAAATAAGGATGCTTGTTCCTGACACTATTTTTAGCAAAACACTCTATTCAGATCATTTTCTTCATTCAGAAAAACATATCTGCCACTTGGAAGAAAGAAAGAAAGAAAGAAGCTATTGTTGCTACAGTCACTAAAAATCAGTTGGACACTCCAGGCTTTGCTATTATCTCATAAAACATTCTATCCATATTAAGTTTGTGCCAATTGAAACCCTGTCCCAAACCATTTCCCAGCACTAGTCCCAGTGGTCCACTGGGTGTGCAAAGCAACCCCTGAATACCTAAGATCAGCTATACCATTTAAATGTCCTAGAGCTCCTTTTGGTTTCCACAAGACTCCTTACATCCCTGAACTCTGCAATATAGTTAAAAGGAAAGTAGACATTTGTGTAGACCATTCTATCTCAGACACATCCTCTTCTCCATTGCAGGACACTTTCTTCTGTCAATCTGGACATCATGGCAGCCTTGTGCTGCCACCTAGCAGTTTGGAGAAACTCCCCTAGGTCTCTTTCCTTATTCTTATAACATCTTTATTTGTCAGGTGACTATGAAGTAGCTATTTCCAGGGCACTTCATAAACTACTACATCATAAAGCTATCCAGCAACTTCCTACCCACATTTTGAAGTTCCTGAAGAACATTTCACAGAGTTAAAAAGATTTCCAGCAGCTCCTGACTCACATTACTGCTATTGCAAGTCTACCTGATGAGTACAGGCAAGTCTGGGTTTTGGCAATTCCCCATCTTCAACTCCATCTAACCGTAGCACTCCTTTCTCACGAAAAACCCAGTCATAGTCTAAAATGCAGACTTGCATTCTCGTCATAAAACACTTTATGGTAGAGGAGTCGTTAAGTTTAGAAGGAGAATAAGGGGTTGGGTGAGGATGTAGGCACCACATCAGTGTCGTGTAATTGTTTTTGCATTATGATGACATCACTCTTTCCTATAAATTAACAATCAGCTGTGAGGCAGGAGCAGCACTTAATGCCCAAGCTATCCCATGAACCATACATAATCACAGCTGATTATTTTATTCTTTGACTTGTAATCATCATGGAGGACAGACGGGCACACCGGCTGAACAAGAGAATGACTTCTTGCCTGGCTGGAAGATTATAAGGAGTGGACCAGTAGGAGCCGGAGACCAGGAGCAGTTGAATCCCCCATATGACAGGTGGCAGTCGGCCTCTTGAGGAGTCCTGGTTTGGATAGCCTCAGGGGTGCATGGGAGCTGCAGTCTGGAAGTGTGGGTCTGTTGGGGTCCTTGGTACCATTAGGGGGCACTATCAGGGGAGGATCTCTCTTGTTCCCACGTGACACATAAGTGTTCCCAATAGGACACACTATGGTACCAGAAGCATTCTCAGGTAAGGGCTAAAAAGGGTTTTGCCAACTCACCTGTGGAGGCAGCTGTCGACACTCACCACAAGGACACAAGGAGAAATAAGGAGTCTAATTTGTCTTAGGATTGTGTGATTATTGGCTATAAGATAGGGCGTTTAATAAAAATTCCTTAATATGACTGTGTTGGGCATTTCTGTGTCTGGGGTTTGGGTGTCAGTGATGACCCCTACTGGTTACAGACTGTATTATGAAATGTTATGTTGGAAGCTAATGAAGTAATAATATGTACACTGTAAACTAATGAGCAATTAATTAAGAGAATATCTAACTAAATAGTGAGGCATAATTAGGAAATGTCTGTTTAAGTTGGATGTTGCATAATGCTGCTCACCTATTATTGCTTTGTACTCTTTAAAGTCAATGCATTCACTCTTAAAAAAAACAAAAGATGGAGCTAAGTAAGTTTACTCACGGCAATATGTTTGGTCCAGCGTAGATTACAAAATGTAAGCTCTTTTGTGCAAAGTTGTATTATTGTTACAATCATGCAATCAGAATTCAGATCAGATTAAAGTTTATAATGTGTATGTATGTACAGTAGCTCCTTTCTTTATGACTGGTCAGTGTATTTTGCTGTTTTTACTCATGTCAGCTAATCTGAGATTTGTTGTAACCTGAAGTGATATTTTAGAAGTTGTACATTGAGGATGGGATTCTACAGGTAGCAAGTCTATGAAAATATAACATATAGGTTTCTCGCACTAGCTCAACTGCTAGAATCACAACAGAAAAGCACAATATCCCATAAATGTCCAGTTTTTAGAACATTTGAAATCTGAAATCAACATGTGGAAAAGCCCACAAAAATAAAAATCAAGCCAAATATTGACTGATTTTGCAGTAAGGTTCAAGCCAGCATAAGAGGAGCAAACTGGAAACAACAGGAGAGCCATTGGAAAGAAGATGAACCTAAAGTGTTACTGCTACTGGGATGCCTGCCTTTAGCTGCATGTACTTTCTTTTTAACACATCAAATTACTTGTAAAATTTTAAACAGGAAAGTGTAACATAATACAATTTATGCATCTATTTATGTATCATACTACTCATTAAAATGCCAACAGCAGTCTCATACAGGTCTAAAGAGGCACAGATGGCGTGGGCTCTCTTTTCTTCCCATAGGGAGACCCAGACTGTTGTTGCACCCCAGAGCAAGAGGAGGACACAGAAAAGGAAGACCGGGTATCCAAACAGTGCAAAGCAAGAGCCCGTCCGCTTATGTGCGATGGAAGGCTTCTCTGTGTGGGGGTAGAGAGACACGCTGACCTCAGCTGGGTGCAAAACGAAGCAGGTCTTCCTGTTCTGCTTCCATTCCCACAGGGTTTGAACAGGAGGGAAGCGGCGCTGCTATGAGTGCCATCATCTCAGCAATTGTTGGAGGTGCTGTCTGTTCAGGACCAAGGTAGACTCCAGGAGATGACATCGGTACAGTCCACCTCCCTGGCCATTTCATGTTTTGTCTTTCCCGGCAGAGCCCACAGGGTTCCATGGGACTTGAAGTGTGCTACAGCCCTGTTGGGTTCTGTGGGTGCCGCCAGGGGGTATTGCAGCTGCTGCTGAGCCCTTATGGGCAGCTCCTTCACCATGCCCGTAAGTGCTGATGGAAGTGGAACAGCGAGGACCTAGTGCACTTGCGGGTGCCTTTTTAAAAGGAGCCAGCAGACACTACTGTGGGAGCCAGAGTCAGGTGGGAGAATACAAAGCTTGCCAGCTTGTGTGCTTTTGTTGTGCTGGTGGGAAACAGGGGAAGACGTTTCCCACGAGGGAAAAAGAAAATAACTTGTGTGCCTTGAACTTGTATCCCACGTGGTGCGCCCCCTGGTGGTACACAATATATATATCTAAACTAGCTGTCCCCCGTGGCTCAATTAAAAAAAAAAAAAGTAATTTTGGCCAAGTGGAAGATGCGCACTGTATCAGACTGTATTCAGCTCTGACGGGAGAGCATCCCCTGTGTTGAGAGAAAAGTATGTGGCCATGATATCTCTGGCAATCACCAGCTATCCTCTAAAACACATGTAGCTCTGATCTCTCTCTGAAAAACATCAAATGTTAATCCTTAACAATCTGTAGATGATAATGTCTGTTGAACAAACAGGTATCACTAGCTAAGTGGAGTCAAGGTATGCGCCAACATATGGCGAGAGGTAGACTGACTCGAATGGAGGCTAGCGCTTGAGTTAGGAGAGCCCCACCTCCCTCCCCTCGGCCCACAGCCTCTCTCTCAGATTAGCGCAAACAAATTGCTAACACAAGCAAACTATGATACTTAGCATGATAAAAGAAGTTGCAAAATCAATCAGAATGTCCAAGCAAATTATAGAAAAAAACCAGATCTAAATCTGTTAAGTAGTTCTCTTGTGAAAAGCGGACATACATACATACATACATACAGTACAGGCCAAAAGTTTGGACACACCTCCTCATTCAATGTTTTCTTTATTTTCATGACCATTTACAGCACTCCATCACTCTCCTTCTTGGTCAAATAGCCCTTACACAGCCTGGAGGTGTGTTTGGGGTCATTGTCCTGTTGAAAACTAAATGATCGTCCAACTAACCTGACTTCTGCACAACACAACTGCTGGTCCCAACCCCATTGATAAAGCAAGAAATTCCACTAAATAACCCTGTTAAGGCACACCTGTGAAGTGAAAACCATTTCAGGTGACTACCTGTTGAAGCTCATCGAGAGAATGCCAAGAGTGTGCAAAGCAGTAATCAGAGCAAAGGGTGGCTATTTTGAAGAAACTAGAATATAAAACATGTTTTCAGTTATTTCACCTTTTTTTGTTAAGTACATAACTCCACATGTGTTCATTCATAGTTTTGATGCCTTCAGTCATGAAAATAAAGAAAACACATTGAATGAGGAGGTGTGTCCAAACTTTTGGCCTGTACTGTACATACATACAGACAGACAGATAGACATTGGATTATATATATATATATATATATATATATATATATATATATATATATATAGATAGATAGATAGATAGATAGATAGATAGATAGATAGATAGATAGATATGTGTGTGTGTGTTTATACAATTGTATTCTGTTTTTTACAAAAATAATTTTTTATACCTCATAATTGTAGTAAACTTAATTATTATTAAGGATGGAAACTCCATCAATCTGAGCTTTTGCCATTATGGAGTTTAAAGATCAACTAGAAATATTGCAGAATCCACTTTACTAAAAAATGCAATATGTCCACTGACTTCCCTCTTAGTAATCAATTTTTATATGCTGATTTATTTTGCAGATATCATACAAATGTAAAATACAATCATTCACTGTAGTCAAAGCTTCTTACACTGATTTCCATTATTGTCAAAAGTCTGAATCTATTACCGTATTATTTAGAGATGGTATTTTTTTTTTATTTTAGGCCAGACTGAACAGTATGTTTCAAAATGAAGCTCATCATTCATGTTTAACGACCTGCCAAAAACAACTTTCAAAAAATCCAGCTGTAAAAATATGAAAACAAGCCAAAAAAATTATATTTCAAGAACACTATGAAAGAAGCCAAGTATGTTGTATCCAAGAGATGGCACAATGGCATAGTAGTTAGAATTGCTGCCTCACAGTTCCTAGATTTCAGGTTTGTGTCTTCATATCAGGATGTGCTTTCCTCAGGTTACTCAGATTCTACTCTCCACATAGGTTAATTGGTGAAACTAAATTGGCTATGAGTAAATAAATGTGTGCAACTGACATCGAGACTTTGCTACCTTGTGCACAGCACTATCATAATAGAATCTGATCTTTGATTATTCTCAGCTAAATTAAATGGATTTAAAAATAGACATGGACTAAAATCAAGGTAAGTTGCAAATTGTTACTAGTGGTATTTGGGAAATAAACTTCTGAAAGAGACAGATACAAATTTTGTAACATAATAATTTCTTAAATTAAAGAGTGCATTCAGCTCTTTTTGTTTTAATAACGGGAAATATTGTGACTAAAGACCACTTGGGATGGGACTGCAAACAGTTATTTGTAGTACAGGACAGGAATCAGGCCACAGGTTTCCTTAGTATTGTGCCTGAAATTTACTATTGGTTGCTATGCCCCCATAATTATGAATGACCCAGAATTAATAATAGCAAGTATGTTGTCAAAGATATAGAAAGTGTGCATCTTGGTAGGAGAAGAATTGCACTTTCTAATATTAATTAAATCAGTTTTGGCTAACCCTCCTTTAAAAAGAGGGATGCCTATTGGAGTATTAAGATTAAGGAAGAACACTGGGGAACAGATGATTTGGTTACGTAGCAAGGTTTCTAATGTGGTACATATCTTGCTGCTACCCTTTATATCAGACAAGTGACTCTTTTAGGACTGCAGGGATTGGTTGGATTTCAAGTTGAATGGTTTCAGTGGTTTCACAAACCACAAAAGTTATTTGGGGAAGTTGTTCCTGTCTGAGTGTTAACTGCTCTTTCCAGAGAACCCTTCAGATAATATCAGGATACAGTCTGCAGAATATACATTGTATAGCATCTTTCTATTCATCTGGTAGACAGATTTTTCTGCTTTGCTAGTGTCACATCAACTTTGAACTGCTGTCACCTGAAGTGAAGTGCTTTAAGAAATTTTACACTGAGGTGAAGATCCTGCAGTACAAGTCTGAGTATGAATGTCCAAAATTCAGATATAGTGCAGTAAGGTCAGAAGGCAAGCAGAAGAAAGGAAGCCATGAAAAGTAGATAAAAGAATGAATGAGCAGGAGATGACAGGTAGACAAATGGGCAGCTACCCTACCCAATGGATAGAGATTGAAAATATGTAGTGAGGCCCAGAACAGTTGGAATGTTCTTCTTTTCTTCTTTTGTTGTGTTTTGTAGTTTTTGTTATTAAAAATTTGTATCCTTCCAGTCATAATTATTCATAATAAATATTTTATTTTTTTTACTTATTTTTAAAATTGTTAGGTATTATTTGGGTATGGAGATATATCAGGAGTTTCCCACTATTATCCACAATATGTCACATTAAACATCAAACCATTTGATAGAACCTCTTCTAAATGTATGATATTTATTCATAGGTTCTGCTAATTGAACTTGAGTCACTTTTGTTATATTTATTGAGTTTTTATTAAATCTCTACTAATGAAAAGTTGTCATGCTACAAATGTTGTAATCAAGCATATCTTGTGTCAACGCTTGCTTCTTCTTCCAGTGAGGTCTGAGTTGAGTGTTCAGTGACCACCCACCGGGCCAGATGCAAAGCATACTCTTGTTTTCATGAAAGGAATAGAAATCTCACGAGTAGGACATGTTAAAGAAGATCACTGGATGTCCAAGTGTTGTCTGTTTTGGCCACATGGTCTCAGGTCCCAAAAAAATCAAGACAAGTCTAAAGAGGGTCTTGGCTGCCAAACAAAACACAACACCGCCCCAAGTATTGTAGGCAACAAGGTTATAGAGTGTCTGTAACCCTCAAAACTAAAGGAGAAACAAATTTCAGTCCTTTAATTTTTTCCATTTTGTTTCCTTTTATTCAGATATGGTGAATGTGCAGAAACAATTCAAAATAATGAATACACTTGTTTAAGACTAAAAGAGATGATTCAGGATTTGGAATCTTAATGTGTGAGTTAACTAAAACTAAAATGCAGCTTGAGTAATAATTGATTTAGCAGCAGTAGTTGTCTTTGAATTAAGAAATTATGTTTGAACGCACTCACCTACAGTTACTGCTGCTTTCACAACCACTTATGCACCCCTGGACTAAGGGGTTGCCAGAGGGCACTGTGGCCTGGTAGCCTCAAAATTTTATAGGCCCACCTCTGATTCCAAGAAGTAATTTTAGGCTCAGCTAGAAGGGATGCTAGAATGGTGTTTAAAGCTGCTTTTTTGTATGAACAATTAACTGGTAGGAGAAAGAAAGGCCAGGGTCTAGAGAAAGAAATGTGAGGTGACAGGAGGAGAATGACTTGTGGGGTAATGTGCTGGGCTAGTGTGTAAGCTTCCCCTCTGGATAGATATCGAGGCTTCAGAACCTGGAGAAGCAGTCTGATCAATGGCAGACTTCAGCTTATTTTTCTGAATGTGTCTCCCTGTGATTTTTTTTTTAATTTATGGTACATGCTTCCTCAGTTGGTTTGCCCAGTTGATTTCATACAAGGGACGCTATTGGCAGATGGCTGAGAAGCTACCCAATCAGAGCACGTATTAAATAAAGCTCCTTTACTGTTATTGCTATTACTGCATTAAGACTGGTTATGCTTCTTCTGGACACATTTTTAATACCATCCCCTGGGTTTATTATCTGGGTGTATCATCTTAATGCACTAAAATTGCTGAAGACTATATATATTTTAAGTGTAAAACTCCTTTTTTTTTCTTTCTTCTTTTCTTTTTTTATTTTTTTTTTATTTTTAGAGATATCTCTATCTTTTAACCCTTAAGCGCCACTGCATTGGAGCTTGTTTTGCTTTGGACGTACTCTGTCTCTGGGTATGTCAGAGGACTGGGACTGTGTGAAGTGGGTTTTAGCCTCACTTGGGGAGGCAAAAAGGGAAGGTGGGGGGTTAAGGGGGGGAGAGAAAGAGAGCAGGCCTGATCTATACCTAATCTATCCTCTCAGTCTTTATAATTATAATAAGACTATAAAATGACATCAAAAACTCAGAATCAGTGTCTCCATGATGGGACAGTTAACTTCGTAAGCTGGAATGTTAAAGGCCTGAATCACGAATTAAAGAGAAAGAAAGTACTCTCTCACCTAACAGGTCTAAATGCTAAAATAATATTTTTACAGGAAACTCACTTAATAAGCAAGGATCAGTTCCGGCTGCAAAAAGACTGGACTGGCCAAATGTTCCATTCTAGCTTTACGAAGAAAACTAGAGGTGTGGGAATTCTCATACATAGAACTGTTCCATTTGTAGCATCAGATGTAGTATTGGATCCTGAAGGGAGATATGTAATGGTTATGGGAGACTTATCTAACTGTAAAATGATCTTGATAAATGTTTATGCACCTAATGTTGATGATAAGGAATTTATACAAAATTTGTTGGCATCCATTCCCAATCTGAACACTCATAAAGTTATAATGGCTGGGGATTTTAATTGTGTTATGAATCCACTTTTAGATAAGACTTCCTCCACAGGGGGAATGGCATCTAACACTGCAAAAATAATTACAAAGTTTATAACTGATCACAATTTATCAGACCCCTGGAGGTTTTTAAACCCAAATTCAAGAACATATTCTTTCTACTCACCAGTACATCATTGTTACTCAAGGATCGATTACTTCTTTATAGACAATAACTTCTTGCCTAAGATTAAATCTTGCAAATACGATGCTATTGTTATTTCTGACCATGCACCTATGATCTTGGAGCTAAAATTACTAAGCCCCATGCACTCACCCCGTAGATGGCGACTCAACCCGCTTCTATTAGCTGATGAGAATTGTACTGAATTTATATCCAAACAAATCAAATTCTTTCTAGAGACAAATACATCCCCCGAGATCTCTGCAGGGATACTCTGGGAAACTCTTAAGGCCTTCTTAAGAGGACAGATTATCTCATATCTTTCCCACAGAAATAAATCCGAGGCCAAGAAAGTAGCAGATATAAAAAGCGAAATTACTAAAATAGATGAAGAACATGCCAGACTACCAAGCGAGACTCTACATAGGAGAAGGCAGGCTCTACATTCGGAATTAAACCTCTTGACAACTAAAGAAACTGAACAACTAATTTACAAATCCAGACATCATTACTATGAACATGGGGAGAAAGCTAATAAGCTTTTAGCTCAACAAATTCACAAGCAAGAAGTGCGCAACGCAATCTCGGTAATAACTAGTACGAACGGAGATAAAATCGTCGAACACCAAAATATAATGCACACTTTCAGAGACTACTATAAATCCCTATATACTACTGAGTTTAAGGAAGACAATACACAATCTAATGCATTTCTGGATACATTACAGATACCACAAATAGACGCTTTTAGTGCGGAGGAACTTGATAAACCTCTGATGTTATCAGAATTACTAGATGCTATAAAATCACTCCAAGGCGGGAAAGCAGCAGGCCCTGATGGTTACCCTGCAGAATTTTACAAGAAATTCTCCGCTCAGCTAGCCCCCCTCTTATTAGCAACTTTTACAGAAGCCAGAGATAACCAATCTCTTCCACAAACCTTTCGCCAAGCACTAATCACTGTCTTTCCAAAACAAAATAAGGACTTATTACAATGTGCATCATACAGACCAATTTCACTTCTGAATAACGACGTTAAAATACTCTCTAAAATCTTAGCCAGTAGGGTGGAGAAAGTGCTCCCCTCGGTAATATCACAAGACCAAACTGGATTTATTAGGGGCCGGCACTTATCTTCCAATCTTCGACGCCTGTTTAATGTAATATACTCACCAACTAAATCAAACACCCCAGAAATATTATTATCATTAGATGCAGAAAAAGCATTCGACATGATTGAATGGAAATACCTTTTTACTATATTGGAGAAGTTTGGGTTTGGCCCAAACATCTGTGCATGGATTAAATTACTGTATACTAACCCAGAAGCTTCAGTTTGCATCAACAACATTTGCTCAGACTACTTTAAACTAGAACGTGGCACTAGACAAGGATGCCCCTTGTCACCGCTGCTGTTTGCGATTGCCATTGAACCACTGGCAATACATTGTCGAAATACTGATCAGATAAAGGGGATTAGCAGAGAAGGACTGGAACAGAAAATCTCATTATATGCAGATGACATGGTACTGTATATATCAGACCCAGAAAATTCTGTACCTGCAGTCTTAGCAGCACTCACAGAATTTCAAAAGATCTCTGGTCTCAGAATTAATCTGAATAAAAGTGTACTCTTTCCAGTGAACTCTCAAGCATATAATATTAGATTAGATACCCTACCTTTTATCATTGCAGAACAGTTTAAATACCTAGGGGTAAACATCACAAGTAAACATAAAGCTCTATATCAACAAAATTTCGCCGTTTGCATGGAAAAAATTAAACAAGACTTGCATAGATGGTCAACCCTTCATCTCACACTAGCTGGAAGAATTAACACTGTTAAGATGAATATTCTTCCTAAGCTCCTTTTTTTATTTCAAAACATCCCAATATACATTAATAAATCATTTTTTAGGCAATTAGATTCGACAATAACCTCATTTATTTGGAATTCAAAACATCCACGCATCAAAAGAGCGACCCTACAAAGACAAAAGGCAGAAGGCGGCATGGCTCTACCTAACTTCCAGTTTTATTACTGGGCAGCAAATATACAGGCGATAAGAACCTGGACACAAATAGAAGAACATACACAGGCTTGGTCCGCAATAGAATTAAATTCCTGCAGTACTTCTTTGTATTTCTTGCTCTGTGCTCCAATAAACACACGTTATCGGCAATACACTAATAACCCAATTGTGCTCCACTCATTTAGAATCTGGAACCAATGTAGAAAGCATTTTAAGACGGAGAAGCTTCTATCTGTGGCACCCCTGCAAGAGAACCACCTCTTTCAACCCTCACAAACATATGCAGTTTTTAATATCTGGAAAAAATTTGGAATTAACTTGCTTAGAGATCTTTATATAGACAACGTCTTTGCATCCTATGAGCAATTACATTCCAAATTTAACATTCCAGCTACACATTTCTTTCACTATCTTCAAATCAGAAACTTTGTTAAACAAAACCTTCCAGATTTTCCTCATCTTGCACCCTCATCCATGCTGGAAAAAATATTGCTCAATCTCAAGGATTTAGACTCCATCTCTACAATATATAAAATCATTTTACAATCCCTCCCTTTTAAAGATCCAAGAGGACACTGGGAAAAAGATCTTTCAATTAATATATCAGAAAAGGAGTGGAAAGTAGCAATGCAGAGAATTCACTCGAGCTCCATATGCGCAAAGCATACAATTATACAACTCAAAATTATATATCGAGCACATCTGTCTCGACTAAAACTCTCCAAAATGTTCCCAGGGCATGATCCAACCTGCGAACGTTGTAACCAAGTCCCAGCCTCACTAGGTCACATGTTCTGGTCCTGCACCAAATTAACATTATTCTGGACAAACATTTTTAATTACCTTTCAGATAGCCTTGGACTTACAATCCCTCCAAACCCATTAACAGCTGTGTTTGGTGTTCTTCCAGATGGGTTTAAAGCGGAGGAAGACAAACAAATTGTGATTGCATTCACTACACTTTTGGCACGTAGACTTATTCTCATAAACTGGAAGAACCCAAACTCTCCTCTTTTAAGTCAGTGGGAAACCGATGTGTTATATTATTTGAAGTTGGAAAAAATCAAATACTCAGTTAGAGGATCCGTACAGACTTTTTTCAAAACATGGCAGGATCTAATTAGTAATATTTTAAAATAAGTTCAAAAGGCACAGAGAATTTATTAATTTAGGTATGTCTCCAAGCCTTAAATTTAACGCCGTTTGGCTTGCTCTCTCTCTCAGGGGTGGGGATCGATCTGTTCTTAATTTTTCTCTTTGTAAAAACTTGATTGCTTTGTATGGATTGTAATAAAATTAATAAAAAATAAATAAATAAATAAATAAATAAATAAATAAAGCTCAATAATATACAATATGCTTCCCGCGCTGTACTTCGCATACTTGAAAGCCCGAACAGCACGTATTGATTTTTGATTGTTTGCTTTTCTCTGTCTCTCTCACTCTCTCTGACATTCTCTGCTCCTGATGGAGGGGTTGTGAGCAGAGGGGCTGTTCGCACACTGGCCTAGAGGATACAGACACTCCTCTAAAAAATGCTGAAAGACTACCTTCACATTGCTCCCTTCCTTGCAGCTGCTTTGTCCAGCAGTACTTCGCATACTTAAAAGCCCGAACAGCCCTATTGATTTTTAATTGTTTGCTTTTCTCTCTTACTGTCTCTCACTCTCTCTCTGACATTCTCTGCTCCTGATGTGCACTCCTTTGGAGAGGAAGATATGTTTGCATTCTTTTAATTGTGAGAGGGAACTGTCATCTCTGTCTTGTCATGGAGCACAGTTTAAACTTTTGACTAAAGGGTGTTATTTCATGTCTAGCGGGCTCTAATAATGTCAGAAAACGTATTTAGAAGGTCATAAACAGGTTTTCTATGCCCTAACTGCTAAAATATTCAATTTATAAATAAAGAATCCTACTTCGAGGAAATTCATTTATTGCGGTAAAGTCTGGAACGGATTAACTGCGATAAACGAGGGTTTACTGCATACAATTCATATTGTGATTCAGGCTTCACAATGCAATACTCCCACGATACGAAATTTTTATGAAAGTATTGTACATGTAGTGTAACTTGACATTCATAATTAAAAAAATTGCAAAATAAATTCAATCAGTATGCAAATATGCATGTTTTAACATATGCTTTTGTAAGCTTCTTCTTTTGTATTAAAATAAAATGGAATACTCTTAATTATTGTAATGAACATCAAGATGGAAAAGCATATATCAAAAACCCAAGAATGGGTGCATTTATTTGACAGTGAAAGAGTGTATTCTGAAGTAACACCTTCAATTTCATAAAATGGCAGACACCAACTGGAAACTAACCACAGCTATCTTTACCTCCCAATTGTCTTCCACTGTGATGCGTGGTCCCCACTGACAATCCTCTGAAGACAACTTATCTTCTCAGGGGGTTTTTACTTATCCAATGCTTCTGCAGTCTCTGTTTGCATTCTTTTTAACCTTCCTTCACTTGTAAGGTGTATCTTGAATTTTGAAATGCAAATGGGGTTTATGAAATGCAGAGCTCTGCAAGCCTGTGTGACAGGTCACTGTCAATTATCTGCTCAGCCCCACTCATCTTTAGGGTATTCTGCTGGCTGCTACATTATTATCATAAAATATGTGTCATGCATGTGCGAGTAAGAGGACATTTTATGGACCAAGCGATGGTAATTCCATGCCAGGCCAGCAGGTGGCGGGGTGCATTAAACCTTCTCCTTTTATCTCTATAGACCACCTGTGGGAAAACTTGTTTGACTCAACACTGAAGATGTCACTTCCGGCTTCCAGCACCCAGGATGATGGCACTTGCGTTTCCGGTGCCCAGGATGATGTCACTTCCGGTTCCGGCACCTAGACTAATATCAGAAGAAGGTCACTTCCGGTTCCCCTACGTCACTTCCACTTTGATCACTTAAAACCGCCATCTTGCCAAACCTTCAGCATGTCTGGACTCCAACCAAGACACTTGTCTAAAACATTGCAGCCAGGGATAATATACGGGTGGCTGCCCCAAACTTTTTTAAGTATGTCATGTCTGATCTTTTCACATATGTTTATTGGAATAACATAATATGTGTAGTATGTTGATTAGCGCATGAAACTAAGAATTTCACTGTACTCTGTACACATTGCAATAATGTTATATTTTTATAAGGTCATTAAATTACTGGGCGGCAAAACCATCAAAATTTAAACTTTTCTTTTTGTTTTCTTCGTTAACATCAAATGTTGCTCCAAAAATGGCTGTTCCTTTTAGCTGTGAGACCTGACTCTATCTAGAATGAAATTTTGTTATATACTCAGCAAAAAAAGAAACGTCCCCTGACTTTCAACTGTTTTTACTTTCAGTAGACTTAATGTGTAAATATTTGTATGAACACTAAAAGAGTCAACACCATAAGACATAAACTAAAAATGTTTCACAATGTGTCCCTGAATGAAGGGAGGCTCAAAATCAAAAGTACCAGTCAGTATCTGGCGTGGCCACCAGCTGCTTGAAGTACTGCAGTGCATCTCCTCCTCATGGACTGGACCAGATTTGTCAGTTCTTGCTGTGAGATGTTACCCCACTCTTCCACCAAGGCACCTGCAAGTTCCTGGACATTTCTGGGGGGAATGGCCCTAGCCCTCACCCTGCGATCCAACAGGTCCCAGACGTGCTCAATGGGATTGAGATCTGGGCTCTTCGCTGGCCATGGCAGAACACTGACATTGCTGTCATGCAGAAACTCACGCACTTTTTGCCACTCCTGTCTGGTCCAGCGAAGGTGGGTTTGTGCCCATAGGCGGCGTTGTTGCTGGTGATGTCTGGTAAGGACCTGCCTTACAACAGGCCTGCAAGCCCTCAGTCCAGCCTCTCTCAGCCTATTGCGGACAGTCTGAGCACTGATGGAGGGATTGTGTGTTCCTGGTGTGACTCGGGCAGTTGTTGTGGCCATCCTGTACCTGTCACGCAGGTGTGATATTCGGATGTACCGATCCTGTGCAGGTGTTGTTACATGTGGTCTTCCACTGCAAGGATGATCAGCTGTCCTTCCTGTCTCCCTGTAGCGCTGTCTTAGGCGTCTCACAGTGTGGACATGGCAATTTATTGCCCTAGCCACATCAGCAGTCCTCATGCCTCCCTGCAGCATGCCTAATGCACATTCACGCAGATGAGCAGGGACCCTGGGCATCTTTCTTTGGGTGTTTTTCACAGTCGGTAGACAAGTCTCTTTAGTGTCCTGCGTTTTTAGAACTGTGACCTTAAATGCCTACTTTCTGTAAGCTGTTAAGGTCTTAACGACCATTCCACAGGTGCATGTTAATTAATTGATTATGGTTAATTGAACATGCATGGAAAACATTGTTTAAACAATTTACAATGAAGATCTGTAAAGTTATTTGGATTTTTAAAACATTATTGTTGAAATAACACATTTCTTTTTTTGCTGAGTATATTTCTTTTTAAGAAATGCCTGAAGCTGAGACCTGTCCACTGTGACAATATCTTCTATAGTTGAAAACACATTGGTTACAGACAAATTTGACCAGAAAAGCAAGCACTAGGAATTTGGTTACTTTCTTTCACCATCATGCTAAAGGACTAAGAGCAATGCAAGTACTTCTGTATAATTCATTCTTGGTGTAATGTACCCCTGTTTCTGACTCACTATGTCTTGAGCACTCTTTCTCAGGTCTGTGGCTTCAGATAGCTGTAGTTACAGTTTTGCATTCATGAAACAATGTTGAGATTTGCTGTACTCGTCTAACAGTGCAACTCACTAAATTAGTTATGTTTCAGAAATGCGAATCCTGAATTCCAAGTCCACTTTTATGTATGCTGATTCCAATGTTGTGTGCTGACAATTTTCACCTTCACATCATTATACAGGCAATGAATAATGAGTCTTCTAAAAGTGTACTTAGTTTGTCATGTTGTAGAGTAAAGTTCTAGTTTTTCAATCAGATTTTTTAATTCTCTTCTTTCAATGAAAGATGTTTTTGTTTGTTTTTGTGCTTCATTTCAGTCATGTGGTAATGTCATAAAATACACAATACATGGCCACATTTCATATTGGCAGTATTTTGTATCGCAATATTCCATACACTGCGGTGGGTTGGCACCTTGCCCGGGATTGGTTCCTGCCTTGTGCCCTGTGTTGGCTGGGATTGGCTCCAGCAGACCCCCGTGACCCTGTGTTTGGATTCAGCGGGTTGGATAATGGATGGATGGATGGATGGATATTCCATAAAAGACTTAGTAGACTTGAGACAAACATTATCTTAAAAATACAACTTAAACAAACAATGAGAAATAACAATGAGAATAACATATGCTATAAAACAATTCAAAAAGAACACAGAATTCATTCGACAGTCAACTAACTGCACCTTATATTAACTGGAAATTTCTAATTTTGTTTTCTAACATGCAGTAATAATATTGTTGAATGATGGAAAATAAATCTATCAAGAATAAGTGTACTGTATATTGATGTATGCACAGGTTTAGGGATGTGTTGTACTAATTGCACTGAGCAGCACCACTTTGAAAAGAGATATGGAATCGGAAGGAGGACTATTGGTTCACAATGTGAAAGAAAAAACGAAGTCAATATTTGAAATAAGGAAGTCAAAACCAGAAATTAACATCTAAAAAGTCACGGTCAAAGGAACACAAAAGAGTTGGTAACCAGAATTCAACTTTAGACTCAATGAAAATAAGTTTAATGTCATATCTACAAACTTGGACAACCAGGAAATGCATGACACTGACTTTTACACTGTCATAGTATGAATGTTAAATGCCATATATTCGCAGTTGTCCTACCTGGCAACAGCTACAGTAGCAGACATAGACACAGAGTGCCTGAAAATTGTGCTGCCCCTACAAAAACAAGATGACATTGTGAGAGAACACACTTATAACATAAGTAAAAATACAGAGAACCAAAAAAAAATAAATGTGACCACTTGAATATGTTTAAATTATTTTTAGAGCCCCAGGAACCATCGATAAAGACAAAAAAAAAAAAACTAACAGTCAGATCATGACAAGTGTACAGCAGCATCTGCTGGAGGGCTATTGAAATGCGGAGTATTTGTCCAAGACTCACAAAGGATATAAAGTGGTACAAGAAGCAAAAGAGAAAACTAAGCAACATGATTGTTATAGGTTTAAAAGTCTGCCGAAAGCCTGAACTAATTAATGATTATGAAGGTGACAGCTCAAAACACTTTGGCATGGTTAATTCTTTAAGATGCGAGAGAAAAAATGTTAAAGTGCAACAGGAGCTCAGGCGTTCATGCAGAAACCCTGCTAATAATCCATTTAAAATGATATCCTATCAGCCTAGGTGCAGATAGTGACAAGTGACTGACATACTGTTGTAATCAATCTGTGGAATGCAAAGGTTATCACAACTCAGCTTTTAAAGAGTGTACAGTGTACAGATAAAACTATCATGTGTCTAACTACATATCATATATATTCTATTTAAGATTTTTCTTTACTGTTTCTTTGTTATTTCAACCTTGAGATCCACTCTACTATACAAAGGCACTTTTCATGTTATGAATAACAGCTAAAATAATATTAGGTGTTTCTAATTCTACTTGTTATTTTAAAAAGATCAAAATGTCAGGAGTTTTTATTCCTGGCAAATTCCTCTACTCCACCCATTCTAAGAAAGTAAGAAGTGAAAAGAAAATATTCTTAACTGATGCCGCATAATTTTTGTATTGGTTTGGTCAATGAAACTGGTCATAGAATGGTTTTGAGAGAAACTTGTAAGGGAACTTAAAGTAGTAGGAGCTGTAGATGTGAAAGAAAACAAAGTTCTGGTGCAAAACAGTACACACAATATTGTATGTAATTATGTATACATTTTAACACATGAGCATGCTAAAATCACTAAGTAAAAATTCATAAAAATAAGAAAAAATGACTTTACATTATATGTGTCAAAGTTCTCTCCACACCTATGTGGACTTTCAATACTCCCGTTTCATTACACATTCATAAATGACCATGACATATTAATTAGTAACTCTAATAAGGCACAGTGTGAGTGAGCATAGATGTGTGTTTATGTGAAGATGACTGAAGATGGACAGATTCCCTGTCCAGGACTCGTTCCTACCTTGTGCCCCATGATATCAAAAGCTCCATGTCTCAGCAGATACACTGGAAAAAGTGGTAATAGATAATGGATGGATGTTTAAAAACAAAGCTAACATGGTTTAAATTGATTTGTGCAGCTTAAGAAAAATACTTGCTGTATATATGCATGCTGCCTTGAAACAGTATTTAGCTCCAAATCTGTTTTCTAGGGTGGTAGTTTTCACATTTTATTGTCTCAGAGTCTAAACCTGCAATATTTTAAAGTAAGAATATTTGTAAATGATCAACAAAAAGTGTACATCATTCTCAATCAAAGGAAACACATTTATAACCCTGTCAACAGTTTGCTAAAATGGAAAAATAAGTATTGTGAGATTGTGTATCTTCATCTTTCTAGGAAATAGGTGGATCAACTGTTCTCTATTAATTTTATTAGGATAAACACTTCCACTCTTACTGAGGTCCACCAGTGTGGTAGAAATGTTCCACTAGGCAAACCAAAATGAAGACAAAAGAGCATTCAAAACAAGACAGGGTGTCGCCTGCAGGGGGCATACCAGATCCCCAAACCCAACACAAGCAGACACAGGCACAAGTCCAGTACAATACATGGCTTTTATTCAGCTGTGGGAAATGCTTCCCAAACCATTTCCCACCTTCACAACACAGTACTTTCTTTGCCTTCTTCTCTCCATCTCTGTCTTTCCTTCTGCCTCCACTCCTCCAGCAAGCTTTGTCCTCCATCTCCTGACTCTAGCTCCTGGACCAGTGACAAGTGGATCCCTTTATCCTTCACCTGGGAGCACTTCCAGTGGTTTTCCAGTGAAATAGGGCTCTGCAGTCCCTGCAGCACCCTTAGGCAGCATCCAAGGAACCCAAAATGACTTTGCCAAACACCGATTCCCATAAAGCTCTGTGGGGATCTAAGACACCACTGCAACCCAGGGTGGCTGCCATCTAGTGCTCTGAGGGAGATAATGTCCTGTACATGTTCTCTCCCCGGTCCTTCCACTACGGAGCCATCTCGGCCAGGTAAGGACATTGGCCATTCGCCACAAGGGATATAATTTTAAACAAATACAGAGCTGGGAAAGAGCATCTCAAATGCACATGCTCAAATGAACATACCTCAGAGCTCAGTGCAATCCATCAGGTCAGGCCAACCTTCTAAAGTTAGTTGCAGTCAATAGAATTAAGGATTTTTATTTACATAAAAGCCAATGAGGATGCAATGACTAGAAGTGGATTGGATGCTTACAAATCAACAATCTTCAAGGCACTGCACAAGTGTCTTTATGAAAAAGTGGCAAGGAACACAACTTGGCTAAAAAAGTAACTTGAAATTTACTTTAAAGATATGTCTGAAAATCCTGTGTTCTAATAAGACAAAAGTGAAACTTTTGGGCTTGAACACTAAAAAGTATGTGTGGCATTAACCTAACACTGCACATCAACCAGATAAGCCCCATTGTGGTGAAGTAAAATGTGATGGCGGCAACAGCAGCAGGGACTGGTATTCTGATCAGGATTGATGAGAAGAATGTTGCACCATACATACACATCCTGGAGGAAACCCTTTTCCCTTAAACCAGAAAGTTTAAACTGTGGAGGAAGCAGGCTTTTAACAGGACACTGACCCAAGGCACATTGCCAGAGAAATAATGTAGTGGCTTAAAATGAAGAAAATCGACATCCTTGAGTAGCCCAGTCAGAGGACTGACATTGCCAAATTTCCCCCTTGGGACAAGTAAAGTTCTGTCTATTAACCCCATTAAATATCTCTGACAAGACCAAAAAATTGATGTCCACCACCACTCACAAAATTTGTATGAAGTAAGTATGAAAGGGCAAACATTGCTCTATCAAGTTCAAGATTATTTGTCATTCAAGCCATATTTAAAATTTATATATAAAGACAGTGCTAAACTCACAAAGTCCAACCAGTACCTATGTAAAATAGTCAATTAAATACTATGGCTAAAAATAAATATGTGCATAAAAACTGGCTTGTTATGTGCTTATGACAGAGTTTAGCACTCTTATTGCCTGTTGAGAGAAGCTATTGCACATTATGGCTTTCCTTGATTTTATGGAGCCATATCTCCCACCAGATGGCAAGAGATTAAACAGTCCATGAGGGGGGTGTAAAGAGTCTTTCACAATGCAGAGGACTTTCTTCTTGTATCTATCCTTAACAATGCCCTCAATGGAGGGAAGATAGACCCTAATAACCCTCTTAGCCATCCTTACCACACGTTGCAGAGTCTTCCAATCACACATACAGCAATTTCCGCACCAGGATGTAATGCGGCTCATAAGGACACTCTCAGTTGTGCCCCGGTAGAAGGTGGTGAGGATGGGAGTAGGGATTCTGACTTGCTTCAGCCTCCTAAGGAAGTGCAACCTCTGCTGAGCTTTTTTGACCTGGTGTGTGGTATTGAGAGTCGACCCCCAAGCATTTTGTGCTGCTGACCCTCTTCACAGGAAGGCCACTGATATGCAGTGGGGGGTGTTCAGTCTTTTTTCTGAAGTCCACAGTCAAAACTCTTTTGTCTTGTTGACATTAAGGGACAGATTGTTGCCTCCACTCCAGCTCAGTAACTGTTCCACCTCTACTCTGTTCCATACTCATTACTAATGAGTCCCACTACTGTTGTATCATTAGCCAATTTAATGAGTTGGTTTGTGATAAATTTGGCAGTGCAGTCATGTGTTAGCACAGTAAAGAGCATTGGACTGAGCTATGCTCAGTTTGATAGTATGCAATGTCTTTGTGCTGACATGTACTGTCTGTTGTCTTTCTGACAAGAAGTCCAAGATCCATTTACAAAGAAGGGTGTTCAATCCGAGCATGGAAAGTATCACTGCTACTGTGGGATAGTGTGATCTTGTCATCTGTGGACTGATTAGCACAATACAAAAGCTGTAAGGGGTCCAGTAAATGTTGAATGCTAGTTTTAATGTTACCCATGACTAGTCGTTTGAAGTACTTCATCATGACAGAAGTCAGTGCCACAGGCCGGTTGTCACTGAAGTAGGTTACAGTTGTTTTCTTGGGCACAGGAACGATGGTTGCAGTCCAAAACTGTGTAGGTATGACAGACTGCTGGAAAGAGATGTTAAAGATGTCTGTAAAAACACTTGCTAACTCAGCGGCACAGTCTTTTATCACCTGACTAAGCATGTTCTCAGGTTACACAGTTTTATGTGGATTAACACTGCTCAGTGTTCTCCTCACATCAGCTGTACACAGTTTAAGTACCTACATACCACTAGGGGGTGGTTTTCTTCCCTGGTGTATAATTCCATGCCTTAAACCTTCCATAGAACTCCATCATATTGTGCAAAATTAATAGAGACTTACCCAAAAAGACTACTTGCTGTAACGGCTACAAGAAGTGGTTCAACCAAATACTGAACAACGGTTGAGATGAATACATACAAACTGTTGACAAATAATGTTTTAAATGTTTAAAACCTTCTGTGTAAGAGAGTGTTTGATTTACAAATAAAAAAAAAACAATTTGTGTCAATAATTTGTGTGTATTACTTTTTAAAGCACCATATTTGTAATATATTTGTAAAAATTAGATAATGGTGTTATTTGAAAAAGGACTGATTGATAATACGTAATTATATTTTAAATCTTCAGTGCTGCTAAATACTTGAAATAAAGCCTGAAACATGCCATGCAAGAATACTTTGTCATCTTTATCCATTTTGCTGCATGTTACGTATACCATAAGAAATCCATACTGATGCATATCAGGACAGCAATTTAATTTCTTTTGCCATCTTTTATAAACAAGAGTGAGACAGAGAGATGTTGCCATTATCCTCATCCTTTTCTCATTGTGTAAATCTGAACAAGATGCTCAGTCTAATAGATATGGAAATCTAATATAGCAGAGTATTTATAAAGCAATGAAAAAAACAATTTTATGTATTTGTTAGGGAGACTGACATGTGCATGATAAAAATAAAAATCAATAGACTCAGTAGATGAGGTGAATACATAGATTAGATTGAAAATGTGCTGTTGAAAAGGAAAGTCTGAAATGGGTAAGTGTAGAGAAATTTTACAAGACAAAAAAACATAAAATGAGAAAAAGTATACAAGAAAAAGTAGAGACAAAAAGCAAAGGTATCAATTTAAAAACATAGGTACGGCAGAAAAAGTATACAAGAAAAAGTAGAGAGAAAAAGCAAAGGTATCAATTTAAAAACATAGGTACGGCAGAAGGACAATACTCTATATATATATAACTGACTAAGTCGACTGATCATGGGGTATGCACGACAGAGCCATGCCCGCCAACTCTAACCCTCCTCCTGCGTCCACCCCTGCTCTCGAGGCATGCGCACTGCCTGCTTATGTGCCCGCATGCAACACCTCACCAAACACAGCCTCAGTCGCTTTCGTCTCTGCTACAGTCCACATGCACCTCTGAGCCACGTTGACTTTTCATTGTTCTTTTCGGTTCCGGCTGCTTTTCTATATATATAATCAACCAAGTCGCCCAACCATGGGGTAAGCACGACAGAGCCCTGCCCACCCACTCTAACCTTCCTCCCGTGTCATGAGGAACGCACGACAGAGCCCCACCCACTAACTCTAACACTCCTCCCGGGTCCACCCTCGCTCTTGAGGACTTATCCCTACCGACGAAGTAACTTTCACCAGCGTTGACTCCATCGTCACAGACGATCATGCAGATCAACTTTCTTTCTTAACAGTCTTACTCCCACTAGCATGCCTCCGCATAAACTCCAAATTAAATTTGGTTCAGTCGTCATGCTTCTCAGAAACCTCATGCCAGCAAAAGGTCTCTGTAATGGCACTAGACTTTCTGTTACTAGCATTCAACGCAATGTACTGAAGTGTAAAACTATCGCAGCTGCTACCTCACAAACTGTCCTTATTCCCCGGATTTCCCTGACCCCATCAGATTCAAATTTGCCTTTTACTTTTACACGCAGACAATTTCCTTTTAGGAATTAGTAAGGCACAGGGCCAAACTTTCAAAAAGATATGTCTGTATCTGCCAAAACCAGTTTTCAGTCATGGACAATTGTATGTTGCTCTCTCCAGAGTTCCATCTTTTCATTCACTCACAGTCGTATCCTCAAACCCACCCTATTTGGACAACTGTGTCTTTCAGGAAGTGTTCACCCATCAATAAATAATTATGCAGTGTATACTACGCCGTGGGTTGGCTAGTATCAAATAAAGAAGTTGATAAACGGTAATAAAGACTCACTAAGATGCTGAAGACAGGTGAAGCAACGAATGGATAAGAAAGGTACAGCATAAAAAAGAAAAAGAGATGGAGAATAAGATATTGAGCTGCCTGGGGATCTGTTGCAAATTCTTTTAAAGGGACTTGTCCTGGGGTGATAGTTCATGGCAGAGTCCTTAATCATCTTCTGGACTGGTGACTTCAGGGCTGAAAATGAAACAGAGGGACATGTGAAACCTCTAGCACTCTCAGAAACCCACTCCACAGTTCCACTAGTTTAGCCCCGGTGAATTTAAGTGTAATGTGACATCCTTGACAAGATACAACACATATAGGGCAAGGCAGTTTGGCTTAGTGAACTCTGAAGCACAATGTTGTTTGTTCAGTTCTCATCTCACTGTGTGACTCTGAGCAAATCACTTTGCCTGTCTCTGCCCTAACTTATACCTGTATTTATAAGGTTTTACTATGTAATGCTCGCTAAAAAAGGTGCTATGAAAAATAACATTGTTTGCAAGATGAAAAGCTGCTAAATAAAATAAATAGGGTGAGATAAAGGTGTACAGATTAATACAAGAATGTCACATTTAAAATAATCAGTGGGACAGACAGAAGAAAATATAGAAAAGCATTAGATGCAGAAAAAGAATAGCATATACAAAGTAAAGAGTAAGCATGGTTCACAGATAAATGGAAAACATATTACTTATTATAACCTTATAAAAGATGCAAAGTTGGTATAAGGCCTGAGAAGCGCAAGATGTGAGTGAATGGGCAGCATTAGCCATCCTGAAAAGATTCACGAGGATAAGCAACTGAGCACTGCAAAATGTAGGAGACTTGAGATGCTCATAGTGGCAGGGAGTATTGCTCAGCCTGTTGTTTTCATAACATTCTGCAGGCATCAATTAAGCACAAGTTTTATGATGAAAGATGGAAAATAGTATGTGGTGATAGATTTTTGTTCCATTACAGTACATAAACTTGAAAATGCCAGCAGTGCTACTTTAGCAATGGACACCACCCATACTGCACACATAGCTTTCACATGCTACATTTTAACTGGCACATTTGAATTGCATCATGCTGTGCTTCTTGAGATAATTCCAAAAGATGTAAGTGGCACAAGAAAAACAAGAAAATTAAATACTGCAGAATCCTGCATCATATATTCAAAATGTGCCAGATTGTTACGTTCACAGTTAAAACCCCAAGGTACTAGTTTCCTAGTCACTCTCAGCATGCCTGCTTGAATAGAAACATCAGGTCTTTGAATAAAGTATGGACAATAACAACGGTTAAATACATTATGAGCCAGATGCAAATGCCTATGTTTGTTTAAGCATGTTTGTTATGTGCAACCAAAAAAATGAATAGAAACATGTGGCTCCTTACTCACAAACAACAAAGACTTCAATTGTGCACCCACCCCCCTATCCCCAGCCCCCCCTATCTCAAGCTAAAAAGCATGATGTAACTCTGTGAGTCACTTTCAGTTGTGCCATATAACAGAAGTGTATCACTGACTTCCATGCCTCTCAAGTCTGTACCACATGGCAGCACACATGGCATTGAAAGAATGAGCTATTCACACTCTACTCATAATCCCTCTCTGTTTCTCCCCCCAGGGTTGTCAGCATTCAATTGGAACACAGAGGACTCAAAGGAAACAGTCCCAAATTCCTAAGTGATATAGTTTATTATTGGAAAATTCCAGTCTAAATCATGAGGATAGCAGATACTCATTCATTCCACTGCAAATGTCTGAGATGTTCATAGGACACTTCAGCATCTTGAATATAACAATTAAAACATTGTTATATTAATAAAATATATGTTACATTCATATTAATATATCATTGCTGTTTATTCTGTTTTATGTTTGTTTATTTATGTATTAATTCATTTTTACTTTAATTATCTCCTTAATATATTAACCATAAATAAAGAAATAACCATAAAACTTGAATCACTGTGCCTTGGAAAGTTTTAGTCTGTTTCACATTTAGAATAAGTACATGCTATACTGTAAACAATGCCCTTTGATAGTTGCGATGCCTCATTTGAAACAGTTCAGAAACATAAACTGGGCGTTAGCATGCCTCAGGAGAATCATTTCTGCACAGGAAGTTCAATAGTTCCCTTGAGAATATTTCCATTTTTAGCTCCAGGAAAGAAAGAAAAACAGTCCTTCCTCAACAAAATTGCATTTGAGAAAAATTACAAGTGGGAATCCTGCTTCTAACATACTCAATTAAGAAAAACAGCAGACTTTTGTGACTGTGAAGAAATGCATCCTATTTCTTCCAAGGAAACTGGCAAAAACATAGTAAGAAGAGTATAATTATTTTAAAAAAAATTCAAGGGAGATTTAAAATTAAAACTAAACTAGTAAACAAGTTAGACCAAAGTTAAATTTTTTGATATCTATAAAGTCATAATCATGCATTTTATCATTTACACAATATACATAGCTGGGCTTATTTTGGGTATTCTAAATCATATTCCAACATCATTTCTCCACAAATACTCCTAAAATAGCTGGGAACACATAATAGAACAGAATGGTCTAATAGTTAAAGTTTCATAAGCAGCAGTTGTATGTAAGATATCTATCAAACATCTGTCATGATTTTTATTAAGTTAACAGATAGCAAAGGTATAGTCTCTAAGGCATTGCAAAGACGATGGTAGTGCAGGCCAATTACTACTGACTACTCATTCAAGAAGAGAGTAACATCTAATGTAACCAAAAAGAAGGAGAGAGAAGTAAAATGGTCTATCAGAATGTTTAAAGCCTTTCATATCATTGTAAAAAAATCAATGTTAGCACAGGAGGCTGGGGCTTGGTAAAAATTCTGTAAATAGTTTAGAGCTCTGTTTTGTGTGTAACCAAATCTAGCCCAATCTGTATTCCATTACGGTTTATCCTGATATGTGCTGTTTAACTTTTTGAATGATTACTACTGTTTCTACTTGACAGATTCTGTTTAGAATTTCTTGAGTGGTTGCAGTTCATTGAAAGATATTTTTAATATATATTTTTTTGTTATAAAGGTTGTCACGCACGTGCGAGTAGGGGGCCACGGAAGGACCTAAACGGGAGCGTGAAAGCACATGCCAGAGGAGATTGGCGCAGTACTAACCTCTCTCTCTTTTATCCTACAGAAAGAAAGACGCACTACCGCCATGATCCTGCTACCATTTCCTGATTCCGCATCACCACTTCCACCCTCCCTCTGTCGAGTCTTGATGACATCATCAATCCCAGAATTCATCTCGGTTCCTTCCCAGCATGCATCACTCTTCATTTCCGGTCCCTCATCATAAATCTTCCCCCAATTCTGCCATTTGGGCAGTCTCTGTTAGAAACTACAATTATTGTATCAGTCTACTTTCACTCATCGTGTACAGTATACGGGGCCGGAAAACCCCAAACCCTTATGTGTGTGTGGACTCTTTATTACAGTGGCGTAGTTGGCAGGATTCAGAAAGACCGAAAAATGTCTGAAGTACAGGACCTCAACACCGTTCTGACAGGAATGGCAGCCCAAATTCAAGCTCTGCAGCTCGAACAAGCCGCGACCAAACGCGAGTTGGAGGATACCAAAGCCTGGTTGGCCTCAGCAGAAGCAGTAAGACCCGATCCGCCTCAACCTCTACCTCCTCCTATCGTACCACTCACTGAGGCAGATGAGATTGAATCATATTTGGGGATTTTTGAACGCACCGCCACCCGGAATCAGTGGCAGCGGACGGAGTGGGCGTCCATATTAACGCCGTACCTGAAGGGAGCCGCGCAGTGGGCTTATTACGACCTCCCCGAGGAGGAAGCCGCGAATTATGACCTTCTGAAAGCTGAAATACTCAGCCGCTACGACATGACCTCGGACCAGTAGGCAAGTGAATGGAGGAGTTGGCAGTTTGACCCTGATCGCCCTGCCCGAGCTCAAGCTTTTGAATTTTGGGGTAAGATGGGCCGCTGGCTAAGGCCAAAAGGCCAAGTGGTTGAACAAGTCGCATGTGAAGGTTTAGTTAATGCCATGCCTAGCTATCTTGCCCAGCAGGTCCGAAGACATCCATACAAAGATATGACCTCTCTCTTAGAGGTCCTGGAGCGTCAACTCGCGGTGCACCGAACCGGGGGATCGGGAAAGGCCGGCTCGTGGTACTCGACAGGGACGCGCTGCTGCCCCTGAGCCCTCCCGCCGCGCTGCGGAAGCTTCCTCCAAACTCGGAGAAAGACCGGTCGCACCACGCTGTTTCAAATGTGGTGAGGCCGGACATCTGCTGCCAGCCTGTCCTTTAAACATGGGGAATGTGGAACCGATGGACTGCAGTTGGGCCACCAGTGAGAGGTACTGTGCTCTGTCTAATCCTCTGGCAGTTCCGAATTTGGGAGTGGTGCTGGTGAACGGGCATATGGTTGTGGCTTTTTTTGATACCGGCAGCAACATTACCATTGTAGCTCGCCGTTTTATTCTACCGCAACAGTGGCTTCGGCAATATACCAAAGTTACCTGTGTGCAAGGGAAGACCAGATCTTATAAGTCCGCTCACTGTTACATCTCATGGGAGGGAAACTTAACTCAGCTGTCTGTAGCGGTGTTACCTGAACCTCCCTTTCCTGTAATTTTACGACATGACTGGTCTCAGATTAACCACGGTAGATTAAAATCCACTCCTATATCCAAGTTGGGTCTTATTATGGAGGGACAGGGCACCCTCCCTGCATCCCCCACGCCGTGCTTACCGGTGAACAGTAATGACGTAGGCAGGACGGAGGAAAATATTCAGGCGACGGACCCAATCCCGGAAATAGATCCAGGGGAGGGCCCAAGCCATAAAATTAACATTTTATCAAGACCTGTTGATCCTTTAGATAATATGGATCATCAATTTAGATCTACACCCGCCTTGTTTAGACGGGAGCAGTGGAATGATTGACTCCCTAAAGTTCGGCAAAAATGCTGTTGTGTCTATTAATGGCCAGTTGGCTACTAGTTCCCTGCCACCGGAGCCCTACTTTGTTTTGGATAACGATTTGTTGTATCGGGTCGCTAGTCACAAGGGTGAGGTTCGGAAATTGTTGTTAGTACCAAAGACCTTCCGGCGGGAGGTCTGCAAACTAGTGCATGCCCACCTCCTAGGCACCCATCTCGGGGCCGAAAAAACACTAGAGAGAATTAAACTCCGCTTTTATTGGCCTGGAATAAACGAGGTGGTTAGACGTTTTTGCCAGTCCTGCCCGGAGTGTCAGATACGTCAGATTCCTAGGAGGGACCGTGCTCCTCTTGTTCCAATTCCCCTAATTGATGTTCCCTTTGAATGGATCGGTATCAATCTAGTTGAACCCCTAGAACCCTCGAGCCATGGCCATAAATATATATTAGTCATGGTTGATTATGCGACACGATACCCAGAGGTGGTTCCGTTGCATTCCGCTAATACAAAGAGTATCGCACGGGAATTAGTCCTTTTTTCCAGAGTGGAAATACCTAAAGTCGTCCTGACGGATCAAGGTACTCCCTTTACTTCAGATACGTTCAGGGAGGTGGCCAAGTTACTCCGTGTTAAGCATCTCAAAATGTCTGTCTATCATCCGCAAACTGACGGGTTGGTAGAAAGATTTAATCAGACACTTAAACAGAAGCTGCGCAAAGTAGTCAGCGCGGACAGTAGGGCCAGCTTTTGCCTCTTGTGCTTTTTGCCTACCGGGAGGTGCCTCAGGCCTCCACGGGTTTTTCCCCTTTTGAGCTCCTGTATGGACGCCAACCCCAGGGACTTTTGGATATAGTAAAAGAAGGGTGGGAAGACAAAACCCCTCCTTCTACTAATGTATTAGAATATGTCACGCAACTGCGTGATAGATTAACTAAAATTCGACCTGTTTTAAAAGAACATATGATACGTGCTCAAACAGCGCAAGCGCGGCGTTACAACCAGAACTTGGTACTCCGGGAATTTCACCCTGGAGATCGAGTAATGGTGCTTGTTCCCACATCCCATTCTAAATTATTAGCACATTGGCAGGGCCCTTATGAGATCAACGAAAGAAAAGGGCTCGTCGATTATTTGGTAAAACAACCAAATTGTCGACCAAGCGAGAGGGTCTACCATGTGAACTTATTAAAGCCATGGAGAATCAGGGAGGAAACTCCTCTCTCCGGGATGGCCCTCTCCCTTTTCGCAGGCAAGTTGGCTCTTAACTTCGGTCCAGAGCTGACAACCCAACAAAGACAGGAGTTAGAGCAAACCATATTAGCCGTCCCTGAGGTAGTTAGCGAATACTTCGCTGATTGAACATGATATCATTACAGAACCTGGGAGTGGTAGTCAGGGAAAGACCCTATCGCCTCCCAGAGGCTAAATGCGCAGAGGGAGAGCTGGAAATCCAACGGATGTTGGACCTGGATATTATTGAAGAAAGTTACAGTCCATGGTCCAGCCCTATCGTCCTCGTTTCTAAACCAGATGGCTCTTGGAGATTCTGTAATGACTTTAGACGTCTGAACCAGGTTTCCAAATTTGATGCTTACCCAATGCCTCTGGTCGATGACCTTATTGAAAAATTGGGTATGGCTTGATATTTGACTACTCTTGACATGACCAAAGGGTACTGGCAAATTCCCTTAGCGGAATCTGCAAAAGAAAAAACTGCCTTTAGTACCCCTAGTGGACATTGGCAATATAAGGTCCTCCCCTTTGGACTGCACGGGGCACCTGCGAACTTCCAACGTCGGGTAGATAGAGTGCTCAGGTCCAATCAGTCCTATTGTGCCGCCTACCTGGATGACGTAGTCATTTATTCCGGCACCTGGGAGGAACATATATTGCAGGTATTTACGGTTCTCTCAACACTAGCGAAAGCCGGTCTCCGCATTAACCCACGCAAGCGTTTCTTTGATTTACAGGAGGCCAAATATTTAGGCTACCTAGTGGGGCGAGGACAAGTAAAACCACAATGTTCCAAAATAAAAGACATCTTGGAATGGCCCCGTCCGATTACCAAGAAACTGGTGCAAGCCTTCTTGGGGTTAGCGGGGTATTACCGCCGGTTCGTGCCCCGTTTCTCCGAAAGGGCAGCGCCCTTGACTAATCTCACAAAAAAATGGGCTCCTTTATATGTGGCATGGGTCGACAAAAGAGAACAGGCATTTTGTGACTTGAAGAAGACCCTGACCTCGGCACCTATTCTGAAAGCCCCTAATTTTTCTTTACCTTTTATTCTCCAGACTGATGCTTCGGACTCAGGCCTGGGTGCCGTGCTGAGCCAGAGCTTCGATGGTATTGAACACCCCGTTTTCTACCGAAGCCGGAAACTATTGGAACGAGATACCAGGTATGCGGCTGTGGAGAGGGAGGCCTTGGCTATTAAGTGGGCGGTGACTTATCTGAGGTACTATCTGTTGGGTCGCGAGTTCACTCTAGTGACGGACCATGCCGCCTAACAGTGGATGGCACTTCATAAGGAGTCGAACCCCCGAGTCACCAGGTGGTTTTTGGACCTTCAGCCTTATAAGTTTACCGTTGCTTATCGTCGAGGTCCCCTTCAAGCCAACGTTGATGCCCTCTCCCGGATTCACGACCTCTAGATTCGGGCCGCCCGACCCGATGGGTCTGAGCTGGGGGGGGGGGTCATGTCACGCACGTACGAGTAGGGGGCCGCAGAAGGACCTAAACTGGAGTGTGAAAGCACATGCCAGAGGAGATTGGCGGAGTACTAACCTCTCTCTCTTTTATCCTACAGAAACAAAGACGCACCACCGCCATGATCCTGCTACCATTTCCTGATTCCGCATCACCACTTACGCCCTCCCTCTGTCGAGTCTTAATGAAGTCATCAATCCCAGAATTCATCTCGGTTCCTTCCCAGCATCACTCTTCATTTCCGGTCCCTCATCATAAATCTTCCCCCATTCTGCCATTTGGGCAGTCTCTGTTAGAAATTACAATTATTGTATCCATCTGCTTTGACTCATCGTGTACAGTATACGGGGCCAGAAAACCCCAAACCTTTATGTGTGTGTGGACTCTTTATTACAAGGTATAGTAGATATATACTGTACATATTTATTTTTATAGATGTATATGTATTTATTAGATCTGGCTGTTCTATTGTCAACCTTAAAGCATAAATATTTTAATTAGAAAACCTTTTTCTGGTAAGAGTGAAGGTTTGTTTTGCACTTTAGTGGTTACATTTTACTTAACGATACCTGATTGATTTTGTTTTTAGTATACTTACATTTATTAGAAACTAGCCATCCCACGCGGCTCCTCCCGCATAGTAATGAAACAGGATAATGAGGAGGGCCCTGCCCGGCTTCCCACTCCTGACGTCACTCTTCCCCCTCCCTTCGGCCAATGGCCTCTGTCTCGGATTAGCACAGATATATCACTCCTGCAAACGAACTATGATTCTTATTGCGATGAGAGGAGTTGCTAAATCATCCGGAATGTTCAAGCGAATTATAGAAAAAAAAAACAGATCTAAATCTGTTAAGTAGTTCTCTCGTCTGCTAGCTAAGCGGAGGTAAGGTATACCCCGAGGCTGGGGCGTGAATGAGGAGGGCCCTGCCCCCCTCCTCTTGGTCCACTGCGTGTCTCTCGGATTCGCGCAAATAAATCAGTTCCACAAATGAACTATGATACATAGCCCAATAAAAGAAGTCACAAAATCAAACGGAATGTTCAAGCAAATTATGCAAGAAAAAAACCCAATCTAAATCCATTAAGTAGTTCTCTTGTAAAAAGTGGGCAAACATACAGATAGACAGACGTTGGACTTTACATATATAGAGATTATCATAATATTAATGATAGTAATCCAAGTAAATGTGGTATATCTTTATTTTTGATTAATCTGTGGAAAGCACCTTGAGCTGCATGTAAATGTATGATAAGGTGCTATATAAATAAAGTTATTATTATTATTAAAGTTTATAATTATTTTGTGCCTTATTGTTGATAGCAAAAGTACCTGCTCAAAGAGCAGTTAGTGTGCACATACAGTAAAATCTGTGCTTCCCATGGATTTCATTCCTATGGATTCCCATATCTGCTTATATAGAAGACGTGAGCTCAAGTCATACCTATTCATGTCCTAGCGCATTATAAAAAAAATTCTAAGAAGCCTGTCACATAGTAGCAACATGCAAAATTGAGTAGAAGCAGGTTTATGATGCTCTTGAATGACTGGAGATCCACATGCGCTAAACTAAATGAATTGACACATGTTTACCTGGCACAGAGAATCGAAAAAACACATTCATGATGGGGACCGGGAATTGCAATTGTTCCTACAAGTAAGAAATTACTTACTGATTAAATCCTTGTCCTTTGTACACACCAACCAATTGGACAGTTTATTGAGGTTTTCAGAACAGCTTGACTATAGAGGAAGTAAAAATTATAACAAGGCTCCCATTCTTGAAGGATCACTATCGATCCTCAAGGGTGAGAGCAGAGGGCTTTCCCACTTGTCTGTCCCCATCTCCCAATGCCAGTCCTGATCAGACTCTCTTCCACACTCCCCACACCCAACCTCATGAGTCATTCCCACTCGTCCCATATGAGCCGGAATGATTCCTTCCCTCTGTTTTCAGCCACAGGGGCCAGGTCTTCACTTTTTGATAATATTTCATGTGCTCTCAGTATTTACACAGTTGTTCATATAAATGTATCACATTTCATCAATGGCAGTGAAGCGTAATGTTAATGAAAGTGTTTTGCTAAGGGCTGCCAAGCACAAATACATTGTGATGGACTTCACTGATTTCTGGTACACAAAATTATGTGTTAAGAGTAACAGGTAGGAGCAAAGATGTATAGTGAAAAGGGTCTGCTCTAACCTAACCCCATTTCTCCAATAGGATCAATGCTTCACCATCCATGGTTTCCACTTCTACAGTGTTTTTCAAAAATGTAACCATCGCAGATAACAAAAATTGACTTTACCGGCATCCAGCCATCGAACTGTTAAAAACATTTGCCAATAGGTGTTATAAACTGAATTGCTTATGTATTTTTTTTTAATTTAAGATTTTTTTGCGATTTTCTATATCTCTATTTTGTTTTTGTTTTTTTTTTTTTTTACAGAAATTGATTCTCACATTATTTTTTTTTTTTTAGTTAGGATGCTGTTCTAAATAAGTTACAAATTTTTGCATCATTCCTGATGCATATTTTTCAATCAAACACTGCTATTTGGTTTTGGGGGTTTCAAACGGAGACTCACCTGGGGCCTCATGTATAAACGGTGCGTACGGACAGAAATGTTGCATTAGAACATTTCCACGTTCAAATCGTGATGTATAAAACCTAATCTTGGTGTAAAGCCATGCACATTTCCACGGTACCTCATACCCTGTCGTACGGAAGTTCTCCGTTCGGTTTTGCAGACTGGCGGCACCCAGTGTCAAAGCAGTGCTACTGTTCCTGTGTGGTTTATCTTTCTTTTTTAGATCCACATCCCTGATACGGCTTTATAAATACACTGAAATTAACCGCATATTGTTTATTAGTTTAATGTATCTGATTGTAATTAACCTGTAACAATATAATGGTCCACAGAATGGTCAAACTATTCCAAATACCAGAACTGTTTTAACGTTGTTACTCTCACTGCACCTTCTTTTTCTTCTTTCAGCTACTCCCATTTGGGGTTGCTACAGCGGATCATCTTTTTCCATATTACTCACACTGCACCACTCGGAGCAGCTGATCGGAAAAATAATTATCAGTATACAGCATCAAGCACACGCTGCTTCAGCCATGCTTCCTATTTGAACTGCTGGTCACACAGCAAACGCTTCAAACCTTTCCTGTACGGACCTCACTGTTGAGAAACAGTTTCATTCCAAGAGCTCTATCAGTCAATAACTCAATCAGTCCATCAAGTGCTCCTTGTAGAACTGTTTGTACTTACAAGTACAATCACCTCACTGCACTACAGTTATAATATTGCACAACCTGAGCCACTTTATTAAGCGCGTATTTACATATGATGACGATATTTTAAAGATGAAATGCAGCAAAATATGTTTATTATATTATACAGATAAAACTTTAACTTCATTTAAATAATTTATATTGTTAATAATTAAAGGACACGGTGTCACCACGCTAGCAAGGATCTGGGGCTCTGTTGACGGATTGTTCCTGCCGCTCACTGTATGCTTCACTGGGACTGGCGTGAAGAATAGAATAATTAAACATGTACTCCGAAGATATTTCAATGTTCCTTAAACGTTTTGAAGAATCGGCATTATAAGCTTACAGATGGCTTAACGTCTATTACAGAGCTGATTGTGTAGTGATTGGGTATTTGGAGAAAGAAAAGGAAGGACAGGAATTGGGGATTAGTACGTTTGAAAGAGACAGTACTGCTGCAATAAATTATTTAATCGAAGGTCGCACACAATTACTGCGCCACCGTGTTCCCATGTTTAATAACGTGCTTTAACTCCTATCATCATGAAAATTATATCATGTATACATCTCAATATTTTAATTATTCAGAGAGTAATATTATTTTAAGAGAGTAATAATTATTTTAATTATTCAGAGAGTAATATTACGAATGTAATGGATTCTGTGTCCTGTCGGAAGAAAACCTATGAAGCACGTAGTGATTCACACACATAGAAGATCAAATACAAAACAAAGCATTTAACGTGCTACTTTAGTTACGATGGGATTTGAGAAACTAGTAAATTAAACGGTTTTAAGAAGTTTATGATGTTCTACTTTAATGACAAAATAAATTACATGATTAAAGTGGAAATTTAGAGATTAAAGTTGACATTTCAAGCTTTTTTCCCCACTGTGTGCCTTTTTCTTCCTTTGTATCCTAATAAGCTTTCATAAGACACTCAGACGGTGGGCTACGACTCACCTTTTCATGGCGAGTTTGATATCTGACAACTTCCTTTTTATTTCGGGCACTGTACGACTTTGTGAACTTGAGCTTTCGAGTTTCTCCGACACACTATGTCACTCGATCAACTTTCTTTTGTGTTTATACCACTGTTTAAACCAACAAATAGTAGGTTTTTCCTTGCCTTCACTTGGTATTCGCTGAAATTCTTCTATTTTCCCCCGTGCTTTTCCCATTGTCTTTTCACAGAATGCTGAGCTTAAAGGCTATTTATATTGATTTACATATTCAAAGAGGCGTAATTCTGGGAGAAGTTGGAACAGGACAGCAGGTGCATGCACAAGCTTTACTTTTCATGCTGACCGGGATTTATGTAGAGGAAGAACGCAGAAGTTGGCGAACGCACAGGTTTATGCATCTGGATTTTTCTGTGCGTAAGCACATTTCGGCTTTTGTGCTCACGTCATGTTATAGTGCGAATTCTACATACAGAGTTATGCATGAGGCCCCAGGGCAGTAGTTTAAAAGTCAGTGAAATCCATTTACTAGTGTCTAAGTTTACAGATAAAAGAAAACTTTAGGTGTGTTTAACTAGCATTCAGAGTTTTTCACTATTTAGACTTTTAGTTTTAGTTTTTAATTTCATAGCATATGCCTTTTTCTTTCAAATAAAGTAAACTAATAAATACATATATTGTTTTCTTAGAAATCAGTTTATTGTTACTTCTGTAAAAGTGATATACATGGTTGCTCAGACACCTCTGTAGGTCATCATATGAGTGCCCGATGCCTTTTGCTTCAGAATTATTAAGACAGAAAACTAAATGGGTTTACTACCTTCTTCCTGTTTCTTATTTTCATTGGTGTAATACCAAGATCTTCTGAGGCACAAAGAGTATCTAACAAACCCGAGAGATATCTCTCTGTTTGTGGGTGATGTTATCCTCTTTGTATCATGTGACTGTTGCCTGTGGCAATTATGATGCCATAGTCCATGACCAAGAAACAATCAGTTTACTGACTGCAACTTAATGGAAAACAACAGACCCAGATGGTGATATGCATGTACTTTGAGGTCTTGTTGATGATTATGAGGTTGAGCAGCAAATTGTGCAGTTGTGGCAGCTTTACCATTTACAGTTTAACCTATAACGTCAATCTAGCCTTTGATTATGGCCACTGGATGTTCATTGAAAGAATGGAAATTTTAGTGAAAGTGGCGTAATAGCAATCTTCAGCTAATCTCACTCTCCTTAACAGAGTGAGGAGCTACAAAGAGCTTGCAACAGATTCTCTGCTTCTGCAGTCAAAAGAAGTCATTCAAGGAGGTTCAGGTATAAAGTGTGGTGTCTCCCCCTGGAGGTGTACCAGACTGAGGTAAGCCCGAGGTCACATAGGAGTAAATATGTCACTCAGTTGGATTGGAGAAATTTAATGATAACCTAAAAGTATATGGAGACTGTTCATAAGAACAGGGTAGCCTAGTCTGTTCAACATATTGCCATCACAGCCATCCCAAGAATATGTAAATAAAGACTGAACAAATCAAGTAAAAAGCATGCTGCATAGTGGTGGAAAACTGACTCAGATCTTTACAAACCAGGGTTTGAATTCCAGTGTGGCTGAAATATATAACTCTTTCTAATTCTTCTCGTGTCCCAAGGAACTTCATTTCAAGTAAATTGCAAATACCCATTATCAGTGAGTATGGATGTTGGAGAAAATGTACCCCACAATAGACTGCCACATGGTCCCAGTTGTTTCATCTCTTGAGTGGTAAAGATGAATGCAAGGATATTTATAAATATACCTAAAACAGATGTTTCCCCAATTAAATGGGGTAACACAGTCAAATGTAGGAAAAGTAATGTCAAGTAAATTAAAAAAAATCCTGAAATTAAACTATTTTCTCATTTAAATTAAGAAACATGTTTCAGTAGATGTTGTGTGGCAACCAATTTTGTTATATTGTTTTATTCCAGAATGTGGATCTTTTTTATTATTTTAAATGAACTCGTAACCATGAAAGTTTTCAGCCATGAATGAATGCAATTCAGTGAAAAAGTAAAATATCATGGGTGAATTAGCTGACTGCGGGGTTTTGCCTTTACTTTTCAAAGATTTTTTGTTCCAGTCTGCGAGTCTGTGGTTAGTAAAGGAAAGCAATAACATGGAAATACCCATTCATTCTGGAAATAAATGTAATATAAAGGCATTCCTAGTAAGGGACTAGTGTGTATGAAAGAAAAATATGCTTAAAATGTAAAGACACTTTTATTTTATTTTATGTAAAATAATTTACAGTATTTAAATGGTTTTATCAAAATATTTTTATTAAATTGCTCAAAATTATAAAAATCTGCATGTGTCATTCAATGATCATATCATACACTTTATGTACTAATCCCTATTGCACATGGTGCTCAATAGCCAAATGTTTATTACAAAAATTATATAATTCAAGTGCCTAGAACCAATTTTAGGATTAAGTTGTGGTTCATTTCAGTATAGCTGCTATATGCAAATTATTAAAAAAGATAAAATCATTATATAATTACTATACTACACCTGAGTGTCTTCAGGTGGTTTTATATATATATATATATATATTATATATAAAGATGCCACATAAAATTTAGATTGTTTTGGCTTTGAAATGCAACTTCCTTTTTCCTCCTGAAAAAATATGTGAAGTCCCCCATTAATTGACTCACTATACAGTGGTGATGAGATGGAATTATTGCCATTTAGCAGGCTGATATTACTTCCATTGAATTCTTAAAGTGTTCTCGTTTCACTATTATGTCCAAGCTATTGAATATTAATATGACATTAGTGTCTAGCACTGTTGCTGTTCCTACTATGTACTCTAGGCTTCTTTTTCTTCTGTAGTTACCTGCTGTAGGGCAGATCTTTCAATCACTAGTTCCTCTATTGTATTCTTTTTACAGCTTTTTTCATTTCTTGGTATGATTTATCATCTTTCAGATAATATAATATGACCTGCCTTGGCCTTCCTCTTGATTTCATTCCCTCCAGTTTATCCTGCAACAGTATTTTCAACAATCCCTGTCCTCTTAGTATATATCCAATCCAGTTTCTTCTCACTGTTTCCAATATGCTCCTTTCTTCACCAATCCTTTCAATTATTTAATCTGTCTGAATGATCTCTTCCATCCTTCTCCATAGCCACAGTTCAAATGCTCCCAATCTATTTATATCCTGTTTATTCAATGTCCATGTCTCGGCTCTATACAGTGCAACACTTCTGATTACTATTTTTTATTATTCTTTCTTTCGGTGTTATATCCAGATGTTAGCAATGGTATTGAATGAAGGCTGCTTTTCCCATTGCTATACATATTTTTATTTCTTTTTTCACTTATTCCATCCCTTTGCAGAATGCTTTCCAAATATTTGAAGCTATATCCTTCTTCCAAAATGTGTTCTCCGATTTTTATCATTTTTATTCCAATTTTTATTATTGTAAGTTTCATTGTTCTTTCATTTATTAAGCACATCACTTTTGTGTTTTATATATTGATCTTCATTCCAAACATCTTACATGTATAACACAAAACATAAAATTACAAAAGTTTGTTAAGTTTTTAACTCCTATAGAAAAAGGCACATAACTTATGAAATTCTATCTATTGACTTAGTAGTTTTAATATGAATAATGGTGTATAAAGTGAAATGGAAATCACAATAGAAGATCACACTTGCAATATCAAATCTTTGTGTTCTTTTCATCCTGTAAATATTGAATTACCTTATCATTTTTAAGTAGTGTAAAATATCCAGATGGGGCTGGATGGTCTTTGATCTTAAAACCCCTATAGGTTTATTTTTTTAGCATCCACATCAGTGAGGTTTTTTTTTTTTTTGTCTTTCCTCACCATCTGACCACGCCATATGTTATCAAACTGGATATTGACTTTCACATTTGTAATCATTTAGGGACTTACAAGCATTTTGAGTCTAAATGTAACTTAATTTTCACTCACCTCCATTAGGGATTCTTCCATTTTACCTCTTTTGTAATTTTAATTTTTTACTGTTTATAAAAAACTTTAAGCTACACATACATATGAACATTTGCTGCTATATAAAAATAAATTCTTTTGTTTTTGTTATTTATGCATCAGAAAATTTATAAATATTAAAAAGAGACATTTAAATAGCTTTCTCATTTGTATATCATTAGTTGTACTTTTCTGTAGATGATTCCACTAAACTCCTATCCCCGAAACATTTAAAGTGAATGACAGAGACTCATCCTATCCAAAAAGTGGCAGTCATATAAATGACAAAACTCAAATGTGAATATCATGTCCCTCTAAAAGTGAAGAAAAAGGCAGAACATTTCTAAACAGTACCATTGGCTTAATGATAGTGTGTTGTGGAACAGGTATTAGACCAGACTTCGTCTATGTTTTATAGTCGTTTTAGGAGAAATAATGGAAAGATTTTGGGATCTTGTTGATATTTTAGTAGGACTGGAAGGAAATTTTCAATTAGTTTGGAATTTTACTTAAGGCATCAGGTGCTAAAATGTTGTGTAGTCTGGAAGTTTCAGACATTTTGAGAAACCTCTGACCTAATGTTACCTCATGGTAGCATTCAAAGTGGTTTCAATGAATACTGCAGTGGGCTTTATTAGGAATATTAGTAGTGTAAGAGGTAAAAGGCAAATATATATTCTGGCTAAATACTGCAAAGAGAGTAGATGCATTTTACTGGTGAAAACTTTTTATGTGTGATTCCTACAGAAAATGAAGTCTATAGAACTTTATTAGCAAATCCAGTGAGGATGAATATACTTTATGTATTCCGATAATTACCAATCATTGACTTTTTGCCTAATAATAGTGCAATTTTGACCCTAAAAATTATAATCTGTTTTAATATAAAACAACTCTGACAAGAAAGGACAATAGCTACAAATATTAAGAAGTTCAGGATAATATTTAAGAAACATTTTACAGTAGACAAAGTCTATTTTACAAAAAAGAGGAATATTTCTTTTTAATCTCCCTTTTTCAAAGTTATTTGTAAAGCTTCAGGTAATGTTTTAGTTTATGCATGCCTTAAAAGTAACTAATAAATGTTTAAAGATGATTAATAATGGATACTTATCTAAAGTGTTACCAGTACTAATTGACTTCTGACACAATAATATTGAATTCTCTATAGCAGGGATTCTCAACCTGCTGTCTGCCTCACTTGAATGTGCGTTACTGACATGCAATCACAAATCATTTGCATTGGTCATCCCCACATGTTTATGTATAACAGTGCATTCATTATATGTAAATGTTTGCAATCCTTTCATATACTGTGTCTATCAAATCACTATATTAGAACATTTTATAATACATGCTGTGATCAGGAAATGCAAACACCACACAATTAGGGGGGCAGTCAAGAGGCATTGTGTTTTAACTGCAAGTCAGAAAATTAAAGATAAAGTGGGCTGTGTGTTAACGGGATGAAGACGGCAATTCAGTTTGCTGACAATGCGTCAAGCAACCCTTGTTATGTATGATTGCACTTTGTCTGCAGTGTGCCTAATCAAGCCACATTTTGGTGGCACGTCTTATGAACATTAATATGCAAACAGAACTTTGTTGTGCGATCACTCACATGAATTAACCTCCTCTAGACAGAATCAGAAAGCTCACTATTAATTTTCTGTTCATGAAAATTTATTTGGGTGGCACGGTGGTAGCGCTGCTGCCTCGCAGTTAGGAGACCCGGGTTCGCTTCCTGGGTCCTCCCAGCGTGGAGTTTGCATGTTCTCCCCGTGTCTGCATGGGTTTCCTCCGAGTACTCCGGTTTCCTCCCACAGTCCAAAGAAATGCAGGTTAGGTGGATTGGCGATTCTAAATTGTCCCTAGTGTGTGTGTCCTGCGGTGGGTTGGTGCCCTGCTTGGGATTGGTTCCTGCCTTGCACCCTGTGTTGGCTGGGATTGGCTCCAGCAGACCCCCGTGACACTGTGTTCGGATTTAACAGGTTGGAAAATGGATGGATGGAAAAGTTATTTAGAAGTTTATTTAGAATATTGTTCCCATAAATTATAGAGGGTATTTTTAATCATTAATTAAACTAACAGAGATGGCACATTGTTTTTATTCAAACTAATTTTAAAAAAGTACTCTAGTTTCTCTTTGTTCAGTGTTTTAATTCATTGGTGTTTTTTATAAAGATTTAATCTAAAAATTATTAAACCAACATTTTGTCATTATCACATCTGTTTTATGTGCAAGGCCAGCATTTAGTGACCTTTACAGGTAAACATGTTGGTTTATTACTGTATATCCCACTTAGCATGCTCTTTGCAGTTGTAGCCCTCAGACTCTGGAATGGGTTACTACTTCATGTCCGGCTGCCCCCTACTTTGCCTATTTTTTAAACACTTCTTAAAGCTCACTTCTGTGCCTTTTATTAATTATAAGAACTGTTTTAGTCTATTTTATTGTCATATTGTTTATTGTCTTTTGCACAGTGTTATTCTTGGTGGTATAGCTATTATTGTTTTTAAAAGTGCTATATAAATAATTTTTTTTAATATTGATGTTAGCCTGTTGAAAATTTAGGATGCATAATTAGTTTCAACTGTGACCGTTCATTGTTTATTTACTGCTACCCTGAATCAATAAAGAGAGAAATGTCTAAAAAACTAAATGAGCAATATTTAAAGATAAAGAATAGTGGGACTTTTTTAAAATAAACATTTGCCTACATTGGTCTACAATGTTAAAAAGTAAAAACACATTGTGCATATATGCTTTGACAGCAAAATCAAACAAAAAATTACAAAAGAGGTACAATATTTAAGTTTGAATGTGAAGGGCAGTCATATTATCTTTATCAGTTTGTGACTTACTTATTTGGTGACAAAATACAATTACTTATATTGAGTTATTTAACTCATGCTATATACAAGTTTTTAAAGTTTAGATTTTAGCATACCATTTTTTAAAAATTGCCAGTTTTTTTGTCTTTTTGTTCTTCTATCACGGCCTGAAAAAACAGTAACAAATCAATCAATTTTCAAAACTAGTTTGTAATGACAATAGAAATATGATGCTTTTTTCATGAACTTTTATATTTATTTTAATCAAAAGAAATTGCCAAATCCATCAGTAGAAGTTAATGCAGTAGAGGCATTAGTACGTACAAACTCAGTCCAGTACAAGTTGTTGTAAGTGGGTGCATAAACAATGTAACAATGCGAAGGGCAGTCTGCGGGTGGCTAGTCTGTGTTTTCATTGATGAAAGTGTGCGAAAGTTGTACAAAATGCAGTGCCAATATCATTTTAGATATTAAGAATGGAGTTGTTATGGAAGAAGTAGGAAAGTTCTGTTGTTTAAATGACATTCTAAATGCAGAAGAGGTACAGGCAAAGCAGTTATAGGCAGGGTGGGAGACACCCCATTGTAACTACTAAAGGAGCATCTCAGGCAAAAGTTTATGAAAGCTGTGTAAGGAGTAGGAGAAGTGTGCACTATGGGAGTGTGATGTGGCCAATGAAAGCAGAACATGAAGAAAAGCTAGAAAGAACAGAGATGAGAATGATCGATTGGATGTATGGAGTGTCACAGAGTGATATGAAGATGAATGCTGACTTAAAAGAAAGAATTGGCATTGATACAATAGATGCTGAGCTGAGAAGAACCAGGCTAAGGTAGTTTGGGCATGTGGAAAGAAAGGCAGAGGATGACTGGTTAAAGTGGTGCACCAAAATGGAGGTGGAAGGAATGACACCAAGAAGGAGGTGGAGGTGGTGTCAGTTAATATGAAAAGAATGGATCTGATTCCAAACAAAGCCCAGGACTACAGAGGGATACCTGGGTAAAACCTGAAAAAAGGCTACTAAACCAGTGATGATGACGAGAACTTGTAGCATTCAACAGCAATGCCTTACGGCTATCAAAATAGAGACGTTTGAAGGCCCATCCACAGTGCCATTTTATTGGACAGCATCGACAGTGGTAAACTAATTGTAATTAAGAGTTAAATTTTGTGACTTTCATTCTATTCAACTATACTATAACAATACTATCTAATTTGAACCCTTTGTTCCAACTTTATTAATTCTACCAGCTTGTAATCCCATCCTGTCTGTCTCCATATATACAGTATTATTAGTTGATCTTTGTTTATAGTTTCTTATAAATATATTTATCTGTAATTTAAATCATTTTAACTACAATCTTAGTTCCTTTGTAAAGAAACCACTGAAGTGTGTGTTACATAAGATAAAAATAAATTTTATGATCAATGGACTTATTTTTCATGGTTGATTTGAACCACCAAACAAACAAAAACAAATCAAGTTAAGCACCTGTTTTTTTGTTTTTTTTTTGAGAAAATAACATAGTATAAAAAGAAGAAGTCAAACGTATTGGACAAATCACTTCATAGTCAAACTAGAAAAAAAAAAGAAAGCAGGAACAAAAAGAGACAAAACCTAACAAAACAGAATTCAACCCCCATCTGAGAGAAAGACAGCAGAAGCAACAGCATGGGCAAAAACAGAAAAAAAAGAAAGGAAAATGTCCCTATTCCCTGATATAAATGCTTATTCTAAAATGTTATTAATTCAATTTTTAAATATTTTAAACAGTTTTGAACAGATACTCTAAGAGAGAATTAAATTTTTCCAATTTCAAATAGTATAGGACAGCGGTGGGCAATGTCGGTGCTGGAGGGCTGCAGTGGCTACAGGTTTTCATTCCAACCCAATTGCTTAATTAAAAAAACAATCCTTGCCAATCTCAGATCTTATTTAATCTTACAGCTTGTTAGTCTGCAATGTAAGGTTCTTATATCGTAGATTTTTTCTTTTCCAAGGATATCATCCAAATGATTTTTGAGCCTAAAACATATAATTTTCAGTCTGTCACATTTTTCAAATAAGTTTTTTATTAAATCAAACAGTGCAGAATGAACACACACACAGATATAAATGGAAAAAAAGGTAGATGGAGAACTTCTGGCTGCTTTGTCATTTAAATCTTATTGCTAATAAGGAGCCATTAAAACACTGAATGCAGCTGTTTAAGATTGAAATAAGCAATTAAGGGTGGGGAACCTTAACAAGAGAAACCACTAAAATGAAGCATCAAAATGTCACTTAAGCAATAAGTGCTTCATCAGCAATAATTGATTTCTCATTAAGAAACTGGGTTGGAACAAAAACATACACCCACTGTGGCTCTCCAGGACCAACATTGCCCACCCCTGGTATAGGACATCATTTACCCGCTGACTTAGAAAGGTGTGTTGAGATTCTTTCATTTTGGCAAGATCTATGTGCTAGTAGTGTGGTATAAGCAATTACAATTAATTTGTCCTTCTCCTCTTTAAGCCCATCTGGGAGTACACCAAACATAGCTGTTAATGGAATAGGAGTGACTGTGACACCAGGGTTGGTGCAAACCCAAAACCTTATGGCCCAGTGAGGCTGGAGCTCGATTGCAACGCTTGCAGGTTAGAGCTTGCCCTGGATACATTTTGTACAATTTTAAACAAGATAAATGTGGCCGATAAGAGACTTTAAATTGAATTATCGAATGCTTCACACATATAGAACTAGCGTGTATTCTATGCATGGCTTTCACTACTTTTCTTATATATTAATTGAAAGATTCTTTTTCCCCACTGTGCCCTAGGATTTTTGAAAGGAAGAGATGTTGAGACATTTTTATATATTGTTGAGATGCTGCCTGAGTCTTCAAGACTGATCAGTACTTCTTCTGGAATAGAAATGGGTGGGAAGTGAGGAAAATTTGGTATATTTCTTTTAGAAAAAATTCTGATTTGAAAGTACAGGAAAAATTGTGTTTGCTGGGAAGTTAAATTTGGAGTGTAATTGTTCAAAAGATGCAAAAACTTTCTATATATACAGTTCTCTAAGTGTTTTAATCCAGGACGTTTTACAAAGGTTAAGTACCTCTTAAATAAAAAATGTTTCTCTTTTATAAAATCCTCCACTGAATCTCTCCTCCCACAAATTCATGCTTGTTCCACTGTCTACATCTACTACTGCTTTTCTATGGGTCAGATATATGAAGATCTTACGGTTTCTCCTTACATTTGATGTAAAAAATTTCCCGAGTCCAATAACTAATGGATTTAATATGCGTTAAGAGGTTAAGAGCTGTAGCATATTTAATTTGAATTATTTGAATTTATTTACTGTATATCAAGAAAACATACCCTTTTAACTGTCACAGTGGGTGAAAATATTATTTCACTTTTAGATTTATAAATGAGACAGTTTTCCTGTCTCATTCCAAAGATGTCCATTGTAATTGGAAATCTTGAGATCGTCCTGTATTAAGAGAGGATGTGTGTATAAGAAGCCCATGTAAAGATCTATGATGTGGTCCAGGGTTAATTTGCTCTAGTCCCCTGTGTCTTTGTAATACAAGTAGATCCTTGAAGTTCTAGGCACTGCTTACTGTTCTTCAGTAACCTTTTGTACTGTAACACATACAAAACTAAAATAACATAAATCACTGTATACTTCTACAGAGTACCATATGTTTTTATTTTCTCATAGTATTATGTGTGTTGAATCTTTATATTTACCGAGATACTTCACAATAATTATTCATTCATTTTTTAAACACATTTATTCCAATGCATGGTTGTGGTGAGTTGAGCCCATTCCTGAAGCACTGAGTACAAAGCAAGAACCAACTATTTAGGAGGCTGTTTTCTTGTAGAAGGGTCTTAGGGTGATGATTATGAGTGTGAGAATTCCCAAACACGCAAGTTGCAAACAGTTCCAAAAAGGCCCCCTAGAAATTTCATCAAAAACCCCGGCTAATATCACAGCAGGCAACTTGAAATCTTTATAAATAAAAGATTTACTTTCAAAAAAAAGATGTGTTACATAGTGACATTCTGAAAAGCACAAGAGGCACAGCAGGGAATGCCTAAAAAGGCTAGGCAATACAAAGTTAACAAGTACCAAATGCAAAGCCAGCAAACAAAGTGAAAAACACAGCACAGGCCAAAAAATCCAAAACACAAAAAAGCACAGGCCTAAAAATTCAGAAATTCACAAAATAACAAAAACACAGAAAATCACAATAGAAAACTCAGCAAGTGAAGTCAAAAACTGAGCATGAAGTCAAAAATCCAATAAATCACAAAAAGCATGGCAAAATCTCAAAGAAACACTCACCAGCACCAAAGCCCATTCTGATGAACTGCAAGGAACTGTGGGTTGTCTCCAATTTTATAGGACTAAGGGTAGTCCCTTGTGGCAGGTGGCCTCGCTTCTTGGGGAACCACCCACAAAACACAAGTAACATAACAGAATCATAAGGAATAAAGAAAATAATATACAGAAGTAATATTAACATAATTCAAAGACTCAACAATAAACGAAAAAGGCATAAAAAAAGAATTTGAACCCCAGCCAGGGGAGAAACCTGGACTGAAGTACAGCAGTGAACCTATTCTCACTTTCAGACTTTTTATTACATAGACTGTAACAGAGTACATCAAATATCCACCATAGCAGTTGTAGGTTTATACACACCAGCATATCACAAAGATCCCCCTGCAATATGCAGCTCAACTCATATTTACCAATTTACATTTACAAACCAACTAATCATCTTTGGGGTGTGGGAGGAAAACCTACACAATACAAGGAGAATGTGTAATTTCACACAGTTAGTGTCTGGTAAGATGCCTAAACCAGCACAAAACAATCTGCCATTGTGTTGTTTCACATACTGTAGAAATCTGCAGATAGATTAATATATTCTTTCTCTTCTATTACATTTTATGTTTTATTTGGCCCCAAAACATTTTTAATACATTTATAGTGCACTGATTTGGGACTATTACTAATAACATAATTTCTTCAACATGCTTTTCTAGATTGAAAAAACCCTCCACGTTGATTAGTTGTAACCCATATTTTCTAATGACAGACTTTCTAAATGACTCTTGTAAAGTGTGCAAAAAACACTTCAGACCAGTTGCTTTCACCCTGATATTTTCCAGATGGAATTCATTACCAAATACTGTAGCAACCGACAATATGTATCAAAGGGAACACTGAAGCTGGTTTGGTGACTTATGCGGTGTACCATGCAGTGACTCATTATAAGAAACTGATAACGTGGTTTTGAGTTTTTGATTTAGTATTTCTGTGGTGACATATGGTTATCATGCATTTTTAAAGAAGCAATTCAAATAGTTTACTGGCTTAATGTGATGGGAGTTGACACGGCTGTTTCATAACATTTTAACAAACATATCCAGTAGTGCCAAAAATTTAATTGCAAAATTTGTGGCACTGTGCAAAGAGTCACTTAAATTTACTTGCATATATTTATTTTTGTTTAATAATTTCCTTTGCACTTTTTGAAAGCTGCAAACGCTGTAAATGTTATTAAATTAAAACAGCTTCTGGATTTCAGTACTAAAAAAATGATGAGAATATAATAAATTTCCTTAAGTACCAATGACTGATGACAAGCTTGTTTAATTGTTTGTCTTTCAGATAATCTGCATGAATGGACTGTACCTACGTGGAAACATTTGTTGGTACCTCACCATGAAAAAAGAAGAATCCACAATTGTCTCTGAAATAACTTGAAACTGACAAAAGGTATTTTTTTAATCTATATTTAACAATAATCAGATTTTGCCTTACAGTTTTGATTCAACAGAATATTTCAAATAATAACACAAATGAAAATGGCATGGACAAAAATGATGGGAACCTTAATATTTTGTTGCACAACCTTTAGAGGAAATCACTGCAGACGAGCGATTCCTGGAACTCTCAATGAGATTTCTGCACCTGTCAACAGATAGTTTGGCCCACTCTTCCTGAGCAAACTTCTCCATTTGTGTTAGGTTCAAAGTGTGCCTTCTCCAAGTGGCATGTTTCAGTTCTTTCCATAGATGTTTCATAAGATTCAAATTACAGCTCATTGAAGGTCACTTCAGAAAAGTCCAGTTTTTTGTTCTTAGCCATTTTTGGGTGCTTTTAGCTGTGTGTTTTGGGTCATTATCCTGTTGGAGGATCCATGACCTACAACTGAGACAGAGCATTTTGACACTGTGCAGTATTGTTTCGCTCTAGAATATCTTGATAGTCTTGAGATTTCATTATTGCCTGCACAAACTTAAGGCACCCCATGTCAGATACAGAAAAGCATCGCCAAAACATAACCAAACCTTCTCCATGTATCACAGTAGGTATGGTGTTCTTTTCTTTGAAATCTTATTTTTTTTATTTGTGGACACAGAGCTGATGACTTGCCAAAAAGCTCCAGTTTTGACTCATTTGTCCAAAGGACATTCTCCTAGAAGCATTGTGAATTGTCAATGTGTAGTTTAGCAAATTCCAGTCTGTTTTTTTATATTTTTCATTCCTGGGTCTTCTTCCATGGGGCCCATTTTCACTCAAAAAGCAATAGATGGTGCAATCAAACACTTGTGGACTTTGACTTTGGAGTTCAGCTTGCATCTATTTGGAAGATGTCCCCGGCTTTTTATCTACAAGTCTTGCTATCCTTTTCCATATTCTGGGGTCGATTTTCCTCTTGCAGCTGCATCCACCGTGGTTGGCTACAGTCCCATGGACCTTAAGTTTCTTAATAATATTTGCAACTCTTTTCATAGGAACTTCAAGCTGCTTGGGGATGGTCTTAGAGCTTTTTTCTTTAACATTCCTGTGTATAATTTTCTGTCTGATCTCGGCTCGGCTCGCTCTGGTCCATATCATGTGTGGGACACATGATAATACCAAACAGCAGAGTGACTACTTTTATCCATTAAATACGCTGAATGACTGATTGCATGATTGGAGACAGGCGAGATGCTAATTAAAGAAAACACCTAGCCTGAAAAATCACACTAATCCAATTATTTTTAATCTTTTCTAGGGGTACCAACATACGAGTCTAGGCCATTTTAGAATATTTTAATGGAATAACCAATACTGTATCAATTTTCACACTTTCTTTGATTTACTAGATGACATATCAAAGGCTTGCAAGTATACATGGGAAAATTGCTTTTCATTTAATCACTTTTCAGGAGACATACAGCACTTTTTCAATGAGCTGTAAGGGTACAAACAAATGTGTCTATGTTTGTATATGAATAATTTCCCAAGGTCATAGCTTCCCTGAAGAAACTGTTACAAAGTTTAACACATCAAAACTGAATGTAGGCTAGACTTTTAAAGAAAATGTCATCATTTCAATAAAAATGTTCTTTACCCCCAATTGCTTCTAAATGATTACCTAGATTGCTAAGTGTTACTAAGGGATATGATAGTAATCAGGTAGGTGGAAGCCATTTGATGGTCAAAGAAAAAATACTATTTGTTGGTTTAAACAATGGTATAAACAACAAAAGGAAATTGATCGAGTAACATAGAGTGTCGGAGAAACTCGAAAGCTCAAGTTCACAAAGTCACACAGTGCCCGAAATAAAAAAGAAGCTGTCACATATCAAAGTCGCCATGAAAAGGCGAGTTGTAGCCCACTGTCTGAATGTCATGTGAAAGCTTATTAGGGTACAGAGAAAAAAAATAGGCACACAGTGGGAAAAAAGCACAAAATGTCAACTTTAATCTCGAAAGTTTCACTTTAATCACGTAGTTTATTTTGTCATTAAAGTAGAACATCATAAACTTCATCTTAAAATCGTTTAATTTACTAGTTTCTCAAATCCCATCGTAACTAAAGTAGCACATCAAATGCATTGTTTTGTATTTGATCTTCTATGTACTCTATGTGTGTGAATCACTACGTACTTCTTAAACCAGCTTTCTCTTCCTCCAACAGGACACAGAATCCATTACATTCGTGATATTACAGCTCTCTGAATAATTAAAGTACTGACTGTATATGTGATATTTTCATGATGATAGGAGTTAAAGCATGTTATTAAACATGGGAACATGGTGGCGTAGTGATTGTTCATGCCTCACACATTTGCTTGCTGCGCTGTGCGCGATCTTCAATGAAATAATTTATTGCAGCAGTACTGTCTCTTTCAAACGTATTAACCTCCAATTCTTGTCCTTCTTTTTCTTTTTTCCAAGTAACCTATTGCCACACAATCAGCTCTGTAATAGACGGTAAGCCATCTGTAAGCTTAGAATGGCGATTCTTCAAAACTTTTAAGGAACATTGAAATATCTTCGTAGTACATGTTTAATTATTCCATCCATCAATCCTTCCCTTGTCGCGCTAGTCCCAGCAGAACACAGTGCGAGGCAGGAACAATCCGTGAACAGAGCGCCAGATCGTCGCTACTGCTGCGACACCGTGTCCTCACAATTATTAACAATATAGATTATTTAAATGAAGTTAAAGTTTTATCTGTATAATATAATAAACATATTTTGCTGCATTTCATCTTAAAAATGATATTGTCATCATATGTAAATACGCACTTTATAAGTGGCTCAAGTTGTGCAATATCAGAACTGTATCACAAGTTTACTGTGAGGTAATTGTACTTATAAGTACAAAGTGTTCTACAAGGAGCACTTGATTGACTGATTGTGTGAGTTTATAGTTCTTGAGATGAAACTGTTTCTGAACCGTGAGAAAAGGCTCTGAAGCGTCTGCCGTATGAAAGCAGTTCAATAGACAGCATGGCTGAAGCAGCATGTGCTTGATGTTGTATGCTGATAATTCTCTTTCCAGCCAGCTGCTGTAGAGCTGTGATTCCCCACTCAAATACAGTGATATAAATAAGTGGTGCAGTGAGAGTAATATGGGAAAAGATGATCCGCTTTGGCAACCCCTAACGGGAGCAGCTGAAAGAAGAAGGTGCAGTGAGAGTAGAAATGCTAAAGCAGCTATGGTATTTAGAATAGTTTGACCATTCCATGGACCATTGTATTGTTACAGGTTAATTACATTCAGATGCATTAAACTAATAGACAGTATGCGGTTAATTTCAGTGTATTAATAAAGCCACGTCAGGGATGTGGATATAAAAAAGAAAGGGAAACCACACTGGAACAGTAGCACTGCTTTGACGCTGGGTGCCACTAGTTTGCAAAATCGAGCGGAGAACTTGCGTACGCCAGGGTTGGAGCTACCATGAAAATGTGCATGGCTTTATGCCAAGTTTAGGTTTTATACATCTAGATTTGAACGTGGAAACGTTCGTACGCAACATTTTTGTGCGTACGCACCGTTTATACATGAGGCCCCACAAGTCTAAATAAACACGTTTTTGATAAATGTCAGGTTGCCATAAAGCATTTATTAGCGCCTCTCTGCTTAATTGTAACAGAAAGGAACGAGAAAATGGCAGAAAAAGCACCTGAATATGATATAAACATTTCAAACTCTATGGCTGCCCTTGAACCTAATGTTGCGTGGGATATAAATGACTGGTCTATGCCAATATTCTTCAAGCATACAGATGAAATGGAAGCTGAATCAGAGGTTTATCTGACACGGAGGTGGTGCAGAGTTAATAAGAGTGATCGAATAAGATGCACGTAACAAAGTTTTAATTAGGTTTTGTAACAGGAGAGTTCACAAACTGCCCTTATTGACAGCTGGCCAAAACTTTGGTACAACTGGGTTGAAGTTATTTTTACTTCCTTTGAAGTTTTAAGTTACTTTGCAATGGCTCCTGTTTTTATTAAACAACCCTGTCAGTTCTCAATGTTAAGAAAATTAATGCAGACTTTGATTCAAACTGCTCCATGAAAAATACACAGTGCCCATTTGTCACCTCGGAAAGTGTAAGTCAACAGTCGGCACCCATTTTTCTGGACAGTTTTTAAATATATTAGCTTGTTTGCTTCTTTACTTCGGGAGCAGGAGTCACACAGAATCACACATAACTTGCCTCTTGTTGTTCCTTGTGGTACTGTTAATTAAATGAAAGCAAAATGATCCTAGGCATTAGTAAACTTGTCTGCCAAAATTTTAGATTGTATGCATTGTAGCAAAAAATGTATACTTTTTTGTTGTCACAGCTGACTTATTTGCTCAGTACTGTTTTATAATTTTGCAATTTCTTCATCAGTGTAATTCCAGGAATCAGTTTTTATTAATATTACACAGTACCCCTCCAGCCTTCATGGTCAGAGATGGAGGCAATATTCATTTTACACTGGCACCATTTCCCTGATGATTGCCAGGAAGAAACAAGATTATAGTTACTGAATAAAAGTCAAGTATACTACACAACAGGGGAGCGTAAGTGCCAAGCCTAACCTCAATAACATACTCAGACTGAGTGTGGGATGTCTTGCTCAATAAGAACATAAGAAATTTGACAAACAAGAGGGTACTATTCAATCCATCAGGGTCTTTTGTTTAGCTAATAACTAGGCTGTCCCAATATTTCATCCAGATATTTCTTCAAGGTTGTCAAGGTTCCAGCTTCAGCTACACGTCTTGGTAGATTGTTCCTAAATTCCTACAACTGTTTGTGTAAAAACCTGCTTTCTGGCTTCAGTATTAATTGCACATCCCCTTAATTTCCAGTGGTGTCCTTGAGTAGTGATTCTCCCTTAAAGGATAAGTTCAGCTTTTTTCAAGTAGAAGTTGTTTCTTCACAAATATGCCATTTAAGCTTTTGCCATGCAAAACTGTGTTCTAAAGTTAATCGCTTTCTATAACTTAAAACAAAAAAATATCTTGCCCTCACCGGTACCTTACATTGCTGTCTATGTGACACGGAGGAAAAGCTTAAAAACTTACCAAGTACGTCCATTTTTCAAGTCAAGACAGTTGTTGAGTATTGAACCGCTTTAACAAAATTACACACACATTGTAAAATATTTTGTACATGTCATTTTTGAACAAAAAACACCAATATTATGAGATTCAGCCATTTTAAAAGAAGACCAGCTGCGTGCAATAGCTCAGCACTTAGTCTTCCTGTGCAACAACATTTCATCCCCCCTGGGTGGCTGTTTCTTCCCAACAGATCAAATCACAGTAAATGTTTTGTGCCACATGGTTGGTTATCTTTTGATTTATTTCTGCATGTATGTAAGAATTCACATAAGCAAACAGAAAAACATCCTTACCACAAGAAAAATAGTATCAGGAATATGCAATAAAAGAATTATTTCCAAATGCTTTTTGTTGTGATAAACATGTGCAGTGTGAATACCATAACTGAGGAACTGGCATCCCAACGGTGATTCTTTGCCTGAGTGGGATTCTACAAAGGAAAGATATGGATGGACTTGCATCCTGGCCGAGTTGGTTGTTGGTACCATTTCTGGCTGGGAGAACATAATGGACTGACAGTGGAAATCTGCTTTCCAAAGCCATATATTTCCCCTATACAAAGGGTTGCAGCATCTCTTCGGTGGAACTCCCATTTGTACACATCCAGGTCATACGGGAAGCTGCAGTCCTGATGGGCAGTGCTGTTGGGATACTTGGCTACCACCAGGGCGAGCTGCAGGAGAACACTACCATTACGCTGGGGGGTTCACCTGGCACAGAAGTACTCCCAGGTCCAGCATAGAAAAAAACACCTCCCCTGCATCAGCAGGAGGTGAATGAGACTGCATGGGAGATGTAGAAGGGGAAATGTATAACTTGTTGTGTGTTTTAGAAGGAAGGAAACCAAAACCTTGTGACCTTTTATTGGAACCCAGGACTGTTTTGTGAAGTGTTGTGAAGTTGTGAGTGGGGGTTTGGGGTGCTGCAATGCCCCCTACAGGTCACAGGCAGAAACACAGAAGATGATCAATACTTAACAACTGTCTTGTTTTAAAAAATTGACATACTTCGTAAGTTGTTAGCTTTTCCTCTGTATCCTATACCCTCATTTGTAAAGTGCCAGAGTAAGATATATTTTACATTTATAGAGTGTTTAACTTTGTGTATTTAACACAATTACACATGGCAAATGCATATACACCAACAACTTTGACTTGAAAAATACCAAAGCTTATAAGCTTTTAAGCTTATAATATTATAAACCACATGCAATGCAATTCAATACAAAACTTTAATCAAATGTATTCATCAACTGAACAATGTTTACATTGTATTTGTTAAATTAAATAGATTGGGCCAGGCAGTGAATCACCATCTTCAGCTATTATGCAGGCTCTTTTAGATAGATAGATAGATTTTCCTTTATTGTGTCTGTTCATTCTCACCTCGTTAAGACTATGCTCAGCCATTACTTTTGAGGGCACAAGAATGACTATCTAGAATACTTGAAAAATGTCTAAAAGGAAGACTAACTGAGAAGTGGATAAAGAGGAAAAAGAGGACTAAGAAACTGGTAAGTTATGTAAAATATGCTAGGAGTAATAACCAGAAGGCAACTACCATAGAGAAGATAAATAAGAAGCAAGAATCAATGTCAATAAACAGGTCAGAAATACTAAAAACATTCTTTTCCCCAGATATTAATTTAATGTGAAGCAAGATACGTTTGCTGTCAGTCTAAAAATGTGGACACTGAATGCTGCATGTCATTCTCTTAAATAGCATAAGAATCATGATAAAGCAACTCAACACAAGATACGTGACAGCAACTGTCAATTGTGAACAAGATGGCTGTAAAAATCTCTTTTCTGTACGATGCTTAAAATGTGCAGTCTGTAAACGTTAATGCTATATGTAATAAGTTAAAATAAACTACAATTCAGTTTATATTGCGTTTGATCTAAACTATCCAAAACTGTATTGGTACAAGATTACAGATCAAATTATTCCATTCAAATCTGATTGAAGCTGTCATTTTTACAGTATATGCTACAGGGTAAAGTTATATTAGTACCCATAACTCTGTGGTAAAGTAAAGTCCACGGCTGATTGGTGTCTTTTAAATAAATAATCGGCAAACTTGCATCTTCAGGTGGGGGCGTGGTAGTGGCTAATCATGCATAATGCAGGAGCGGGAGGTTCAACATTTAATGTACAGGTGTAGGTTCACCCGTGACCCTAATTGGTGCCGGGAACTGCTGATTACCACAGCTGTGCCACGTCCCCACTTTAAAAGGGAAGCACAAGTGCAGGAAGGGGAAAGAATCAAATGAAAGACTGATCAGAAGAAAGATGGAGGTTAAATAATGGATAGAGACAAAAGGCATGGGCAAGGGTGAGAGAAGGGGAGCACAAGAAAAACAGAGTAGGCAGATAGTTGGGGGAAGTCCCTTGGAGTGTGTGAACGGTGCTTGGGGAGCTGATGGCCACTCCAGCTGAATGACCTGCTCAGTTATAGCAACTCACCAGAGACAGGCAGCGTAGCTGCAGGGGAAGGAGAGGCTGACAGAGGTATTCCCTGGGTGGTGTCATACACCATAGGGATGCAAGCCTAGCAGCAGGAGTCGAAGGCTCAAAGGGGTGCCCTGCCTGCAGCCAGAGAGGGCTACAAAGGGCCCGAGCCTAGAAGCAGACTGAAGGTGGGCTGAACTGTTGGATAGGCACCTCCTTGGCTGCAAGGACTCATTTCGGTTAAGCCAAGGAGACACCAGTTTTAAGGACTGCACCAAGGCTCATGGCTTTCAAAGACAGCTTCCTGCCTGTGTTTTAACCTCATTTTTAATGGATTGTTTGACAGACTTTAACCTCCACACATTCATGTTTTAAATTGGATTATTTATTTACTGAACTTTTTAAAGCACTGCAATTTTTGGACACCTTGATTTGCTGAACGCAGTTTAATAAAAGCACTAGTCACCTTTACACCATCCCCTTACTTGGTGTGTTCGTCCTCATCTGCTCAGCTCATCCCAGTCATGAATATCGACAGGTTCAAGAGGCTCCCAAAATGGAAGAGAGAGCATGCAGCCGACCCACACTGTCACAAGCTCTCATTATTCCTGCGAATTGCCTGTTTGAGTTCAAAAGAATACAGATTCCTCTAAAATTGAGTTATGTAATGACCATCAACAAAAGCCAAGCCACTAGGAAAAGAAGTAATTGATCTAAAACTAGAATGTTTTACTCATGGGCAATTGCATGTACGTAGCAAGTTTAAGAGTAACTTATAATAGTAGCCCCTGGGAAAATGAAAAACAACAACAACAACAACAAGAAGTACTGCATACATATAAGTGTTCAGTTACTTACATTGTACTACTGATACATCTGATTAAACTGTTACACTAAAACTGAGGAATACTGTCATACGAAATTTCCCAGACAAAGCTGAGTAACATAGCTAGTATTTGAAAAATATGACATTTCTGACATGAACATTAGAATGGAGGGAACTGTATTCCTCAAACATCACTCTGCCTTTTATGTAAAATGAAGCAAGCCATAGGAACGCAAAATGTATAAAAATTTATGCAGCTGCACATGAATAAAGGAAGTACTTTTAAACAAAAGTAAACTTCATGTGTAGTGTTTTTATTTTCCCCAAATCTTTATGAATGGGGTTAAACATATTATTAAAAAGATTGCCAAGAGTATGCAATCTGTATTGTGTGTAAAAATTATGAAAGAATTCATCCTTGACATCCTGTTAATAACAACATAAAAAGTTTGACACACAGTTAAATGATAGATGATATACCATCCAGATTCTATTTACAGATTGTCAAGATTTCTGCTTCTACTTCATGACTCTGTAGTTAGTTCTAGACCCCTATAACTTTTGTTTAAAGAAGTGTTTCCTGGTCTAAGTCTTAAATTCCCCTACTGTATACTGATTTCCACCTATGTTCTCAGGTATCTGTTTCAACCTTCAACTGAAAGCATTCTGTTGGATTGTATATATCGATTTCTAAGAATTTTGCAGACCTGACTTAGTTTGCCACAACAGAGGTTTAATTACCCTAGCTTGTCAAATCTGAACATGCTCTTTAGTCCTTCAATACACTTGGTTCATCTTATATCTCTGTTTTACTGTGTTGACCCCAGATGCTCTCATTCCTGCACATGTTGTTTCAGTAGTGCATTATACAGCCTTAGCACACTGTCCATTGAGTTATATTCAATAGATTTTATAGTATAACCTTTATTAGACTGCTTAATAGTTACTGCAAATTGCCTAGACAATGAGAATGTGGGATCACCATAAACATCTAAATCTTTTTTAGAGGTTTCTTCCTGTAAGACAGCATAACTCATCTTGTATTTATAGTGAATGTTCCTTTTCACCTACATTGTCCAATTGTTTACCAAGTTTTGAAAATTGTCCAGTTGCTTTTGTAGATTCAAAAGTAGCTACTATCTAACAATTTTAATGTCATCTGGCTGGAGCCCGGCCGGGACGCCCAGGAGGACCGGAGGAGGGCTTGTGCCTCCTCCAGACCGCGAGGGGGCGTCCGCCCTGGTTATGTTGGGGGCCACGGGTAAAGGGCTTAGAAGCCCAGCCCTGTAGGGACCCGTGGCCACCGCCAGGTGGCGCCCCGGTGCCTGAATGTCCCTGGAGCCCAGCACTTCCGCCACACCAGGAAGTGCTGAGGGGAAGATGACAGGGGACACCCGGAGAGCTTCCGGGTGTGCAGCCGGCACTTTCGCCACACTGGGGCGTGTCTACGGAGGAGTGCCGGGAAGCAGCTGGAGCCCATCCGGGTTCCTATTTAAGGGGCCGCCTCCCTTCAGTCGCTAGCGGAAGTCAGGTGGAAGAGGACGGAGCTGGAGAGAGGACTAGAGGCGGCCAGGAGAAAGGCAGTGGAACTGTGTGGCCTGGACTTTGGGGAATCGGTGCTGGAGGCACTGGGGTTGAGACTGCATGTAATCCTTGTAAATAATAAGTGTAAATAAACAGTGTGTGGTGGAGCCAACGATGTCCGTCTGTCTGTGTCCGGGCCAGCGTTCACAATATATATATATATCTTGTCAGGGATGCCAGGGGCAACGACCCGGCCGGAACGCTGTGAGGGACCGGATGTGGGTCTGCGCCCACCCTGGATCACGTGGGGACCACCTTCCTGGTTGCTTTGGGGGCCATGGGTTGAGGGCATGGAAGAGGGCATTTTCATGAGAGAACTACTTAACGGATTTAGATTTATTTTTTCTATAATTAGCTTGAACATTCCGGCTGATTTTGCGACTTCTCTCATCGTGTAACCGGTCTCTACCACATGCGCCGTACTGCTGCGTCCTGGCCTTTTGAGTCGGTTAACCCTCAAAATTTCTGTGTTGTGATATATGCAACATGCCGTACAAACCGCCACGAAAGAATAATGCAAACACCCTTTAGTTCTTGATGTTTTCTCTTTTTTTATTAATGGTCTGAAATATTAAACAGAGAACATAAAAAATGACAACTCAAGCTCTCTGATTCCTCCTCCTCTTACAGTAACACAACAAATACTGGGCATTCTAAATTGCCACGGCATACATAACTATGCATAGTGAATATATAAATAAAAAAATAACATACCTGAGATATTAAACAGAGAACATAAAAAATGACAACTCAAGCTCTGTGATTCCTCCTATTAACAAGAAAAAACCACGTGGAAAGGCTGTTGAATGCTCACATTAACACATAACCAAAATTAATAGAAAAGCATTTAAAATATTTCAAAACAACAACTGTATACAACAAAAATCTTATTACAATTACTGTCATATACAAAAAAACTTAACTCAAACAATTTAAAACAATTTAAAATAATTAAATTAATTTTATCATACAGAGAATAACAGTGTGCTTACCTCCTCTCACAGTAACACAATGAATACTGGGAGAGGCTCACACTGATGACATCACATAACACAACAAACAGAGTAGGGAAATATAACAGGATCACAACAGGAAAACATACAACACAATGAATGTTATCAGGATTTGGTGAAGCTCCAAACAACTAAACTTTTTATTTTATACACCTGTTACAATCGCACTAAGTATCTTAGATCGCTTGCAGGAGCAATTTATTTGAGCTAATCTGAGACAGAGGTTACAGGCCGAGGGGAGGGGGAAGCATGACGTCAGGAGAGGGGAGCCGGGCAGGGCCCTCCTCACTTACGTGATTTTTAAAGTTTGTCCTGTTTCACTACTACACTGGCGGAACCGCGGGGGACAGCTAGTTTAATATAAACGAGAAATGGTAACAATCCAAAGACAGACCCCTTGAGGGACTCCACTGATGACCATTCCATGTAGAACATTCTCCTTTTATCTGTATGCTTTCTGTTAGGCTAAAGCACCATTAAAACATCTCTCTACATGCCCATTTGACTCTTAAAGTCCCATTTAACTAATTTATTGCTAGAAGCTATGTGATACATCAAGTTCACAGATACTTTAAACGTAGCAGTTATTACAGCTTATCACAGTTTTAATGCTCCAGCAAGTAAGAGCGGGGTGATGAGGCAATGCCACATTGGTGTTTAATGTCTCGTTCCAAGTCGCCCTCTCACTCGAAGGCCTGCAAGTCAGAGGATTTCGCTCTGATTTTCAGGGTTTGAACAGGCACTATGTCGAGGTGCATGTCCAAAGCCGCTATTTTATCTCTAGGCGTGCTTTCAAATTGAAGCATTCCAAAAAAAACATGTGCCCAAAGTTGGCACACTGTGTTCAAGAGGTTGTTGGTAGAGAGAGAACACACACAGAGAAAGAAAGCAGGCGAAAGTTCACCGGTAACTTACCTGTAGAGGTGAACAAGAATATGGTGCGACATGGCTGCAAACATGTGCTTGGTGCCCCTTCAACACTGGATCTGGGGGAGCAGCTATGGGATGCACTCTACGTCCCCCGGAACGCTTGGTGGCAGCCCTCCTGGGTTACATCGGGGCCACAGGTGTGGGACTTCAGGACTCAGACCTGTTGGGCTCCATGGCCACCACCCGGAGGAGCTGCATGGCTTAACGAGCCTCTGTGGGCTGGAATGCAGCCACACCCGGAAGTGCAGCCTAATTAGGCCAATTACCACCAGGAGCACTTCCGGGAGGGCTACAAAAAAGCCTGCAGCCATCACTCAGGAGCCAGAATCGGGAGGAAGAGGACGAGGTTGCCTGGGAGGAGTGGTGCTGCCAGAAGGGTGTATTTGTGGAGTTAAGTGCTTGTGGGACTGTGTATTTCCTGTGGGGTTCACGGGGAAGACGTGCCCCACAGGTGAAGAAAAATAAAAGTGTTTGTTTTACTTGTGCCTCCCGTGTCCAATCTCTGTTGGGTCGGGCGCAATATAGCACCTTTCTTACAGAAGGAATAGGAAGGTTTAAACTAATGACACCACAGCTGATCAGAGGAGGATGGAGGGTGCATGACTCAATGTTGTTTGCTATTGGGGTCCAATAATAACAATAATTGAATAGACAAACACGCTACTGGTACAAAACTGTGGTCTAGATTGCCAGAGGTTGTCTTCGGGCTTGCAAACACTCCTTTGCTGCTGAGCAGGAAGAGCAGACAGAAAAGTGTTTAAATTTGTATACAATAGTGAGGACAGTTTACTTCCAATTTGTATATATTTTTGGGTGGTAGTAATCTGTGTTTGAGAGTCAATTTTTCATCATTGTCTCTGTGCCTGATTTTTTCACTTTTTGTTTATAATTAATTTTCCGTCTGTTCTTTGTGAACTGTCTGAAAAAGAACAAAGAGAAAGAAAAGGTTTAAGTTTATATTTGTTGGATTTTTTTTCTCATCAGTTTTTGCTTTGCAGTCACTGTAATTATTGTATGTAGTACCTGCACTTTTCTTGATTTCATTAAAGTTCTTGCATTGAACTGTGTATATTTGAAAGGCATTACTACAAACAGTTATTGGCACATCTGGAATAAACCAGAATTCTGTTTTTTGGAACAGTCATTATTATGTCTCTATTCACCCATCCCCATGTACCCAGGCTCTGAAACTGTATAACTGTGCCATTGCAGGGGGCACCACAAGCTATAAACTGGATGATGGTAACAAATGTATGCTATTTACATCTCTGCTTTATGCTTGATTTCCTCTCTGAAGTTATGGGAAGGCACTAAGTATAAACAGGTGTAAGCATTTTGTTTTGTGCATTTGCATGCCACAAGGAGCTGGATTCCCACTACTCTATTTAAATAATCTGACTTAAACAACAACATTGCATTTACATACAATGCTCAATAAAAATATAAATTAAACATAACCAACCTCCCTTATTAATTGCAATAAATTTCTCAGACTTCTTAAATGTCTAAGAAGACAAATTTCACAAATGTGCTTTTGCAACAGCACTACACACAGAGTCGCATGAGACCAAGTGGTAATCACCACAGCTTCATAGCAAATCCTACTCCAACCCCTATTACTGTTTGTTACGTTGATTGCTGACTTTTAACTTAGATGTGTGTAAGAGTATGTGAAGGGTGCACGAGTGTTCCAGGCAACAGATTGCTGTCCCATCCAGGGATGATTATTCCTAGTATTCATTGTTGCTGTGATTAATACTTGCCTCCTAGTGGAAGGAAATGGAATGGAATAATCAGATTAACAAAATGAAGGGTGGATGTATGTTCGGCACTGTGTATGAAGTGTTATGCTTTGAGCGAAAAGGTTACTAATTCAATCCTGTACACTTAATAATCCCATTAAATTACCTTATTTGTAACATATATTGTATATGCAGGACAATTTTGAATGTGTAATTAAATTTGAAATACAGAAATCCTTTCTAAAATACAGAAAGTGCATTTTAAAAATGTAAAGAAAATTCTTAGGCATATGGTGCAAATGATAAATGCTGATTGGATTTATATGTAATCAGCTCTTAACTAAAACTATTATATTTGGTGTAATTTGTAATGAAGTTAAACCATATATGAAGTCAATATTGAATACATGAATCAAAATCTGCTAAACAATTTTGAGTTTAATATGAACGTAAAATCAAATGTGATATACAGAACATCTTCTGAATATGTAAGTATATAAAGTAATACTCTGAGTCATTTATTTAATGAAAAAAGTTAAACCACAGTGTGTGGAGTGACAACTGAATGTATGAAGTAAAACCTGTTAAATAAATTAGAACTTGATATGTATCTATATGGAGAAAGTTTTGAATACATAAAATCAAATGTGATAAGCAGGACACCATCAGAATATATATATAAAGTCAAATTCAATATGTATGGAGTATATTCTGAATATATAAATGGACAGAACTCTTTTCTAGTAACCTAAAAGTTCTCATGTGTTGTTATTAAAAATTCTTTGGTGGATATTTCATATGATGAGAAAAAAGGGTATTCAACATTAAGTATTCCATATTTATGATTAAAAATCTTACAAATGTATTCAGCATTAGGATTACTAAAAAACTGATTCCACTTTATACAATTCAGACATTCAGTTTCAGACATTCAATCCAAACACTGTGAATCCTATTTCACTTTATAGTCGGACTTGAATCAATTTTACATATTAAAAATGAACTCTTTACATTTTGTGCTTTTTACTTTAGATAGTAAAAATTCATTCAATATGTAATATGACTAAAAATATATCAAGTTTATTTCTGTATTTAAAGACAGTAAAAGTTTCTTGGATGTTTATTCTCTACATAAATTGTCCACCTTGAATACTATTCACCTAGCATAGTGAAATCTGTGAATAACATTGCAGAAACACTATAAAGAAGAGTCTTGAGCCATAATTAAATGTGAATTTGTATTTACACATAAAGGTGGAGCACCCATTCACCTTCTTCAAAGCTTCGGGGCAGAATGACTTAAGCATACATAACTTCAATTTTTCGACTAGGTTCATTTACGTAACACATTTCAATACATTAAAATTTTCACCAATCAGCTTGAGATAAATGGGATGCTCCAGAAACACACCTCTAAATTAAGTATTATTTAAAGTTCCAAACTAGTTAAACATAATAAAAGCCCTAGGTATAAGAAATAAGACTCCTCACTGTTATCACAGAACAAAGCACAAAGTTAAATATTATATATGATCTCACAAATGATGTCAGGATGTCCTAGTTTAACAGGCAGGTAGATTCAACCACTTTTTTTCTTTTCCGTTACACTAAAGTTTTGATATTGTCTGATTTTATTTTAAATATTCTGGATGTACATTTCCCCAAATGTGGTTTAACCAGTGTTTTTGTTTTATGTTTTTTTTCTGTTTGTTACTGCAATATATTTGTAATTACTACTTAGAAGGGCCTGCAAAAACTTTTCTTGAATGGAGTTTGTTTGGACTTTTTAAACATTCTACTGCATTACACTGTTACATTGATATTCTGCTCATCCAAGTCAACAAGGAGATACCCTTTATTCCTGTCAAATCAAAATGATGAATGGGATACTTCATGGCTGCTTCTTACAATTCAATTACTGACTAACTGCTTCAGCTCCTTTACATTTAAATATTGCTGTGTTTAGTTTGAAGATAAATCATGCCCCCTAATGGCCAGTCTCTGAAACTGAACAAGACGACTACTCACAAACATTTTTTGTTCTTACTAAATAGCTGTTAAAGATTAATATAAGTCTGAAGCTCTGTTATTGTTTGGAAATAATGGAAATGGATAACAACACGCTATGAACATTTTATTCAGAGAGAACAGGTCAGCTGAACCCATGCAAAATGCAAAATCATTGTTCAACTATTTAAGTAAAATCTAAACTGTTTTTGTATTGTAAAATAAGAATAAATTACAATCCCTTGACAACAAGGTAAAAATATCAATTTTGAAAGCCAGTGTTTTTCTGATAATTTATCATTTGGTTAAAGAAGATTTAGAAAATGATGAATAAAAAGGTGGATGGATGAAAACAATTTTAACATAACAATCTCTAACCTGCTTAATTCAATTCATGGTCATGGATCCTAGAACCTACGTTAACATTATTGTGTGTAAGATGGAAACCAACTCTGGATGCAACACAATTTCATAGCAGGGCCTACTCAACCACATTATATATGCTGTGCAGGTACATTTGTAGAATGAGTTAAGAAAAGAAAGCACAGGTTTATTCGTTTTTTAAAAAGTGATTCTGTTGTTATTGCTAGCTGCCCCATTCATCCTCCATACTGCATCTCTATCAATGTGTTCTTTTTGGGTCCGATTGGATTCCAGAATTGTGGTAACTCATTGTTTGCTTGTAACCATGTCATGTCTGACTCATCCCCTTAGCTCAATTTGGACAGTTAATAGTGCGAAAATTATAAATACGCCAACAAAGCACAAGTTAAACAACAACTCTTTGATTCACCTTTGTGTTGCGCTGCTCTTGCTCTATCGATCAAGCCTCACCCAATGCCCCCATCCCTGCTCACAAAAGTGCGCAATACACCTTTTTATATTACAGTAGACAGAAGCAACAAGCAGCATTGCCCTGGTAAGTAATGTTAAGCTGTGGCCGTTCCTGTTTCAAGCTGAATAAAGCTGGTTTTGCTAAAGTACTGAGACTAAGCCTCGTGTTTTGGGGTGTAAGACAAGGACTTATAGCGCAACCCCAATCTTTTATGATTTGCTTCTGTCGCTTCACTGCAGCGCTATGTGCCTGATGTTGCCCTGCCCCAGCAACAGACAAACAATCTTCCACAGACTCTGCAATCACGCTTCGGGGCGCACTTCAGCGTGTCATTCCCATTGGGTGGGGAGTTGGGGGGGTCTCAAAAGAGTTCGGAAACCTCACAATATGAAGAAGAAAAGAATGATTCAGCTCTTGATTGATAACTGTGCTGCCCACAACATGCTTCCACATTTAGATAATGTTCGTGTTGAATTCCTCCCACCCAATTGCACAGTAGTGCTGTCAGCCATTGGATTTGGGCATCATTCGCACCCTGAAAATGTATTACCGCAAGGAAATGCTGAGAAAAATTCCCATCAGCATAACTTGTAGACATGAGGATATTAAAATTAACGTGAAAGAAGCTATTGATATGATTGCAAACGCCTGGGCACAAGTTAAAGAAAGCACTATAGTAACAAATACAGAATCTCGTCACAACAAAATATTTTTTAGGTCCCTGGGAGTTTGTTGTAATGGAATTTTACCTGTAGTCTTATCTGTATGGTCCTAGAGGGCAGCTATGTAAAATTTGGTCCAGATTGGTGAACATACCTGTACAGGGAACATAGAGACAAACATTCTATTTTATATATTTAGATTAGAGAGCCCAGTCTTAGATAGATAGATAGATAGATAGATAGATAGATAGATAGATAGATAGATAGATAGATAGATAGATAGATAGATAGAGGAGGAAATTTGGCTTTTTACAGAAGCTCTTTAAAAAAAACACATGCATAAATAAATACACATATACTATTGTCTGAGTACACACCACAATGACTAAAAAGCAAGAAAATTAAAAATGACGTATTGTATAGGATAAAAGAGCAAGCTACATAAAAAGGTTAAGCACACACCTGGCACGTGTCCTTGACAAGTTCTAAAAACAATTCTGAAAATATCCTGTTAAAGAGATTTAGAACATTGCTTTCCTGCTGAATTACAGGAAGTGGATTGGGATTCCTCCAGTTAAGCAGAATAAGTACTGTGGTATAGAAAATTGCAACTGAATTTTTTATAGCACATTTTTACATCATCTAGTATCTAGCATCAACCCTCATATTGCTATTAACACCTTAGCTGTGCTTTTAAATCCAGGGCTATCCAAGAGCTATGCAAATATTTTTGCCCCAAATGGTTTTAAGTACCTTAATAAAATATACAACCTACCAATGCAGGTCTTTTGTGACATCACACACAGGTTGGATCTATCCTGAGTACATTGTAGACAACTTTAAACAATATATGTGTGATCAGCACAGATAGCTTCTCTGCCTTCATTTGCACACAAACTTGTTTTACAAAGCCATTAATAATGTTCTGAAAGAATAAGCCAATAAATACAGTAATATTCATTGTTCTATATCCATTTATCCCAAATGTAACAGCTGCCTAGGAAGAAGGTAGTCTTGGACTGGAAGGCATCCCTTTACAAAGCATGTTCATGCACACAGAAGCACAAGAATAAAATTACAGTAAAAAACAGAGTAGTCTGAAGAAACCCATATGAGCACAGAAGCAAAATCCAGTCAAAGTTGGGAATTTCACTTGAATTCAAGTATTATTAGGAGACAACTCTACTTGATGAACCACAGGATATCCCAGTGTACAGTAACAGCACAACAAGATGATGGATACTGGTGGAAATTCTTGTGAGATAAGCGATTCTGCTTAATAAATGTTCAATGTATAAATTCATTCACCTGTATGTATAGTGAAATACTGTATAATAATTTGATTTATTTCCAAATATTTATTTGGTATTTGCCTTTGTACTGGTCGCAGTTGAGAAAATTTCAAAACAACAGTATTCTTAAGATTTAATTAAGTGTACGGTAAGTGTCAATTTATATAATTAAAATATGAAAAATTAAGAAATATGTTCTTTGCAAAGAAAAATATAAATTTTAATTATCTTTTAGGATATTGATGGGGTGACACTGTATGATGGTCTTGCCTCAAAGCTCTAGTAGAACAGGTTCACAACCTGACTGGAGTTTACCTGCTCCCTGTGTCTGCCTGGATTTTTCTCTTTTCCAACTATGTCCCAGAAATGTGCAGGTTAGATTTAGTGACGACTCCAAAAGGGCTGGTATGAGTCAGTGTTCGTGTGTCCTGTGATGGAGTGACATTCTGTGAAAGGTTTCTACCTTCCTTGTGCTTAGCGTTGCCAGTGATGTACAGCTCCTCATGAACTTGAATGCATAAAAGTGGGTTCACAAAATGGGTGTGTGGGTATCTGGCAGAAAATATCATATGCTCTTGTCAATTGGTCAGTTTTAGAAAATCAGTAAAAATTTACAGAAGTTATTGTATATTAAACTTGTATGCTTACATTTTATGAAAAAGTGGATAAAAAAACATTTTATAATGAAACGTTCTCCATTGAACATGTACAGTATATTCTTCATGGTTTGTATAATTTTTGAATATAGGCAAATTAACACTTTTTAAAAAGAACAGATGGCCCTATTTAAACAAAAATAAAGAGTCTAGAAATGTTTCTTGCCGATCACTGAATGTATTGTGAAAGACTTGCAATAAAATAAAGTGTAAAAAAGCTGACAGCCAGCAGATGCTGTAATAAAACAATATTCGGTAGCTTGCCAGTTCTGCCCAGCTAGCAATGGTATTTCATCCCCAGTGTTGTAGTCAAAGCTGGCTCAACATTGACAGTTTGACTAACACCAAAATTTAAAATTGATTCAATCCTTATGAGTCTACACATAAAGTTTAGCCGTGAACTAAAATATCGTAGCCAGGATAAGTGGGTAAATGAGCATATTTAAAAGAAAGGGGTAGGGTCATTCACAAGAGGCACAAAGCACTCCTCAAAAGGAATAAATAAAGTAGTATAGAGTCTATGGGCAGAATACTCTTAAATATCCACAATCAAACACATTACAAATGTAAATGAAAGATGTGGCTTAAAACACACTGCACAAAGGAGGTATGAAAAATGGCATGGCATTCATCATGAACAAGTGGGTACCAACCTAAAGGGTGTAACTGAGACATGGGTTACTCCCACATTACAGTAAAATAAAAATTGACTTTTGAATCATCAAATTTATATACTCCAAACCTCTATCTCACACACAAAAAATAAAGCTTTTCACCATAGTTATACAGATGGTACTTTGTTTGCCCCAAATGAAAATTCAGCCTTTAAAGAAGCTCAAGAAATAAAGAAATATTACAACAAACAACAACAACCACCCCAACCTTCGCCAAACATATGTAAGAATTACAAAAAAACAGAACAAAAATGTCCAGCATTGCTTATGATAACAGAGCAATCACAGTGATGCACTATAAAATTCTATTGCTATAGGTATGAAGGAGCCTTAGTAGGTTTTTGGACATACTTCTGTTGAAAGATTCATTGGCCTAAAGTACTCAAAGCCAGTGTGCCAGAGACAGATTTTTTTGGACCACACTGAAAACTAGAAGTGGAAGAAAAATTGATACAAGAAAGAACTGAAATAATTTTCTACATAATATTGCACTGATACAGAGGAGAAAAATATTTTCTGTTTTTTTTTTTGCATTTTTTTCATCATTTATTGGGATAGGAATCTCTGCAGAAATGTTTGTGGTGCAAAATCAGAGGGAATGTAATTCAATACGGGCTTGATAAAATACATTCCGAAGTGTTAGCAGGTCTGCACTGATTCTTATACCAAATAACTGAGCTTATTCAAGCACAAATTGTGTGTTGAGTGTTAAATTATTAATTGAAATATTATGCAGTATGAAGCATAGCTTATAAACAATGCCATTGACTCATCACAGAAAGCTTTTGTTTCCATGGTACGAATGTATAATAAATATTCCTAACACCACCACCCAAATTATTCTCACATCCTCTGAAACAGTCAAACTGAGATGACTGAAAGTAAAGTTATGTATAAAAACAGGGGAGAAAGGAGAAAATGACACAGACAAACTTTTGAGGTCATGGGGCTGCGGTTGAAAATGTCAAAATAAAATGACTTTCAGGGTTTTGTGGAGGTGAGTCAGGACAGAGTTGTATTTATATATATATATATATATATATACACACACATATACAGGGCTGTGACACTAAATTCAGTTCACATGTTCACCTTCATGACATACATTGAATCTAAATCTGTAGCTGAGGTGCATAGAAGAAGAAGCTTAATGTTCCTCAGCAAGGACGAATGCTTCTTGTAACACTATTTTAAAGTGGTTTGATAAATTTCAATCTACTAGTAATGTGAAAGTCATGTTTGCTGGACCATTAAGAATTACAAAAGAGTGGTACAGCCTGTGCAGTGGCCCAATCAGCTTTCAACCCATGGTTGGTTAGTGGCTTTAAACATTTCCAAATTCTTACCAAATTCTTCATCAAGATTTATTCTATCACCTGTATAAATCAGAAATAGTGCAAAAATTGTCTTTGAACAACTTTCAAACTCAGCAAATTTAGAAAATGGATAGATGGATGGATGAATAGATGAAAGAGAATTTATTGTTAATTGTGGAGTTCAATTGAAAGCATTATTTTTAATAAATAATTTTATTTAAGACAAGGTGAATAAACTGTACTGGTTATTATTATTACTAGAGGGCTCTGCCCTCTGCTCGCTTCGCTTGTCAACCCCTGTGTGGGCGCTATGCGATAGCCACTTCACAGCTCTGCCACTCATATATGGGGAAGCAGATGTACAATTTAAACAGAATTTTATTTTCATGGGAACTGTTACATATGCATAATGGACCTAACTATTTTACATTACAGTGAGTACTTAACCATAGTAAAAAATAGTAAAACATAATAAATTGAAAGAAAATTATGTTTCATGTTGCGTTAGAGGTATTCATTGAATTATATGTTTTCGTTTTGTTTGGCTTTGAAATTAACACGCAAATCTCTCTTATTATATAAAAACATCCTTGGACAAGACGATACTTTTTAGCCTGGGACGAGACATGACTTTTTCGGAGAGATACTTTAAAATCCCGCAAGACGACACTTTGTGCTAAGAGATTTGACCACGCCTGGGGCTGAAAATAAATGACAAAGAGCAGATGACAAAGTAGAACAGGTTCAAAAATGTTGGTGTGATACAGATGCAAAGCAGGTTACAAATAAACTCATTTTTTTGAGACGTTCGAATTTTCCTACTTCCATTATCTCTAACCTGCTCTGCATGTGTATCGCGCCAACGTTTTTAAATTCATTATGGCGTTCTACTTTGTCTTCTACTTTTTGTCTTTTTCTAGCCACAGGCGTGGTTAAATCTTTTGGCACAAAGTCTCACCTTGCGAGACGTGAATGTGTCTTTCTGAGAAAGTCACATCTCGTCTCTCTGAACAGGTCTCGTCTCGTCCCAAGATTTTTTTATATAATAGACTATATATATATATATATATATATATATATATATATATATATATATAT
>JANRMT010062821.1:28618942-28631487 GCA_026402145.1 Polypterus bichir lapradei | reverse complement strand
ATATATATATATATATATATATATATATATATATATATATATATATACACACACACATAGACATAAATATATATACTGTATATATATATATAGATATAGATATAGAGTGGTCGAGTGAGGAATCACAAGTCTTATTCAGTATATGTTGGGGTCATCCCCATTTACTTCAAACAAAAATAATGTGGTCAATGCCATTATTGAAAACAAAAAGTAGCCAAAATTGGGGAAGTGGACGGATCAGCTACTGGCTTTGTGCTGCTTCTGCCAAGATGCCTGTTCTGCTTGTCGCTCTGTGCGTCAATCATTTAAAAGCCTGTACAGCAGTTGTCCTTCTGTCTCACTGCCTTGTCTTGCATGATGTTAAAATGTCTTCCGAGAAGATCAAACCTCATCTCCCTCATCTCATCACTGATGGGTCTGGAACGTAACTTCCGTGATAGGCGGGGGATCAGTGTATATGCTTTTCTAAATTTCTAAAGGGTCCAGGGAACACAGAACATTGAAGCTATTGGTTGTGCCTTTTTTATTTATGCAAATTTACAATGCATGAAATACTGAAAATAACTAATGAAGATGTATTTTAATTATTTTATGGTGAGTTTTAGAACGGAATATGCCAAGTGGTACAAAGTGAGGTCTGCTCTATACCATGTATAACAGAATGGGAAATAGAGTGACTTACATCTCTCCCCCTGGACATTTAACTGTCTTGTGCTTATTGGTTTAATGTTTAAATGGTTAACTTTGTACTTTTATCTCATTTGATTCAACTATTACATTAAGTGGATAGTACTAATGCAAAAAAAAAGGATTTATAAGATTAGCTTTATTAAGATGGCATAAGACCAATGTGAAAATTTTCAGTGCACAAACACATTCACTAGTAATTCAAGATCTTTGTTCATTGCGATATTTGGCAAGTTTCAAAATGTGATAACAGCCATGTTTATACTAATGTGTGATAGTGCAGAAAGTGTAACACACCTGGAAAAGTTTAATCAAAGCTGTTTTACAAGACAGCTTCCTGTTAAGTCCCAGAGCTTCTGCTCTTTTCATGTACAAGACTGCAGCTGTGAGCTACTCTATGGAAACCGGGAAACAGAGCATTGCAGCTTCACTGTCTATATGGTGAACAAACTGTATTTTGGATAGAACATAATTTGTATCATCAATAGTTGCAGAATGATCAGCCAAGAATACTTCAGAATAAAAAGAAAACCATTAATTGCTTTATGATAACAGTGCCTGGTGCTGTCACTCTTTTTAACAGAGGAAATCCCAGCAAAAAAAAGATTCATACTCTGTATTAACTTAGTGCCAGAAAGCATCTGGGCTTTTTTCCAGCAGAATAATATGAAACACATACCCTGTACAACTTGAATTTGGCTTGCTGTCCTAGCAATGAGTTTACTGTTGTTTTAACTATAGCAACCTGAGAGACAAATTATAATTACTGTATATTTAAAATGACAAAACTGCAAAAAGCTCCAGCTTACTTAAACATGTAAAAATGTTTAAATTGTGTATGTGATCCACCCAAGATAAAGAAGGGTGATTTGGTTATAATTAAATTTTACATACCTTTCCATTCTACAAGGAGTTTGTGGACTGAATTTATGTTTTCTAGGGTCGCAAATAACTTTTGCTAAGTTTGTGGTATCTGCTCTAACATTAACACCCCTTTTGTTGCCAAGTGTGAATACTATAGAGAAGCAGATTTATCAATGTTTACAGGCAACCTACTGTCAGTCTTGATTTCAGGAGCAAGTTTCATTCAACACTTATCTCTGATACATCTATTCATAGTCTCCACCACTGAGATTGTGTTTTCAACCACTTTAAAAGAATACTGGTTGTGCATTTCACCTCACTTACCTTTCACCCTTGTGATATGTCTTCCTCTAGCATATCCTTTTTACATCAAACGATTCTCTCCTGCCACTGTTGATGTGGAATACATCTTGCAGTGTTGGTGTAAATTGCTGTTAGTATTCTGTATACACCTAGACAATGATGTCAGAAAAAAATATCACACAATCACTTCTAATGTTTCAGTATGAGTGATGAAGAAGGTCATAGATACTAAATCTGAGAAATTGTTGATGCTCCAGTTTTATCAGTCATGGACCGTGGGAGGCATTTGTAATGAAGGGTGATTGTGGATACATAGATATTGCTGCAGGATTCTGTATTCACATGAGACAGCACACTAGCAGGGTGTTTGGCAATTCTAATAAGATGATAAAAATAAAGCATTCAAAGATGATTTGGAAATTGCTACAAATCACAATTCAGAACTTCCTTGACATATTATGGGCTAAATTGTGTCTTATAAATTATAGTAAATTAAAGGGCAAACTCAGTTATAGGACACACTCTGGACCCCCTGGAGGTAGTAGCAAAGGATAGAATTAAAAAAAAAGAAACTGAGTGCCATTACGAACAATTCTGCACATATTCTCTCTGACACACCAACACTTTCAGCCAACAAATTATTCAGCAGAAGTCATACCAACAGCAATTCGTATGCATGATGTCTCACTGTGACTGTGACAGCTAAATCAGAACTCTTCTTTCTTTTTTATTTTCTTGCTTTATAGTCATTCCAGTGTATGTTCAGACCAAAGTGTGTTTGTATATTTACTTACTTATCTACTGTGACAGATAGGGGGCGCTATCGCTCCCTTGAACCCTCAGACTATACGCCAGACACCAGGTAAAAGTCCAAAAGTATGACTTTTTATGAATAAACAGTGCACAAAGTACCCTCCTCTCCACAATACTCATAAATAATATCCAATACACTACAGTAAACAATCCTCCACACTCCCAGACGCGTTGCCACCCTTCCACCCAGCTCAGCTCCTCGTCTGAGGATTTCCCACAGTCCTTTATAGTCCTTGACCCAGAAGTGTTTTGCTCCCTCTGTCCATGTGACTAGGAACACTTCTGGGTCGGATAAAAAGTCCTTTTTCTTCACCCCGGAAGCACGTCATTCCTCTTGTCCATGTGACTCGGAATTACTTCCGGGGCGTTGGGCAAATATTCTTTGCTCCTCCCTGCAGCTCCAGCTAGTGGACCCTGTGGTATCCAGCAGGGCGGAGGATGAAAACCCCATTGTCCATAATTCCCTGCTGGTATTCGGGGCACCTCCATGCTGCAGGGAGAGCTCCATCTGGCGGCCTGGGGGTATTGGCAGGGATGACTGGCCGGCCATAGACAACACTATCTATTTATGTATTATTTATTTAAAGAGCTTCTAAATAAAGCTAAATTTCCCCCTGGTAAATAATAAAGATCTATCTATCTATCTATCTCTCTGTCTAAATTTGTGTAGTAAATGCCATCCTCAATTAAACTCTTTCTACTAAAGCTCCATAGGTTACATAATTAACAAATTACAACACAGAATGTAATATGTGAAAAGTAGTCTCTGGAACAGCCACTCACTCCATCCCTGATGCAGGTTCTGTATTTCTTGATAACAGCTATGTGAAAGCATCAATACAATTACCTGGAATGACATTACAGTGTTTATCACACAACTTGGGAGTAATTATGACTCAGCCTGCACCAGTTTCCATATGGAGAAATAAGAAAAGAATATGGCAAAGAGCGGACAGAACAAGCTGTGGTGAAGAGACCAATGTGGAAATGCAGCACCCTCACAATGCTTTCACAGAAATGGCAGACATGACAATGTATGAAAATGTGAAAAAAAAATAGTTGTTGTTTTGCTTGATGCTGACATGCATCTGAGATTTTACAGTGGACGCAGCTGAGAGAGCTGATACAACATGGAATCAACTGTATATTCAACTCTGTTTAGAAAACAAATCATGATATGAGTGTGCATCTGCTATCAAACCATTGTGTTTGAATGTGATTCAGTATGTGTTCCAGTTATGCATATAAAAAATATGATTTGATTACATATGGCACAGAATAGGAAAACGGTATTTAAGTATGCACTTACTGTCAGTGCTAGTGCATGTTTTGAATCACCTTCAATCAAATGGTTTTTGTACTCAAAAACTGCACTGCAAACTGACAGCTTTGCTGCTCTGTCAGACACTTGCATCGTCTGTTATAAGCCAATGAAGAACATAGCCATTGAAAAAATAGAACTGAAGAGACAAAGAGAGGAAAATAAGCAGCCTAAAGCTCTACAATTGGTTATGCACCTTTGGAGAGCTTCACCCATGAAGGCTGCTTTGAGTAGACAACTGAACGGGAAATGTATTCTTACCTCAAAAAAAATAGTACGACAAATCTGTAATAATAAGCATTACTTGGTTTCCTTAAATTGTCACAAATAGGCCTCGGAAAGAGGAAGACATGTTTTCGTAAATCAAAACCTTTTGTTACTTCAAAATGGTTATTTTCGGTAATATGCTGGCTTTTATAGATGTGGCACATAGAGCTTTTTTTGAAGCAGCTTTTAGAAACATTGCAGCAAATCCAATCAACACAATCCTAAAATACTGGTACAAGAAGTGTCAACAGACACATTGAAACTAAATGATATCAGCGTGCAGCAAGCCTAGATTCTGATAGTGCAAGTAGTTTGTCGCTGATTCACTCAGCAAGCAAATGATGAACAGATAGTATCTGACATATGTTACTGAGTTCAATAAATTGTTGCTAAAGTATATTGTTGACCTTTTTGCACTCATAACTATGTGACAGTTAAAAAAAAGATAGCAGTCACTGGGGTTGATGCTATATGCTCCAGATTAGCAGGCAGGTTTTCTTCATGGATACAAATGGGCACTAGTCTGTGACTAGTCTGTTCCAGGTGATAGTAGTGTAAAAGTCAAACGTCTTTGCAGCCTTTAACCTTCAGTCGATTAAAACTTCACCTTCTTGGATTTGATGAAGCATTGAAATTGTGCTATTTTTTACATCAGCTTACTGCAGTTGAGAACAATAAATTCTCATTGGCAGCTGGCAACATTCTACAAGAGACCATTGAGGAGACAAATATAATTCTTCTGCTTGGCTTCTGTATAAATTGCTGTATATCTTTAGATTTAAAATGGTAGCTAATCACACTTATGTTTTGTCATCAAATGATATGTTGCACAAGACTACAAAACATGAGCCCACACTCAGAATCAATACACGTTCAATCTGGTTAACATGAAAATTTATACTCTAATCAATAACTTAAATAAAGCAAGGGAATAGCTATAATTGCCAGAAAGATAATCGTATTTGTGATTCTTATACACACTGTACATACAAAACAGAACGTGGGATTTATTTTGGATTTGGAGGTTCTGTTCCTTTAGAAAAAGTAGTAAAACTCTGTCCAGAAATCTTTTTTATGCTGTAGGAAACATAAGTACATGCTTTTAATAAATTTATTAATAGCTTTAAATGGATAATTCAGCTGTGGTGTAGGAAAGCGTAGTACACCCAAACAAGACAAGGTGCCAACTATGGCAGCCATCCAGGAAAACAGATAAATGGATTAAAGGAACACTACCCCACCAAAATATTTTTAATAGGTTACTTACCCCATGTTGTTTGTAGTGATGGCTAGTGTTGACCAAAAATTGATTTTATGCACAATGGATAGAAAAACGTGACTGATGCTGTACAAAGGTAAACGATGTGAAAAATGTTTACGGAAAAAAGAAAAACCTTATATTACTTTTGTTGCATAATCCACGTGTTAGTTATCTAGTCATATGCACAAAATGTGCAAAATGCAAGATTTTTTTGCTAAAATATTGTTAAATAAATACAATGTATTTCTGGAATAATCAGCAGACATCATAATCAAGAAAAAAAGCCTCATGGACTTATGGAATTGAAGACCCATCTATCCCTCTCATTCATTGCTCAATAGTCCTGTTCTATTATAATATTCAGTTTGATAAAAATAAATTAACTATCCTTTAAAGATATTGCACATTAGGGCAATGGTTTAAATATTTAGTATTTCTGAGTTAGTGAAAGTGCACTTTGGAAAGCAAGGAAATGTGAAGACTAACACCTAAATTTGGATGAATTCAACCAAAATACAGTTTTAACCCTTTGTTAGTGCAGCCTTACTATATGTCGAATTGCTACTCAGTAAAATATTCACTAATGTAAAGACAAATAATGCCAGTAAACCAGACAAGTTTTGCTTTTGATAAACATATCAAAATCTTATTAGCATTAATTATATTAAAATTTCCAGATTAAGTATTTTAATTGCAATTTATAGTGCTATAAAACAACCATGATGAAGAATTGTCCTCAGATTTATGCATCTATTGAAAATAAACTTGACTAAGTATTAATTAAATAAACTAAAAGTAGTGCTTCCAATTCAAACTGAATTGTCAGGCCTTGCAAGGCTGTTTTAGCTAAATGATTATCTGTAAAAGCCTTCACTGTCACTTTATGCTGTTTTTATTAATCCAGATCAGTGACATGCTATATGTTTCTGTTGGCAAAAAAGGTTGTAAGGTATTCACTTGTGATACGTGTGTATATGTGTTTGTGGATGATCTGATTATTTTAATAGGAGATGACAAAGTAAATATTTTCCTTTATCTATTTTCTTAGTTGAATATATTTAATCTGCAGATTTGCATTGTGAGTGATGGAGACAGTGGTGATGATATTTAATCCTTTCTCTATTATTTAAACCTTTCTCTATTATATACTGTAGAGACTATACTGAAAATCAAGCCCATTAATAATGTAACTATTTCAACAGTACAACATTACTTTCTGAAAAGTACATCCTTAAATAATCCAAGACAATTTTGGCAAAAGGAATTTAGTAAATGAGCAAAAGTCAACTCTGGAGAGAATTTATTCTTAATTTGTGCGAGATGAAGCTCAATCTGGTTTAAAATTTTTACACCACCTATATTTCTCTCAAGTTAAGATTGTCAAAAAAAATACTATTAGACCCTTCCTATCTTCATACACCCACTTACCAGGACATCTTTTTCGGAGAGAAATTGAGCTGGAGATAATTAGGGCAGAAAGGACCAAAAAAAAAAAAAAGTCAAAGCGTAAAAAAATCAAGAGACAAAAGTAATGCTGACCAAAACAAAGAGCGTATCAAAAATTGAATGTAAAAATCCAAGAGCTGACTGTAGCTGCGTTTACTCAAAATTAGCAAAGTTGCGCAGCTTCAGTATGCTTGATGGGATTCTGGCAAAAAGCTTGATGCATTGAAATGATTTCACAGACAAAGTACAGTGGAACCTCGGTTCACGAACGTCTTGGTACACATACAAATCGGTTTACGACCAAAAAGTTCACCAAACTTTTGCCTCGGTTCACTACCAAACACTCGGTATATGAACAAGCCAATTTCCCTTTCGGTTTGTACATGTTCAGTCTCTCCCTGTGCATTTCCTGTGCAGCAAGCAAGAGAGAGAGAGCGCGATACACACACACACAGGCGTGCGAGAGAGAGGCACACACACACACACAGGCGCGCGAGCAAGAGGCACACACACACAGGCGCATGCTAGAGAGAGGCACACACACAGGAGCACGCTAGAGAGAGACACACACACAGGCACTTAAGTCTCATGAAAGAGAGACACACGCACACACGAAAGGGAGACCGAGACAGCGAGAGAGGGAGGGCTGGAAGCATAAGGTAGAAAAGACTTGTTTTTGTTTTCAGTTCTGTTTACAGCGATCGGTTCATAACGTGCATTGTTGCAATGTTACTTTTCTTGGTGGTTTATTAAATTACGGATTTTTCAAATGTTCATTTTTTTCCCTGTGCTTAAAACTCATTAAAAAAAAGTGTTTTTAGCGAGTGGTTCCTAGCACTATAGCACAAACTATTGCAGTGTTAGTTTTCTCTGTTGTTCAAGGATTTTCAGTGTTATTCAATGTGTTTACATTTAGTTTACTATTGTGCTGTGCATTCTATGGTATAATTAACTATATTTGTGCTTAAAAACTAAAAAAATATATATTTACATACAGTTTATATGGTCTGGAACGGATTAATTGTATTTACATACAATCCTATGGTGGAAATTGCTTCGGTTCACGACCAAACCGGTTTACGACCAGAGTTTTGGAACAAATTATGGTTGTGAACCGAGGTTCCATTGTATCTTCAATTTAAATCTTTAGTAAAATTTCAAAATAAAACAGTTCACACAAAAATAGAAAAAAGATTGGTATTGCAAGAAAATACATTTTCTATTTAAGGCTTATATCTTGCTTGTTTCTTTAAGTTCCCTCATACAGCTGAACTATTTCTAAATGGTCAGAAAACTGTATGCCTATCCCATTATAATGCTGTAATTGGGTCTTTCAGTTCCTGCTAGCACAGTGACTTATTTTAAACAACAAGTGACTCAATTAACACACTGTATCTTAGTTATAACAAGATTATTCTATCTCTTATTAATTTACAGGGGGTAAAAGGCTATACCATTGTCTATGGCAATGAAAGAAAATTACACTCTATTCAAATTAAGCAAACGCTAATATGAGCTTAACTTAAAGCAATAACTTTCTAAGATTGGCTCTTACACTGACAGTTAAAAGGTAACTACAAAAATATTCCTTAAAAATTGCTTTTGCTAACTATAGTTTTAGTGATCTCCTATATGGGAATTAGGCGCTAGTGATGAGTGAGACAATTTTACCTACACTGAATTTGTAGCCAAACTCAGTGTTTCACTTCACAAAATAACTGTTTTGTTTCCAGCAAAATCTGTGCCATTCACACAAATAACAATGTGTTTAGTTCCTGTATGAAAGCATTTTCAGTCATTAATTCCACAGATCCTTTCCTCATTACGTGTTTCTGCCTGTCATTTAGTATTTAAATAAAGACCTCTAATGAAAATGTTACTATCCTCAACTAGGATAAGTTAATTCCTTGGTAGGTGCAGGGAGTTTGTTGAATTTCTTTCTACAGAGTTTTCCCACAATGGTGTGTTTCAGTGTGTCTTCTTGTGGAAAATACTGTATGAAATGTTAAAATTAAATAAAAAAAAGTTCTGGTTCTGCACTCCTTCACAGGTATATAAATAACAAACACAAATTGAAATGGTTTTACTAGTGTGTTACTAATTAAATGCCTCACAAGCTGAAGAGAAGAACACACATTAACATTGAAGTGTGAACCCACACTATTCAGAAACAAAAAGACACTCTAATATATTTGATTAAACCTGCCTATCCAGATTTAAATGTGCAAGGATTGAGGCCAATGCCAACTGGCAAATTACTACTTTACAAATTTTGAAAGAACATTATGAAAAGAAAATCAAAGAGACAAAGATAGAAGTTGAACAAATTATAAAAGGAGAGGTACAGTGGCAGGAATATTGGGAAATGATTCAAATTTGGATCAAAAATAGATACAGAGGTAGGGGACCAAAGCTCTATATTAGAAATGAAAGAGAATTTTTAAGGAAAGAACAAGAAAGAGGGGAACAAGAACAAACAAACAAAAAAAAAAAACAGGACTATGAGGAAAGCCTAACAAATGGCTGTTCAGGCAGAGCATACCTACCTTTAAGGGCAGATGAAACTGATTTGATTCCTGATCTTTCAAATGATGCAACAAAAATGATAAATCTATCTGTACATCTAGAGTAGATGTAAAAGATATATTGAATAAACTTACTAGCACATGAGCTAGTGTAGTAACAAATAGCCCTGACTTGAATATTGCAGAAAAGCCTGACAGATTGCAATATGACAATGTACAAAGAAATCTCAAATAGAATAAGGTGGTACAAAAACAGTCCGAGGGCACTCAAACATAAGAAATGATATCAAAGGTACAAGAAATAATGCCCAATTATCAACCTTAGCCAAAGACAAAGATTAGAAAAAACGGCTGAGAAAAAAAAAAATGCTGAGACAGATCTACAACTTGCAGGAGAATTAGATCTTGAGTATATATTTAACTGAACCAAATTCTAGTTCTACTCCATGTGAAGAAGATTATACAACACCACAGCAAGAAGAACAGAAACAACAAGGTGAAAAAATAGAAAAGGAGAAAGATGAAGAAATGGGATGACTTATTTCATTTGATGATGTAATAGTATATGTATATTCAGTGGTAAAATATAAAAAAAATAAAAGTTTTTACATATCTTTTCAAGATAATATGACACAACTAGCACAAACTCAAAAAAAGGAAAAATGGCGGGAAAGCAACAAATTATAGCTCCTAGTACAGTATAAAGGATATCCAGAAAGAAAATAAAGGATGGACAATTAACATTAAAAGACATTAATAATCATGGGAGATTCTAATCTAAAATACAGTTCTGGATATCACTTTAACAATGTTCAAATTGACTGTTACCCTGGGTCTCATGTGTTTAACTATGTTTCAATCCTACAGAAGGTTAAACTCCACATTAAGAGTGTTACTAATATCCTATTTTCATTTGATATTAACAACAAAGACATGCTTTATCCAGAAACTATGGTTAAACAAACTTGGCACTTGAAAAGAACTAGAAAGGCCCTGTGTAAGGCCTGCATAATGTTCCAAGAACCAAGTTTTTCAGATATGCTTACTTCGAAACAAAAACAGATTTTACAAACTTGTTACAGATATATAGATTCAAATGTAATATATATCCCTAAGCTCAAAGATGAAAAGTTCCAAGTATTGAAAGATGGACTAAAGCTACAGCCAACAAGATATTCCACAATTGACTGGAGGCTTTAAGCTTAATCTAAACAAAATAGATGCGAATCCTAAAAGTATAACTTTTGAAAATAACATATTAAATTAAAAAACTACAATTAACTGAAACATAAAAATCAATTATTTCAAAAGGCTTGTTCTGCATTCCAGTACCACCAAGGGATACAGAGTTAATGGACAGAATGTGGGTTGATATAAATCAGTTCCACAGAAGAGTTAAAGTGGCAATTATTTTGAAAATAAAGAAACAAGAACAAGATTACCTTTTATTTTAAAATCCCAATGGGAACCTAAATGCAAACAAATAAGCAGGGAGATTGTTAAGTTTATAAAGGAAAATGAAATAAAGATTAAGAGCATACCTGACAATTTCAAAAATGACATAGAAAACTGTACACACTCGTAGAGAATAGCTATAAGACAACTGAGAACAATTGCTTATGATATTATCAATCCAGCCGATAAAGGCAATATTGTGGTCCTTAAGGACAAAGAGGACTATATAAAAGAAGCACATAGACTGTTACAGGACCAAAATTATCATAAAAATCTGATGGAATCTATTTTCCCAGAGACACAGAAAAATACATAAGGTAATGGATCTTATGACAGAGGATGGATACAAAAACGATAAACAACAGCAATACTCAAAGGAACCAATCTATCCTAGATGCAGGAGGTTTAATACATTGCCTAAATGGACAGAACCTTTTAGAATTCAACCAGGCACACTAATTGTCTCGACTGTAAGAGCAAGACTTATAATGTTTAATATTTAGATTACTATTTGAATCCTCTGTCAGAAAATTGTGAGTTATTTAAGGGATACTTCACATTTTATTGAAAAAATTAAACAGATTCAAATAAATAACAATAGTTTGCTTTTCACATTGGATGACAATAATATATATACAAACATAACCAGAAATCTATAATAATAAAAGGCAAAGCCCTCACTCACTCACTGACTGACTGACTGACTGACTGACTGACTGACTGACTGACTGACTGACTCATCACTAATTCTCCAACTTCCCAGGTAGGTAGAAAGCTGAAATTTGGCAGGCTCATTCCTTACAGCTTACTTACAAAAGTTAAGCAGGTTTCATTTCGAAATTCTACACGTAACGGTCATAACGGTCGATAACGTTCGACAACGTCCGCCATGTTGAACTTTCTTATTTATGGCCCCATCTTCACGAAATTTGGTAGGCGGCTTCCCTGCGCTAACCGAAACCGATGTATGTACTTATTTCGATGGTATGACGCCACTGTCGGCCGCCATATTGAACTTTCCAACGTCACCAATTTTCAAACTTCCCGTGTAGGTAGAAGGCTGACCCCATCTTCACGAAATTTGGTAGGTGACTTCCCTGCGCTAACCAAAACCGATATACGTACTTATTTCGATGGTATGACGCCACTGTCGGCCGCCATATTGAATTTTCCAAACGTCACTAATTTTCCAACTTCCCGTGTAGGTAGAAGGCTGAAATTTGGTAGGCCCATTCCTTACAGCTTACTTACAAAAGTTAAGCAGGTTTCATTTCGAAATTCTACGCGTAACGGTCATAACGATCAACAACGTCCGCCATATTGAACTTTCTTATTCATGGCCCCATCTTCACGAAATTTGGTAGGCAGCTTCCCTGCGCTAACCGAAACCAATGTGCATACTTATTTCGGTGGTATGACGCCACTGTCAGCCGCCATATTGAACTTTCCAATGTCACTAATTCTCAAACTTCCCGTGTAGGTAGAAGGCTGAAATTTGGCAGGCCCATTCCTTACAGCTTACTTACAAAAGTTAAGCAGGTTTCATTTCGAAATTCTACGCATAACGGTCATAACGGTCAACAACGTCCGCCATGTTGAACTA
>JANRMT010062821.1:28577740-28618842 GCA_026402145.1 Polypterus bichir lapradei | reverse complement strand
CAGCTTACTTACAAAAGTTAAGCAGGTTTCATTTCGAAATTCTACGCATAACGGTCATAACGGTCAACAACGTCCGCCATGTTGAACTTTCTTATTTACGGCCCCATCTTCACGAAATTTGGTAGGTGACTTCCCTGAGCTAACCAAAACCAATGTACATACTTATTTCGGTGGTATGACACCACTGTCAGCCGCCATATTGAATTTTCCAACATCACTAATTCTCCAACTTCCCGTATAGGTAGAAGGCTGAAATTTGGCAGGCTCATTCCTTACAGCTTACTTACAAAAGTTAAGCAGGTTTCATTTCGAAATTCTACGCGTAACGATCAACAACGTCCGCCATGTTGAACTTTCTTATTTATGGCCTCATCTTCTCGAAATTTGGTAGGCGGCTTCCCTGCACTAACCGAAACCAATGTACGTACTTATTTCTGTGGTATGATGCCACTGTCGGCCACCATATTGAACTTTTCAACAGTCTTTGTTACTTATGGGCCCATCTTCAAGAAATTTGGTACACGGGTTCCCAACGCTAACTGAATCCTGTTTACGTACATATATACGTCCATAGCCTGCAGCTTGGTCACCATGTGAGGCGGCGTTGGGTCTCCCATCCCATCACCTCCCACGTTGTTGGCTGCCTGCCTATATAAGGCCGTCCGTCGCTCCAGTCTCTACATTCCCTTCCTTGCTTCGCCACGGGATTCACGTCTCCCTGCTGATAACTACAGCCTTTTTGTTTAATCCACGGCTTCTCTGCTATTTTATTGTTTCTTTATTACAATTATAGTTATTGTATAGGTATTTTACACTTACTTTACATTACTCAGGTACCCATTTCCTTCATCATTCCAACCCCCATTACCATGTCTATCGAGGTAATCACCATCGATCAAAGAACTGTCACTTACCGAGTGGTTTCCATGCCCGGAGATGGCACCTACCTTTTCCATTCTCTGTGTTACATATTGCACGGCCATATCAGGCTCACTCTTGATATCCGGAAGAACATTGTGTCTTATGTATTGAATGACTGGGACAGGTTCAAGGTGTGGACTGATGACGGTACAGGAGATAATTATACTACACAGGAGCACTAGAAGAGTGAAATGCTTAAGCCCTTCACCTATGGTTCTGCATGTGAGTTGATGGCTGCCGCTGAATTGTTCGGTTGGTGCTTTCAAGTGTACCGAAATGGCCAAATATTTTACACCTTTCGACAACCGCCAATGCCTCTTAAACATCTTACATTCATAGGTGACAATTTCAGTAGTGGACACTTTGATGTTTATGAATGTTTAAACTCTCAAAAGCTGGATGTGAAGTTATCGATGAAACCGGTTGTAAGCTTACAACGCTTGACAGATGCCGAATGTCACTTCAACACAAGTCCTGCAAATACTGTCGTAATTGAAACAAACCATGAAACTGAAATCGATTATGACAGCAGCAATCCATGCTGTGAGATTTGAAACAAGATTACTGTTCACATGGCCAACTGTAAGTTGCATGCTCAAGAGTAAGCTCAGCGCAGAGCTTGGTCATATTACAACCGGAGGGCCGAACTGACAACGTGGTATACAAAGAGATCCTTAACAAATAATTATTGCCATATTTTCCCTCACTTTAAAAAGGTTAAATTTTCTTCTTAATAAAAATTTTAATGCAGTACTTCGCCGCTGCGAAGCGCGGGTATTTTGCTAGTTATTATATATAAGTAGTGGAAGAATCTTTACAACAAAACCCAGATTCTCACAGAACTTAAAAAGAATACTTTTTCCAAGTCATGAAAATATTGTTTAAGGCCTTGAAATCAAGGGGTTATGGTAGGGCATTATTAAGGAATTCTTTGAAAACGTACAACGAACAGAAACAAATATGTAAAGAAAAAATAATTCCTATCATAACCACTTATAAGTTTATCAAGGAGGTAAATAGACTTATCAAAGTTATTATTACTCTTATACAACAACAAAATAACATAATTAACTATAATCTAATTGTGGCCTACCACAGAAACAAAAGCATAAGGGATTTGATAGTAAGAATTTAGGTTATAATTATTCATTCTGAAAATATTAACTCATATAACATTTTGGGGCTATTCGAGAATTATTAGAAAGGGACTAATACAACACCAATTTTTGAACACTTTAAATTGTGAGTATTACATCAAATGTGTCCATTGCTCTATGATATATATAGGAAAGATAAAGATAAATTTGAAATTTAGGTTGGTACATCTTTACAACAAAGTATAAAAACAGTTAAACAACTTTGATTTTACATTTTAATAAAGTGGGAATGCAATACTTGAGATTAGGGATTTTAGAATCCCGACCTGAATGGAAAACTATATAAGGAAAAAGAGGGAGAAGCAATGGATCTATAGATTAAATACTACTTATCCTAAAGGTTTTAATATTACATACAAATAAGAATATGTGATAATAAAGAATAAAAAGATAAGAATGATAATAGAATGAAACTAGAATACTTACCTGTAGATCTCTTTTTTTCATTTATTTTGGTTTCTTTAATGGTACACACGATTAAAAGTAGAACTTTCAAGAGATAGTACACAATTTTGGCAAAAATGTGATTTTTTGTAAAAATATAAAATGAAGGGTTTTAAACTTTTTAGAAACATATTTTGGTAAAGATAAGTGATGGGTTAAAGCATTTGCATTCACATAAAAAGAGAAAATATAGAATTTTGTGTAATCTGGCATACCCCATTCACTTCAATGGAAATTTACAAATAAAATTATAATGTATAAAAAAATGTACATTTCCTATGAAACACATTGTAGAGACAGATCTGAATGGGAATAAAACATATACAAATATATTATTCGATAATGAAACCTTTTTAAATTTATAAGGGTTAAGGACACTGATGTTAAACCTTAGGTATTCAAAACCTAAAGTTAAATATATAATTTAAATCCTGAACTGAATATAACCCATAGGACCCTGAGGTTAAACTGTTTATACATGAGGACCCTGTTCATTACTGGTTGATCTTTCTGCAGTACAGTATAGAAATTTTAAATTGCAACTATTCATTTATTGTAAAGGTTAGTAAAGGTTTATAAATGAAAAAAGTAAAGTTACTGTAAAGTGTTACCAAAAATATTCTATCACTCCTACTTCTCTTACTAAATAATAATCTGTGGCTTTAACTATCTAATTATGATTTGTGTGTCCCATGTAAAAATAGAACATAACAGGACACACAATTCTTCTCCTTTCTATTTTTGATGTGCTGAATTTGGATAGTTATATTTTTTTTTGCATGAAATTTATGGTGGGGATACTTGGGCTTGAGAGAGAGATGCTTTCAGTATGGGCAAAGAAGCCATGCAAAGAGTGTGTGACTGGGTGTCAGGGAATAAGTAAGAGCAAAGAAGAAAGAGGATCAAGCACTAAAAAGTAGACCTGTTTTTCTGTCTAAACTCATTGGCCTTGTTATATGTTCACATGGAAGAATCTTGACTGGGATCCACTCATCTCATGGGGAAAGTGAAGGCAGATGGTGTCAACTCTTACTGGAAATAAACATACAGGCAGGTGATACAGCAGAGAAAAGGTAATTGGAGCCACAAGGGAAAAGGAGACTGGTCAAATGAGAGAGTGAGGGAGAAACATGGCATTTCAAAATGTTTTAGATAAAAATGTCATATCTATTGACAAACTGTCATACAGTACAATTACAAAAGGACACCATTACAATATATCTCAACAGTAACAGCAAATACTCTAAAAACATCAGTAATTATTCACTTTCCAATGTGTGTTCAATAGGCAAAGTATATTGTATTGTATATAGGTAATCAGCATGATTTATGGTAATGATGAGAACTACTCCAAAATATCACGAGTTACAAGTTCACCTACACTTTAATTTAATCATAAATAAATCAACCCAACAGGCTGCTTAAAAGCCCCAAAGCAGAACTTTAAGTTCAAGTTTTGCATAGAGAACACACGAACAAGGACACGGCAAGGATACAGAAAGTTGCAAGTACATACCTAAGCAACCTGGAAACAGGCTGGTGAATTAAAGCAGAATGGGAATTTCAAATGCTCCAAAAATAAATATTTTTCTATAAGATTGTATTGAGCATATTATGGAAAACCATAATTATGAAGAATAATTTGAGTTACTTTAAACTAATTAAACGTACAGGCTCAGTTGTGAAACTCTGGGACATTGGAGGTAGTACCAAAGGAGAGAATTAAAACTGAGTGCCATTGTGAACAATGCTGTGCATCCTCTGTCTAACACATTGACTTCAAATATTTTTTGGTCAAAGAATTATTCATCAAAAGTGTGTCAACAAACGCTACTGGGGTTCCTGTATATCAACAGCAATTTACCTGCATAATACCTCATGGTTGACTGCAATAGCCAAGTCAAAATGTTTTTCCTTTTAAATTTTTATTCGTTTTTAGTCATTTTGGTTTGTCTGTGTGTGTATATGTTTATTATCTATTTATGTACTTATTTGTTTATTGAAAGACCTTCTGTAAAAAGCCAAATTTTTTATATTGTATTGATTGATGCAAGGTTATTGCTCACTTAATATTTGCACAACAGTGCCATCTCCTGGGAGCTGATGGATGTGCCTCATTTGCTCATAATGCAGAGACGCCATTGAATGTTACTGAACTTGCTATATTCTATTCAATGTGATTGTTACAGACAATACAATGCATCCGGAAAGTATTCACAGCGCATCACTTTTTCCACATTTTGTTATGTTACAGCCTTATTCCAAAATGGGTTCATTTTTTTCCTCAGAATTCTACACACAACACCCCATAATGAAAACGTGAAAAAAGTTTACTTGAAGTTTTTGCAAATTTATTAAAAATAAAAAAAAACTGAGAAATCACATGTACATAAGTATTCACAGCCTTTGCTCAATACTTTGTCGATGCACCTTTGGCAGCAATTACAGCCCCAAGTCTTTTTGAATATGAAGCCACAAGCTTGGCACACCTATCCTTGACTAGTTTCGCCCATTCCTCTTTGCAGCACCTCTCAAGCTCCATCAGGTTGGATGGGAAGCGTTGGTGCACAGCCATTTTAAGATCTCTCCAGAGATGTTCAATCGGATTCAAGTCTGGGCTCTGGCTGGGCCACTCAAGAACATTCACAGAGTTGACCTGAAGCCGCTCCTTTGATATCTTGGCTGTGTGGTTAGGGTTGTTGTCCTTCTGAAAGATGAACCATCGCCCCAGTCTGAGGTCAAGAGCGCTCTGGAGCAGGTTTTTATCCAGGATGTCTCTGTACATTGCTGCAGTCATCTTTCCCTTTATCCTGACTAGTCTCCCAGTTCCTGCCGCTGAAAAACATCCCCACAGCATGATGCTGTCACCACCATGCTTCACTGTAGGGATGGTATTGGCCTGGTGATGAGCGGTGCCTGGTTTCCTCCAAACATGACTCCTGGCATTCATACCAAAGAGTTCAATCTTTGTCTCATCAGACCAGAGAATTTTGTTTCTCATGGTCTGAGAGTCCTTCAGGTGCCTTTTGGCAAACTCCAGGTGGGCTGCCATGTGCCTTTTACTAATGAGTGGCTTCTGTCTGACCACTCTACCATACAGGCCCGATTGGTGGATTGCGGCAGAGATGACTGTCCTTCTGGAAGGTTCTTCTCTCTCCACAGAGGACCTCTGGAGCTCTGACAGAGTGACCATCGGGTTCTTGGTCACCTCCCTTCTCCCCCGATCGCTCAGTTTAGATGGCCGGCCAGCTCTAGGAAGAGTCCTGGTGGTTTTGAAATTCTTCCACTTATGAAGGAGGTGATGATGGAGGCCACTGTGCTCATTGGGACCTTTAAAGCAGCAGAAAGTTTTCTGTAACCTTCCCCAGATTTATGCCTCGAAGGTCTACAGACAACTCCTTTGACTTCATGCTTGGTTTGTGCTCTGACATGAACTGTCAACTATGGGACCTTATATAGACAGGTGTGTGCCTTTCCAAATTATGTCCAATCAACTGAATTTACCACAGGTGGACTCCGGTTAAGCTGCAGAAACATCTCAAGGATGATCAGGGGAAACAGGATGCAGCTGAGCTCAATTTTGAGCTTCATGGCAAAGGCTGTGAATAATTATGTACATGTGATTTCTCAGTTTTTTTATTTTTAATAAATTTGCAAAAACCTCAAGTAAACCTTTTTCACGTTGTCATTATGGGGTGTTGTGTGTAGAATTCTGAGGAAAAAAATGAATTGAATCAATTTTGGAATAAGGCTGTAACATAACAAAATGTGGAAAAAGTGATGCGCTGTGAATACTTTCCGGATGCACTGTATAAAACTAAGTTTCAGACAAGAGTTGCACTATTTCTTGATTAGTGCTCATTTTGTGCCACTTAAAAAGTTTGCGATTATTTTAATAAAGATTAGGTAAATAAAACAGCATGACGTCTGAATGACTGGTTATATTACAACAGTATATCATGAGTTAAATGACTGCAATGGATTATATTCCCTTGCAATGCAAGTTACTGCTTTGAATACACTGCTATCTAGACCCTATTGGAAAAATTGAATTCTGAGAATAAATATTGAATTACTCAGTAGAAATTAGGCTTTCACAAGCTAAAATTTATGCATTGTTATTGATGATAGTGGGAGGAATGTGGTTGGGGGTTGATTGTAAAGTTGCTTTAGTTCTTTTCAATCATCAAGTAAATTAGCCAATCTCAGTACAATACATCTGTAGTAGTGTGATATTTATTGTTCAATAAAATTTCACATTATCAAATAATCCATTTTACAGATCCTTATATGTCTGCTTTGTAAATAGGCATACATTTCTATAGACAAATCACTTTTATATTTTTCATTGTCAATATATGGGTGCTCTTTAAGCATTTCCGTCTCTCCTGAGGTGCCGCAGTTTCTGTTAATATACCTGTAGAGTTCAACCTTTTTAGAAATCTCTACTGGATAATGAGAGTTGAAAGAATGAATAAATTAGTACAGTATTATAAATAGTTTAGATTGGTTTTTTTTCTGTATGTGAATGCATGCAGCAAATCTTAGCACTTTGAAAAATAAAATGCTGAAAAGAAAATCTCACAATTTAGGTTTCGAAAAAAAAATCAATATAAATGCATACAGAAAAGATTATAAAAGTACCATCCAAAAGCCATCAAGTGGTTCAGTACTGTGAAATCTCAATTTCATTTTGGAATATTTATCATAAAGTTCTCCAGTCATTTTAGCATCTGGTTGAGTAATGTTCCATTTCACATGTAAATAAAAGAAGCAGTCAATCATTTCCAGTTGGTCTCAAGAGGAGCCACTCTTTCAAAACACTATCTTAGCCTGAATATAGCAGCCATCATTTTTAATTAGGATAAAGTTGAAAAATAAATAAATAATGTCACTGTCTGGTGGTCAAATGTACAAAGGAATAACAATAATGAATAATTATCAATTTTATTTAAGTCTGAATACCTGGATCAGTTTGATGAAAAGTTATACTGCTCTTCCATACTCACCAACAAAGATATTGGTATTTTTATGTGATCCTAAAGCTGATATATTATTTTCTATTGGGACAAATAACATAAAAATAAATCTCAAGGTATCATTTGTTAAATAAGTCTTTAACAGAGTGAATTAAGTTAAAGGCCTTGTTTACAAAGGATATTGCTTTAGTTGATACTTGGCAGTCTTGTAAAAAGGGAGAGAAGAAAAGCTAATTTTGAATGTAAGCATGTTGCCTAAATAGGATAGGTGTATACCTTTGATTTAGGATATACCTATAAATGAGCACATTGCATCTCAAGTTTTTGCTACCTTAAACAGGACACAGGAAAAAGTAGGAGTTCATATGTAAACACCTCTTTACCTACAGTATGTGAGAAAGGCTAAGGTCCCTATTTCATATTTTATTGCAAAAAATGTTTGTTGTCTGTTATTTTATGAGAAAATACAGGAGTTTGCCTGTAACCTTTTTGGTTGGTGATGGTGGCACAGACTGCCATTAAGGATGACTGGTTAGTCTATTGGAGATGTTTTTACCTTTTCAGCCAACAAATAGGCAGTAGACTTCCAGGCTACATTTGTTCAAGATAAACAGGAATGTAGTGTATTCTCAAAAAGATGAAACATGAAGCAGGGTTCAGCGTGTTTTGCATAGATAGATTGTGCAGCTTTTGATTCCCATGGGAAAATAACATTCACCTTGTGATAATGATCCTGTAACATTTTCTGTACATACTTTCAGTTTTTCATCTCATTTTTAAATTATTTTCTTGGTGTTTTGAGAAAACTGTAAAATGTCAGTGTGCCCTGCTAACAGAGATGAAAACAAGTAAGCTATGTGCTTCGTGTGTTTGCTCATTTTGGACCAAGAAAGGAGAGGAAGGCCAGCACCGTTTTACAAAATAATATATTTTCAGGTGCTGCTTGATATATAGAAAAAACAAAAAATCCTGCCCACTCTCTCTCTCTTGGAAAAAATGTTTCTTTTCACTTTTCAATTAAGGATATAAAATCTGTAACTACGAAAATTAACAACCTAGAGTATCATCAGCATCTTGTTTTTGCTAATGGAACTACTGTACATGAAGACTTCACCCAGGATCTGTGATTGTATGTATTGCTTTATATTTGCTGCTATTGGTTCTGAGCAAGTAAATGTAATTTTTAAATTAAAGCTTAAAACCATTGTCTCTCTATGACTGCTCCTAACATTTCCGGAAGATTAGATTGTTCTGTTCTTTGTCTAACTGCGGTTTCTTAGTGGCACAAAAAGACAAGCTTGTGAAACTCTCTATTGGTGGTAACCTGGTCTAAAGTAAAGGTTTGAAAGCAAAGACAGCCACAGACAGTAAGTAGCCTGGTATTTAGGTATTCAGAGTTAAATACTTAAGGTACATCTTGGACAGTGAGGCATGAAAGAAGTTATAAGCAATAGTTATATAACTGGTTTTGACATTTTTTCCAAACTCCCATTAAGAAAAGACCCTAGGAGGTTAATTGATACATTTTGAGTTAGATGCATGTCATAGATGATCTTATAACACAATAAAAAAGTGGGTATGTCCTTATCAGCTTTAGTGGTTCCTTAGCTATGGCCCTGTATATATGGCAGAGCTGGAGATTTTGAGAAATTTGGATTTAGAAATTGTAATCATTATACAAACAATATGAATTAAACATCATTGTCAATGTTTCATATATTACTTGCCAATCAAAGCACAAATGCATCTGTAACAGTGTTATATGATTTTTGTCTTTTGTTTGGTCAGTTTTAGTCTCTTTAACCACTTACTGCAATAGAATGGGAAAGATAAATGGTTTGGAGCTGTCGACACTTTGATGTAGGAGTTCCTAGTCCCATTAAAACATTTTCTCTTCATATATATATATTTTTATAGCAAAGATGACTGCCTGAATCACTCATCAAAAAAACACTATTTCCTATTTAACTAAAAAGCTACCAAAGGACATTTTGGTATATCAATATTTAGGGGTAAACCCATTCAACAGAAAAAAAGCTAAATATCCCAAAATCTTAAAAATGCCCTGGCAGATTTGATTGAAATCTGATGATATTATAGAGAAACGACATCTAGCAGATAGGTGTTTTTTATTTGTCAATATTTTTTCATATTATGCTAAATGAGAGTCTCTCAATTGTGCCGAGTGCATGCTTTATGCAAATAAAGGATGCAGCAGAAGCATTTGATTGGCCATGTAAAAAGCAACAATAACCAATAACGTGGACAGACAAATAAAAATGGGAAAAATGAGATGCGGTTATGTGGTAAAATTGAAAGAGAAAGTTCAGTTAAGCTTAAGAAGAAGCAAGACTCAATGGTTAGCAAGCATTCTTATTTGCTGTTGATTACCAGCACTCTTAGATGAGTACTGGCTCTAATCTTGATTAACCATTTCATTCTGTTGACACCCTGACCCCAGTCACAGCACTGAAAACTGCTCCCCATCCTTGACTTACCTGGCAGGGGACATACCATTCTCTTATGTTTGGTATTGGGAGTGTCCCACATTTCTCTGTTAGTGAAGATAGTAAGTTGAGTTATCCACCACTGCCTTGAATCGTTGAAAAGTGGTGATATTGTAGTCTACTGGAATTTCAGGAGAGATGTTTCCCTTAGTCTGAAGAAAGGAAGACCATAATCAGTTCAAGATGGAGACAGTGGAAGACGGAGGATACAAAAAAAAATTGTGTGGTTCTAGCTGTAAGATGACCTAAAAATGGTTGAATGAGGTTGTATGGACATCAACTCCAGACAAGTCGATTGTATATTTGCTTTTCCTAATATACAGACTTTTGAAATTGTTTTCCAAAATAACATAGGCTATGAAAAGTGTATTAGTTGTGTTAAGGAGAAGGAAAGTAAAGATTCAGCAGTAAGGTGCATTTAGCATGCATCCACTATCTCAACATGATTACAAAATAATCACTATTGCATTGTTCTCAGAGAGAGTCAACATTGATGATATTAAAACATGGTTAAATCAGAGGTGTACAGTAGTGAAAGAAATAATTAGGAGAGACAAGAACGGGATAAAAACAGGATATTACATCTTTCCTGTACATATTAAAATAGAAAATGGTGTTTTGACCCTACAAATCGGACAGCCCAACACCCTGCTGCAAGTGCGGTCAGGTAGGCCATATTGCTGTGCAATGCAGTAATAAAATATGCCAAAAACATAGTGGTTCAGATCATACCAGTGACCAGTGTGGGAAAGACATCAAGTATAATTTATGCAGGACAAATACCCATGTTTTTAAGGATTATCCTGAATGTTATATAAATAAAACAAAACATATAAGTAAGACTATAGCAGTTAAAATTACAAATGAAGAAGAAGAGAACAAAGACAATGCAAATAGCTCAGCCTTGTTCCAAACACCTCTGGCTGAAGAAAATATGGGTAAATTATCTATGAAAGAAAACAGATGAGAAATTGAGAAATATATCAAAAGGAAGGGGTGAAAACCAGTGAAGTTAGAAAGAAAGACATGATTACAGATGGCACACAGTGAGTAGCCATCTGAGAAGAGTAAGCAAAACAGAGTTTACAATCAAGGAATGAGCAAATAGATGAACTGCAAAGAAATTTGGAAAGTGCACCAACTATCTTTGGAGCAAGTTAACATAGAAGGACATCTTGAGATCCGAAAGCCAAGAGAATGATCGGAAGTATTTCAGAGGATAATGAAACAGAGGCATTTACAAACAAAATCAGAAAAGATACAGAGGAAAAAGTCTCCATGAGAAATAGAAACTTCTTGAAAAATGAAGCTGTAGAAGAGTTCACAAAAATTGTGCAGATGAAAGAATATCATGGGAAAAGACAAAACAATCCAAGCCTTAAGAAAGAAGAAAAGAAAGCAAGAAGATGAGAAATTCCCCATGGAACACCAGGAAAATTTCAATAATGTACATAGTATTCAAAACAAGAGCTGGAAAAAGATAATATATAATTTTCTTAAACAAACTGATGCCGATATAATATGCTTACCACAATGCACAATCCCTTTCGTAGATTCATATAAATAATTAGAAAACAGATGGCATGAAGGTAGATCCTTTTTCCTTTTTTTCAGGCACAAATGTAAACAGAAGTGCTGGGATTGGTTTAATCGTCAAAGGAAGATACTTAAAAATAAAAAGAATGTGAAGAAATTCTAAAAGGAAGAATGGTGAAGTTGGGAATTGAAAGAGAAGAAGACCAGAACAGAAGAAAATTATTAAAAAGCATACTGTAAGAAAAAAAGATCAATTCAAAGATAGCTTCAGAGAAATAAAGTCGCTAAAATTTATACATGGATTGGAGGAGGAAATCCCAAATAGAACTTATATTGATGAGTGCAAACTTCCCAATAACACTTTGGCTTCAGTCAGCTTTCTTTTCGGACCATCAGTTAATAACAGTGGAAACTGAAAAAAGAAAAAATGAGAATATGAGAGAAAGTATAAGGAATGGACTTCTTTAAAAGACACTTGTAAAAGCCGTAGCGACTGGTGGGACATCATAAAATATAAAACAAAGATTTTTTTTCCAAAAAAAAAAGGTAAAAAAAAAGAAAAGCTATAAGCAAAAACAAGTATTGGAGAAAACACAATAATTAGAGAATTATTGTAAGATAGAAAGCAGAAACACTTATCTCTTTGAATCCTATAAATGTAATACAGGCGTTCAATGATACTCCTACCTACATGGATATTGTCCACTTAAGAATGCAACATTTAAAAAGTCAGTCTGGCAAACAGCCAGTCAAGCATTCAAAGCAAAAGTACCAGAAGGGCATAGTACAGTTCATAAATATACAAGCTGTTCCACTTTGTGTCCTTCTTTTTTATATTTTAAAGAATTCAGTAACAAATTAGCAGGGAGTGAAGATAGGTGAAGCTGGCAGTGCAGCAAAAAAAGTCTGTAACTGGAAGAAATATGTATTATTACAAAGTGAATAATGCAAAAGTGCTTGTAGTAAACTGTACTTAAAAATTAAATAAAATGCTTAAACAATAATTTTACTTAAACAGTATAAAATATTGCCATATCAGCATTGGAATTTACAATATGTGTATTGACATTAAAACAATCTGAGATCACTCCAGATTGAGCTGAAAACATTTTTAAAATATGTTGAATAGGCTGTATAAACATTACATGAGAATTGTATGCTTCATGATTATGAAGAAATAAAAAACAAATATTAGCATAAATTAGAATGGTACATGTGCAGCAACACTTTTTTACACCATTATATGTTTAACAAATCATTCTCTTTGTACCATGTAATTATCATGTGTGGCAGACGACCAGGGCCCATACCCGGCCGGGAAGCCCCTTCGACACTTGGTCAGGGGAACAGCCATGGGGGGCATACTACTTCCCTTGGAAAGCTTGGTGACAACCCCCCTGGGTTGCATCGGGGCCACAGACATGGGACTTTAGAGCTCAGCCCTGTTGGGCTTCGTGGCCACCGCCAGGGGGAGCTGCATGGCTTCCTGAGCCCGTCTGGGCGGCAATACAGCCACACCCGGAAGTGCAGGCAGATGCAAGTTGTCAAGCACCTGCAGCAATTCCGGATGGCTATAAAGGAAGCCAGAGTCGAGAGGAGGAGGACAACGCAAGGAGGAGTGGTGGTGAAGACCAGTGTGCTTTGTGTTTGCTTTTGGTGACTTGTTTGTGTTTATGGGACTGTGCTCTGGCTGAGGGGCACGGAGAAGACGTGTCCTCCAGCTGAAGAAAAATAAATATTTGTTTTATTTTTATGTGTGCCTCCGTGTTTATCTGTGTCGGGTCGGGTGCCAATATAGCACCTTGTTACACATGAAAGTTGCTATTCACTCAATGTATGCAAAATTTGAAATCATGTCATGTGCAAATTCCTGTGGTACTATAGTCCAGGGGACTATTACCAGCTTCAAGGTTTAACAATTGAAGTGTAGATTAGGTTATGCCTCAAAATTTTTCTGTTGGAATCCTTTTTAAATTTAATTTTGCATGATCTGTTTTGTAATTCTGTGATAAGATTTGTGTAACAAGTCTCTGAAAACATTTCAAATACTGTACATCTCCTCAGAGCAGCTGCCTGGATGACAGAATCCCTTGAATTTAGTATAATACAACCTCTTGTTCAGATGATTGACTGCACTGCTATGCAAAATGAGTAAAAAAAAATTATGGCCATTGGCCATTCAGAATTCTTCAGTCTATAACTAGTAAACATACAATCCGATCTGTGTGGAAAACAGTTGAAGCTTTTTACTATCAGCAGAAGATACCCCTTATGCTGAAATGATTCCTCAATAGCCAACACAAGCTGATTTGTTTGAATAACAAAATGACAAGACTACATTAAAAAGGAAAAAAAAAACCTGTTATCTGTAAAAAAGTAATAAATTTCACTAAATCACTTTTGAAGGCTTACAGTTGATGCCATGTCAGTTCCTGAATGTGTTTTGAGCAATGGAAACAGAGTGAAAGGAACATCTCATTATTTAAGTGAAAAAAAAATCCCACCTAACCTAAAAAAAGCTAGCAGTCTTTAAGTAAAGGAGACAAATGGGGGTGTAGAATCATTCTGTGATATCCCCTTGCAGCCCACTGCTGGGCAGATCCTTGCCAATATGCTCAATATGACTTGCTGAAGAAGTCCTTTCTGAATCAAAGTATGATTACAGACCCTCCTGTGACAAAACCAACCTGGTTTTTGTATCCCCACAAATCCAAGTGAAATATCAACAGCAGCAACAAAAACCATACACAGATTTAAAAGATTAGGTGAGAGCCTTTGATTCCATCAGTTGAACAGATCAAGATGTTCCTGGCCAGGTAACTGAATCTATTTACATCTCTGGAAATTGTCTTGAAGTTCTTAACCACTTTCCATTCATTGTGCTATGATTTATTTTCACGTAAATGGTTATTAAATTATGTAATGGGCTATACGTTTTTGGGTTCACAGAATTCAATTTTGGTATCAGCCTCGATTAGATAGACGTTTGTCACCATGCAGTTCCTGGCCTGCAGATAAATCAAAAGAAATCTCAGGGCATGGTTATTAGTAATCATTATTGGTGTTACAGACCATTTTTCTGATGCTTCTCCTCATGGTCACTTCCATTATTTATAGTTTGCATTTCTTTCTTTTGGCAAACATAACATGCTGTTAGTCGGAAGTTTCATCACCACATCAGCCATGTTATGACTTCCTTTAGGATAAATTCTAATCCCAAGTGGCTTTCAAGATCAATTTCTTTAGGGAAAAATTAAACATGGTAAGGCCATTAGTATTACTACTCTACTGTGTGTGGTAAGACTTGGGTTGCATGTCATTGATACCGAAAACATTAAAAACCTTCAGCATTGCCATCATTGTATTCAATGAGAATTGCCTCATCAGTCTTGCAGAATCATTTCAACTAGATGGGCCAGTGGATCGTCTCTAAAAAATGTCTGTAAATGGCAAGAAATTGTAACATTGTGACCATTTTCTATAGCAGAGAGATATGGGTGTGTAGGAACATTCAATGACAATCATTTCCTCTATCAAAGGAAACCAAACCATTACTTCAAGAAATAAAATGCATTTGTGATGTATACATTTAAATTATTACTGTGATGTATGGTTGCAAGACCTCTATTACCAATTGTCACCTAAAAACTTCTGTCAGTACTGCTTCTTTAAATTCTCTAAAGTGAGAGATCATTTCCACAATCCCAACATCCTCATCAACACACAGATAACCAGCAGTGTAACTGTAATTCCATTGGATTGGGCATTGCATCAGAATGGCAGCATTCCACCTTCTTAAAAAAGTCTTCAACCTCTGGTGGAAACAAGTTGCAGAAGGAAGCAGTTTAAAGGCACTCTGAAAGTCTATCTTTTAAAAGGTCAGATCATCATAATCACTAGCCAAGGAATGTTCATTTTGAAACAAAACGCTACTTTCATGAGGCAGAAAAAAATGATAGAAGATGATGAAGAAGAAACCAGATCTACAAAAGTTCAACCACCTAAGGCCCCACATATTAACTTGATGAGTGTCATTATTATTTAAGATGACTACTTAGAGAGGAGTGTTAATTTTTATGTAACATGATAATCATACAAAGGAAAGATATAAAAAATAAAGCATAAGAAAAGCTTTCTAAAATTAATGTTCTGTGTTGTATGCCTTTAAGGGAATGCTAGCCAACACTTTAACATCCTGTAATGCATGGGCACAACAGGAACACCTTCCAGGCCTAAACAAGGTATGCAATACCCTGCCAGGGCAAAAGGGATGGCTGTCTTTTTTCACCATTGTAACTCTGAGAAGCCACACAATGAGGACATCTAAGCCATGCCCACTGTCAGCTAAACTGCTCTGGTTGGGACAAAATATATTCGAGTGCCCCCATAAGATGCCATCTCAGTCTGAGGATCACAGCCTCTAATGACGGTGCTCCCCTAACCAGATCAGCCTGAGAGAGTCGATTCATTTGAGAAGCCAATGAAGCTAAGAAGGCAGGTGTTATGTCTGATTTCCTTTGCACCATTGTGCACTTATTTTTGTTTTGTTTTTTAAACACTCGCTGTAAATGGTGTGGCCAGGTTGGCACCTCAACTTTTCCCTCATTTGCACCTCATAATCCATTATTCTGATTGATTTCATTATTTTTGCATCATGCAGTTACAGTTGAGTGAATCACTCCATAAGCACCTTTAATTAGTAGGGTTGAAATTAGAAGAACCATATTTTTTTCCTCCATGTAGAACTTGTTTAAAGGAGTATACAAACGTGTTGGAAAATGAGTGGCACTGGAACTGCTTTTCATTGTAAATAAGTTATATAACTAATGTAACTATTACATGCCTTTATTTGGATGTATTTTGTAAAGTTACAGGAAAGAATTAAATGTAGTACTATAAATAAAAATTTTACTTCATATGCTTTCAAGTACAGCCAGGAAACAAGAATGCATAACATCTGCTTGTTTTAAAGGTGTATTTAAAGTTAAAAGGTTAAATATCTTGCTGTTTGCTGAACATGACATTTCTGGTTTAATAGTGACAAGATTAATACACAGCAGTGGTGGAGTCATGCTGTTTCATGCTTAATGTTTAATAGTTTCAGTGTTTTATTTCTATTATAATAAGAATTATGAATTGTATATGAGATGCTACATGTTAAATATCTAAGTAGTTGATTATGCACATTCCCTCATTTCTTGTTCTCATACCTTCTTTAAAATGTAAACTGTATTAAGGTTTCTTATTTTTTTTTTCTTCAAACCTGAAAAATAATTCAGTTCCATTCTTCTGAAATGTGAAGTGTTCTGCCAAGGCGGATAATAGGCAAGCCAAAAGGCTATTTTTTAGAGAGAAAAGGACAGTAAGATTAAACGAAATGTACAGACTGAAACAGGCAAAGTCAAAAGCAACTAAATTAACTAACCAAATGCACCAAAACATTAACCAAAAATCAAATTCATTCAAAGATTTAGTTATCTAAGTTAATTTCCGTAGGTAATGCACATTGCAATGCTTTTTAGCATTGATTCCAGAAACTTGGACATCAGGGCTGGTGTGCCACCATCTTTAGGAAAAAAAAAAGAGAACGTGAGAGAGACGTTGATTAAAAACGTTGTGTGAGAACATTCTCACATTATCGGTAATAACAGGTGTAGCAACAATAAACAACATGGTTGTGACCTTGTAGACACAGAAGCAAATTGGCAGTGAGCATCTAAAAAAACAATACAAAACGGAGTCTTCAGAATGATCTACTGTATACTGTATATACCACTCAGCCACATCATTAAAGTTGCCTGACCAGCATTGTGTAGGCCACCCTCGTGGTGTCAGATTAGCTATTACCTGTCAGGGCATGGACTCCACATGATCTCTGTAAGTGTCCTGTGGTATGTGGCACCATGACATTAGCAGCATATTTTTTAAGTCCTGTAAGTTGTGAGCTAGGGCCTCCATGGATCAGACTTGTTTTTCCAGCACATCCCACAGATATTCGATCAGACTGAGATCTGGGGAATTTGAGCGCTAAGTCAACACATTGAACTCTTTGTTATGTTCCTCAAACCATTCCTAAACAATTTTTGCAGTGTGGCAGGGCATTTATCCTGCTGAAAGAGGCCACTGCTTTCAGGGAATACAATTGTCATGATAGGGTGTATGTAGATTCGATTTTCGCGAACACAGTTTCTGTGGCTTCTTAATTAGCGATTCAAGTGGCAATATCCAAGACCGATGCTTCTTCCTTCAAGTTTGCAGCATAGTGATTTTAAAATTTTTTATATTCATATCCCTGCACAAAGATTTTTGTACTGTACTATGTGAGCATACAAGATTATGCAGTTTTCTTTGTACTGTTAATTAAAATTGTTCATCACAATTATTATATAATCAAGGCAATAATCATCACTTATTAATTTCATCATAACTGTATACCCCTTGTGGAAGATAGGGAGCGCTATAACCCGACACACAGACGCATAAGGCACAAGTCCTAGCACACATGATTTATTTTTCTATTTACACAGTTCCAGCAAGCATAAACACATTTTTATTCATTTTCTTTTATATTTCTTCTCCTTACTTTTCCTTGCTTCTTTTCTTTCCTCCTCCATTCCACCTCGGCAAGCTTCGTCCACCTCCTTCCAACTCTGGCTTCCCGAGTAGTGACTGCTGGTTTCATTTATAAGGCACCCAGAAGTGCTCCAGGTGCTCGTTGACCTAATTCTGGTAGCACTTCCGGGTGTGGCATAAGAGCCGCTTCCCAAGGCTCAGCAGCAGCTGAAGCACCCCGTGGCGGCACCTCTGGGTCCCAACAGGGCTGTACCAAACTCCAACTCCCATGAAGCCCTGCGGGAGTCCTCGGCACCGCTGCAACCCAGGGGGGCTGTCATCTCTGGCCACGCTTGCTCCCACGGTCCTTCCTGCGTGGAGGCGTCCCAGCCGGGCAAGGGCCCTTGCCATTTGTCACACCCTATTAAAACAGTCAGCTCAATGCGTGTGCTATGTAAATGTGCACTCTGTAAGTGTCAAAGTTGTATATAATAGTATTTCTGATACGATTAACCATCACCACTATAACTGAGTCCCATTGTGTTAGGCACTTTCCAGGGCATATCTGGCTATTTATTACAGCTAGTAAAAAATAATAACATTCATGCTAAAGCTTAAAATATAGGTACAAAATCCAAAAAAAAACATATAATGTTTATTCGGCCTGTCAGTGCACTCCAAACAGCCAATATGAAAGTTTCATTGTTGCTGGTATTAGCTGAATGCTTGATTTATTCTTATCAAGTCATTAATTTAGTTATTTTTAATTACTGTAATCTTCTACCACTTCCATATTGTCCAACATATTTATTTGTATCACTGCAACAGTGGAGTCTAGTCTACTATGAGGCATGTGTGTGCGCATTCTGTCAGCAGTGGTTAAGCAGCAGTGGTTAAGCTCCTCCTTTAATGAGGGTCATTTGAGATCTGACTGCACTTTTGGCATTGCCTACAATTGGTGCTGGAACATATACAGGTAGTCCCCAAGTTACGGACATCTGACCTATGACTTACGAACGGGCCGCAGCTGTGACGCATGTGCCTCAGTAACTGCCGCATCGTCATCTTCAGCCTGGGGACGCTGCAAGCAGTGGCTGGATGGAGGCGGGGGGGGGGGCGATTTCGCTGCCTGCACAGTGTAGTGTCCCTTGGGCAGCTGTCGGCGGCAAGCGGTTTCACTGCCCGCCTACCACACACGGCTGCCCCGTCTGTTCTCGGTAGGCGGCTGGTAATGCTACAAGTGGTGGCTGGAGGGGGGCGATTTCACTGCTTGCGCAGTGTAGTGTCCCTTGGGAGGCTCCTGGCGGCAAGTGGTTTCACTGCCCGCCCGCCCACCACACATGGCTGCCCTGTTCGTTCTCAGCAGGCGGCTGGTAATGCTGCAAGCGGTGACCCAGTTGTGGCTTAACAGAGGCCATTGAGGGTGAATGGGGCGGCGGGGGGTAGCATTGTAGTGTGCGTCGGATGGCTGCCTATTGAATGGGGGTGATTCACTACCTGCCTTTGGCCGCACCGTGTTCGTTCTCAGTGGGCGGACGCTGCAGGCAGCATACTGTAGTGGAGGTGACTATGAGGTGGGCTGGTGATGAACCGCCTGTCGATGCCCTCATTCATTCTCAATAGCAAGCCTGCTTGTACTGTTACGTACATAGCAGGAAATTGTCTCTTGTCAGTACATCAGACGTGTTGACGACTGGTGCCGTCCTGCTGTGATAGCGTGTACAGTGCTGTGCAGAAGAGCTCATCTTAATCTTTTGTCTTCACCCTTCAACAATGTCTCTGAAACACAAATCTGACGCAAGTGCTAGTGATACAGTAAAGAAGAGAAAAACCATCACCATTGAAAACAAAGTAGAAATAATAAAAAGGTCAGAGAAAGGTGAAACTCCATCATTCATTGGCAGAGCACTTGGTTACAGTCGGTCAACAATAGCATTTATTAAATATATGTACCTGTTCTGACTTACATACAAATTCAACTTAAGTACAAACCTACAGTCCCTGATTGCCTGTATACTGAAACGCACACCACGGGTTTCGCATGGGTACTAGAAATCAAACCCAAACCCAACTATACCCACTTCAATTTGTACCCAAACCCACCAGCACTCACTACAGTTTGTAGTTGCACATTAAGTTCACCCTATACCCATACTATTGATTCCCATTTGCTTATAATATATAATTGTTTGTTGTTAATTAATGATAAACAAATTAACAGCCCTCAATAAACTACAGTATATAAACTAAGAACTTCAGGGACCCTCTTTGTCCAAAATACAGGTTTTATCAGTGAACAAATATTAGTATTCAAGTGTGTGTATGACTGTGCCAAGCAATAGACCGGTGTCCTCCCTTTAATTGTATTTAACATGTGTTTGTGTTGTATCGGCACTTACACTGTCATTTCACAAATATTCATCAGTGTTTATTTTGCCTTAAAAAGAATGCAGACACAATTTTTTACATTTACAGAAATTAATTGCGCTTCTGAACTTTTGCTTTAATTTCTTTCAAAATAATTGCTTAATAATGAGAATGTGCAGGTGCAAATAAAACCAAATGATCTGTTCCTCTTTTGTCACTTGCAGCTGTTTCTGTCTTCTGATAATTATCACTTTTAAAGGAAATTATTATGCAGTAATTAAGAACATTATTAAAGACAGTGAAAAGATGGCCACAAGTTAATTTTTATGAGAAATTGGGAGTTTGTTTTGAGATCTCTTATGAAAACTAACACTTGCAGAATCATCTGGATAAGTTAAAAAAAATGCAAAAAGGCTTGGCCTAGCAAATTGGTTTAGATGAAAACCAGGGGTCATAGAAGTCCCCAGAATTTAATATGGATCGTCTGCAGACATTTAGCCAGACTGAGAAATATATTTATTTGACCTATTTAATTTTATGTAGTGGGTCAAGATTAGGAATCTTGATGAATAACTGTCATTCAGTTAACCTATATTAAATTAAATAATCTTATTGATTATGATTAAGTTAAATTTGTACTGGGAAATTTAATTGCCTTGCTCAATTGCAATGCCTGGTTAGCCTCCTCTGAGATACTTTGTACCTTTAAATAGACACATGAGGGCAGTATTTAGAATACAATACAGACAATTTTATAATCTTTAGGAGAATAGATGGCTTCAGTGAAAATGATGCATGCCAAAAATAACTTGGTTTTGGGAACATTTTAACAGAAATGGCGAATGTCTTCACCACACAACTGTATGATAATGTGTAGAAACAGTAAAGCAGCATATCTCTTTCAAGGTAAGGCTTCAGCACTAGCATAAAAAAAACTTTAAAACATGTTGCCAAGAAGCATGGTGGACGACAAAGGCTTTTGGCAGATAATTAATTATCTTAAACGAGGTTATCTCATTCTATTTGGAGACACTGTTCCAGACTGTATAGAAAACAACTTTATCGAAAGATAGTTACAGTCAGTAAATGAGTTTGCATGTATCTAAACTTTGATAAATGGCTAACTGAAAATATGCAGACTATGCATTTTATGATAGCACTGCTTACTGCACACATGGACCCACAGTTGTGTGCATGGAAAAAAATATCAATGCCAATAACCTCTTTTCTCCACAGAGCTTTCTACACAATTCTGATTTTTGTGTTCATGTTGATTGCTCATGTGCTGCTAAAAAATCACTCTGTTTCAAATCTTGCAGAAACATGCATGTGCACATATGTGCGGATAATTGAATACTTTATGTGCATGTGTATACAGGCATATTTTCTATTCTCAAGCATGTTAATTTGTCATTTGTAAAAAAAAGTCTATAAAAAACATTTAAGGAATTTAAAGCAATATTTTATAACATACTTTTGTTTAACATTGAAAAAAATTGTTACATGCATACATTTAATATATACTAGCTGATTACCCAGTGGCTTCGCTCACTGAATGCAAGGGAAAAAATAAAATGTAGCATATAAATTATTAAACAGTAAAACATTAACATGTAAGAATTAAAGATACATTGAGCAGTACTGGAGTGCTTTCGGGTAAAGTACATTTTAAAGGCGCTATAACACAACAGGTAAGCAGCACTAACAGCAGCTTAAATGTATTTGGATCATCTCTCGGTAGCAGATCCCTTGTGAAAAGCGCTACATGACCGATGTTGTATAGAAATTACATTTTCTATGCGATCCAGTAAATTTCTGCCTGACACTTGCACTACGTGCCTGTGATTTAAGAGAAAAATTATTCTGATAAATGTGAACGCTGCCCTTCTGTGCTTAACGGGCAGAAGGTCCAAACAATTCCCAAGTCCAAAACTTAACATGAAGAGGTCAGTACATCTTCTTAGATGTAAACCCTCCATCTTCTTAAAAGAATTTATCACAAAAGCAACCTTAAATGTTGCAGGGTTTTAGTGACCTGAACTCTCCATAAGTGACAGTAAGTAGTCGTAAAGCACAATTTACAAAGAGAGTTGCTTCGATGGCGCCGATCACACTCATTCGCAATGATTTCCACTCTCCCAGGAGCCGACGGGGCACTCGAAGTGTCACAAACAGTGCGAGAAGAGAGGACACCGCCTGAAACTGCAAAGCTCTCGACCTGGCAGAGCAGCCCGACATTCCATGCCTCCGAGCGTCCAATTTGTTCTCACGACCCCTCGCCGCTGAAGGTGGTGTCGTCTTCACATTGTTTACAGCTCGCCATAGTTAAAAAGTAGAAAGACACAAAGCTGTTTTCCTCATCTCTTCTACTATCAAGTACTGCCAATTAAAAAAAGTTATAATGTGGCAGTTTCCGCGACAGTCATGTGGACGAATAAATAAAACTTCTCTGTCAGAACGCACCTGGTGGCGGACAGCTCAGCGCTGGAGTCCAGACAGGATGGCTGGGAGAGGGCGACGCGGGGCGCACTTCTATGGGATAGATCGGCGTGTTTGTGTTTACTTCTTTTCAATATCAGTAAAGTAATTCTCACACAAATAATAACAATTAATAAAGACGATATAAAAATGGCGTCACAAATGAAGTGATTAGTTCCTGTATTATAATATGTTCTGTGGTCATACGTAATTTCCGTTTCGCATGGTCATATGTAATTTCCGTTTCAAACGCGAAAAGAATTTTATATATATAGATTGTAAATAAAATGTAATTTTGAAAATAATTTATATTAAGCAAATAGTAATAATAGTTATTTAATCAAAGAGGACTGACTTTTGAATATGAAAGGTGATAAAAAGTTTCATCTCCAGTTACAATAGATTAACAGGGCAGTGAGTTACTGTTATTTCTTTAATAAAAAAGTGACCTAAACTTAAAAATTTCTGCCTTTTTCACACCTTGATAAATACAGTATGTTTTGGTGAGAAGAACCACCTCTTCTTGGCCAAAGTACCATATACACTTGCGTATAAGTCAGGTCTTACAACCCGAAAAATCGATCATAAAACCTGACCCCGACTTATACGCCCTTTTAAAAATACAACACTTAATTTTTTTATTTTAAGGCATCTGATTATAATTAACCTGTAACAATATAATGGTCCACAGAATGGCCAAACTATTCCAAATACCATAGCTGCTTTAGCGTTGTTACTCTCACTGCACCTTCTTCTTCTTCTTTCAGCTGCTCCCGTTAGGTGTTGCCACAGAGGATCATTTTTTTCCATATTAGTCTCACTGCACCACTCGGAGTATTTATATCACTGTATCTGAGAGTGGAATCACAGCTCTACCGCATCTGATTGGAAAGAGATGAATCGGTATACAGCATCTAGCACATGCCGCCTCAGCCGTGTTGTCTATTTGAACTGCTCTCATATGGCAAACGCTTCAGAGCCTTTCCCATACTGACCTTGCGGTTCAGAAACAGTTTCATCCCAAAAACTATAAATGCAATAAATCAGTCCATCAAGTGCTGCTTGTAGAACTGTTTGTACTTATAAGTACAATTACCTCACTGTAAATTTGCAATACAGTTATTAAATTGCACAACCTGCACCACTTTATAAAGCGCATATTTACATATGATGACGATATTATTTTTAAGATGAAATGCAGCAAAATATGTTTATTACATTATACAGATAAAATGTTAACATCATTTAAATAATCTGTATTTTTAATAATTAAACATGTGAGGACACGGTGTCGCAGCTCAGCATGCATCTTGCGTGAGGCAGGAATAATCTCTGGATGGTGTGCCAGTTCATCACTATCATTGTGCTACTGTGTTCCAATGTTTAATACATGCTTTAATATGATATGAATACTGAAATGATATCAAGTATACATCTCAGTATTTAAATTATTCAGAGAACTGTAATATCACGAATGTAATGGATTCTGTGCCCTGTCGGTGAAAGAGAAAGCCCGTTTAAGAAGCACGTAGTGATTCACACACATAGAGTACATACTGTAGAACACATACAAAAAAAAATTAACATACTACTTTAGTTATGATGGTATTTGAGAAACTAGTAAATTAAAAGATTTTAAGATGAAGTTTATGATGTTCTACTTTAATGACAAAATAAACTATGTGATTAAAGTGGAAATTTCGAGATTAAAGTTGACATTTCGAGCTTTTTCCCACTGTGTCCCTATTTTTTTCTTTTCTCTGTACCCTAATAAGCTTTCATATGACACTCAGATGGTGGGCTACGGCTCACCTTTTCATGGCAACTTTGATATCTGACAACTTTTTTATTTCGAGCTTTCGAGTTTCTCTGACACTCTTTGTCACTAAATCAACCTCCTTTGGTTGTTTATACCACTGTTTAAACCAACAAATAGTACGTTTTTCCTTGCCTCTACTTGGTATTCACTGAAATTCTATTTTTCCCTCGTGCTTTTGCCATTGCCTTTTCACAGAATGCTGAGCTTAAGGGCTATTTATATTGATTTGCATATTCAAAGATGCGTAATTCTGGGAGGAGTTGGGGAGTGTCAGCAGGCGTGTGAACGTGCGTTACTTTTCACGCTGGCTGGGATTTATGGAGCGGAAGAATGTGGAAGTTGGCGTTTGCACTGATTTATGCATCTGGATATTTTGTGCGTATGCACATTTCCACTTTTGTCCATACGGCATGTTTTAGTGTGAATTCTACGCACTGCTTTATGCATGAGGCCCCTGGTGTTATATTTATAATCAGATGTCTACACATCAAAGAAAAAAGTAGACAGTACAGTTCATTGTGGTGCTCCAGTATTGCTCACATCCATATCAGAAACATAGTCCTTAAGTCTCACAAACTGCAGTCTGCCCAACACCATAGGTTCATCCACCTATATATATCTGAGCTTACCACTTAACAGAGATGGCTGAATGGTATTAAAGGCACTGGAGAAATAAAAAAAAAAAAATTTCATTCTCAGAGTGCTGCCAACTTTCTCAACTCCTATCTTTATCCAATACTGCAGACAAAGGTAACAACACAAGAGGACTCGGAGTCCAGGACCAGCCTATCAAAGGTCTTTATGATGTGACATTTAAGTGTCACTAGTCCTTAGACATTAGATGAAGAGACACCTGCCTTATTTGGATCAGGAAAAGTGCAGGATGTTTTCCACAGCAGTGGCACTTTCTGGAGCCTTAGAGACGAATTGAATAGGTAAAAGTGGACACCACATAGTTGGTTAGCAGAGGCCTTAAAAACTCGAGGACTGACTTCATCTGGTTCAGTGGCTTTTCCTGTTGTAGGTTTTCCTCAGTTGTCTCATTATTTGGTCTTCAGTTGTGGATAGCCAATAAGGAAAGGTTAAAGGTGTACTCATCAATCAGTTGATGTAGTAGTTGTTGATGTAGTAGGGCTGGTGTGGGGAAACTAGTCATTGGAAGAAGGTGGGAGTAGAAGACAAAATTTATTAAAAAATTAATCCAGAGTGTTAGCTTTGTCCATATCCCTTTCTAGCACTTGGGCGCCAGATTGTTGGGGTCCAGTAATTATACCCAGTCCATTCCAGACATCCTTCATGTTATTTAGAGTGAGGTTGTGACTGAAGAGTAGAGACACTATTTGGACTATCAAGTGACCCATTAGAATGTTACCATAAAACATACACCCAGATCTGATCAGTCTGGGATGCGTCCCAATAGTTACAGCATCATAGTGATCAACTCCAAAGATCAACTGTTTCACTCAGATACAACAAGGACTGTAACATCCAGACCTACTAAGCAATCAGTCTAAGATTACCACCAGTCCAGTGGTTCAGCAAATCAGCACCATCACACATTTAGAGAACATGTGCTAGTACTTTGAAAAATGTGTAAAACGTGATTATGTGTAAAACAAAGGTATTTAAACAAGAAATCAAATGCTAGAAAAGAATAAGGATGCACTCTTGCAATTTAAAGACTTTCACCTGGCAAGTATCATAGCTTTTATGAATACGCATACTTTATAAATGGAAAACTAGTAAAGTGCATTTCATTCTGATTTTTCACAGACATGATTTTGTTATGGAGCAGTTTCAGACCTGTTTAAGCTTAGTAATGAACTACAGTTAATTAAGGTATAACACATTTTAGAACACACAAGGTTTAACAGAGAAATATTAATGCATTTTAGAAGACTAAAACAAAATGTGGCAAATTTTCCTGTTGCTCAGCTTGCACTTGTTGTGGTCATTTTTATGTGTCAATAAAATGAAAGGTAAGCATACTATACTGTAATTATTCAGTTATATTGTTTCTAAATTCTTGAATGTATAGATTATTAAAATAATGTCAGCCTACAGGCTAATACCATTGCATAACTGCCAAGTAAAATAATGAATTCCTTGAATCTCAGCAAATGTGCCCCTTTTAAAATATAAGGAAACATATAATGCATAATAATTAGGCTTTAGCTCAGATCGACTTTAGATAAACAGATGATCTATGAATTAATAATCCCTGAAACATCTTGCATAAAGCTGCATTTAATGTTTATAGTAATTTCCCAGATTTTTAACCACTGCATTAGTATCAGCCATACAGTAAACAGAAGTTGGCACACAAGTGGGATGCCCAGCATAGCCCCCGAGTCAACAGCTTCCATGCAGGAAAAGCAGTTGACTATCAGCAGCTACCTAATTGCCCTAATGCAGACAAGCCAATGGCAAAACAGACATGACAGAAAGGTAAAATAACGTTTATTTATTTAAATAGGAAGATCTATGACAAGTAAAAAGACATACACAACAACAACATTTATTATATAGCACGTTTTCATACAAACCATATAGCTCAAAGTGCTTTGCAAACTGAAATAAAAGGAAGTTAATATAAAGCATAAACAAGATTAGGTAATCATATTATACAGTATGTAACAAAGATAAAGGTACGGTCGAATGACCAGGAGGACAGAACAAAACAAAACAAAAACTCCAGTTAGGCTGGCGAAAGAAAATCTGCAGGGGTTCCAAGGCCAAAAGAACACCCATCCCTCACTGGGCATTCTACTTAACATAGATGTTCTAAATCAGGCTTCACATGGAAGAAATTGATGATGAAGATAGTCATGTGGACATCTGGGACACCTGCCATTCAATCCATAAACACAATGTGGCAGCATAGTATCTTGATCAGGTGGTGGTAGTGACGATAGCCACCACAGAAGAACCGGTAAAAACAGCAGAGAATAGTACAGATTAGCAGGGTATTGCAGAACTCAGAGGAAATGATAATTCATTGCCCATATAGACTAACATGGATATTTTTATTTTACTATTATATTGTATTGAGGATTACTTGTGTTTTATTCTGTGTAGTGCATTGTATGTACTCCCTATTTGACACCCACTGCATGCCCAACCTACCTAGAAAGGGGTCTCTCTTTGAACTGCCTTTACCAAGGTTTCTTCCATTTTTTTCCCCTACTAGGGTTTTTTGCGAGTTTTTCCTTGTCTTCTTAGAGAGAGTCAAGGCTGGGGGGCTGTCAAAAGGCAGGGCCTGTTAAAGCCCATTGCGGCACTTTTTGTGTGATTTTGGGCTATATAAAAATAAATTGTATTGTATTGTATTGTAACTAAAATGTAGCTATGAGAAAGCCATTTAAAATAATGGGTTTTTAGCAGTTATTAAATTGTTCTACAGTATTCGCCTGGTGAATTTCTATTGGTAAAGTAGGCACAGAGAAGGCACAAAAAGAGTAAAATCCAAAATGTTAAATACAAAACAGATAAAGGATCAAACACTGTGGATCTTAACAACAGCAAAATAACAAAGAAGAAAATCATTCCATGAAATAGAAACCAAGCCTCAAAGATAGAGAGCAGAATAATATGCCATCAACGTCAGCCAACAGAATGAGGTGAATTGTTAAAGCAAATCAAGATGTGTAAGAGCATATTGAGGAATAATAAAAGAAGAAGCGAAAAACAACATACAAGAACCCTGAAGACATTTATTAATATCTCTAAATAAAACAACTATTATTGTTCAACTGAAACAGCTGAATAGCTCTGGTGATAATTACCTGCCGAACCAGTGGTTGGCACTGCGTTCTAATGCCTTCTCTTTTCCTCCCTCTGCAGAAAGGGACATCTTTTTTGTTATCCACCCTCCTGGACCCACCCATTTTTACACAGTTTACCATTTATTTGTATGTGATCAGTTTTTTGATTCAAGGAATTTTACATACATATAAAGAAGGTTAATTGAAAAAAACAAAAAAATCTGTATACCCCAAATGGAGCTGTACGAAGCAGTAAATTGCTCCGACTACTTTAGGAGAACCGGAGACTGCTGCAAATTACCTTTTTATGTTGGCAATGTTATGTTTTATGTACACCTACACCATACAAAAATTGGATGTAGCACTTCACCAGTTGGTTAATGGCTTCCAGCACTGTGGGCATGATGAGGTAAAGCATAGCTGAGATATTCCTGATCTGTTCCCTGAGAAGTGGCAACAGGTAGTTGATATAAACTGATGGAAAACCAAAAAAGTTCTTTAGTGCAAAGATGCAGCATTAACCCTCTTAAAATAGAACTAAAATACAGTATGTACATCAAAATTACCACTGTTCTAGTGTGATACGTTTGTCACATCCACACACATTATAATAACGACTTGGTTATATTAAGTATTATGAATCTGAGATATCATTTAGGTGGTTTGGCTGCATTGATCAAGGGTGTCGTCATTTTCCATTTTCTCCAAAATGTTATACACGAATGGGTCAGAGCTGCCGTAAATATTCATATGTTCCCTTGTCAAGTTTTCTTTAATGAATTCTGACATTTGGGTAGGAAGTTGTGTACACACTTTTGAGCCTCTTTTTGTACATAAGCAAGCTTTATAAATGAGGCCCCTGGGTGTTTTTGCAAAGATCGTTAGTTTTCTTTCTAACCACTATCAAAGTAAAATTGAAATAGCTGTTAGTTGATGCTCAGTACATTGATGAAGAACAAATTAGTTAATTGTACAATAGTTATGGTAGAAAATTAAATGAGAAATTTTTAGATAAAATGTTAGCTAACTGCACTGTAAAGAATGCAGGAAAAATAGAAATAAGAAATTAGGGAAGTTAGTCTCTACAAATACTTATAGACTTGTTACAAACTTCAGAAAGCTTTTCTATGCCACATTTTGTTCTGGTTGTGTAACATGCTCTTCTGTAGCTGACTTGACGTCTTCATCTTTGGCATTATTCATCCTACAGAGGTAGCCTTTTATATTTCGGTAGCAATATTATTCACTTGAGGTCAGGTATGAAAGAAGCATCTGTTCCATTAGCAATATACTTGTTTTAATCATAAAAGTAGTAGAAATGGTGTGCTGTAATTTGACTCTTGACAATACTTAAGGAAATGTAATTGCATCGTGTTTGAAATTTAAATGTACATTGATTGTTACGTCCAAATCTTGCCAAAGTCTGATTCTGTGATTTTAATATTATATCAGAGTAACTACTAAATAAATGTAATAACATCAGTGTGTGTTGCTTACAAATGGAAAATTACTTTGTTCTCTCTATCTGTTGTTTTGAGTTTCATTTAAAACATGTCAGTCCACTGAATTTTTATTGCTTTGTTAAAATTTATGATAGAAAGAGAATTTAGGATGGTAAGTGTATTTTAAATATATACTGTTTTTAATTTTAATGCATATTAGTGGTGAACAGTTTGCTGGAGTTTTCTACTTGGCATCTTAATTAAATGATTTGTATTGCTTTCTGTTTATATATTTATCAATATTGTAATGAAATTGGAATAAAACAATTGGACGTGATTTTTATTTGCCTCCCTTAAATAAGCCAATGCCATAAGCTGTGGCTGGGGTTGGGTTCATCTATGTAACTGAGGTTGCTGTGGTGATTAAAAAGACTTTTAGTAGCAAGGCTAAAGTAGTGATCCCACTGCAAAGGCTGAAAGCACTGGTTGTTGTGTGGGTGTTTTGGCTAAGCCACCTTTTCATTACTGTACAGAATACAGAGGGTGGACATGGCTTGTCACTGGCATACTGAAGTGGTTATGCCCATTTTTACCAAGTGGGACAATGTATGTATGATATAACATTCAGGTGAATTTGGCGATGATGCTTCCGGGTATGAAAGTTGGAGCATTTCAGATGTTTTATTTACTTCATCCAAGAGTCAGTTACTACATTTTTGATTATTAGTTTTGTAATAATGAGTCACAAGTAAAAATGATAATAGAATGCAATTTTATGTGTTAGTAGACTACATTAAATACATGCTTTTAAAAAGCACTTTACATTGGGGTTAAAAAAGGTATTACACATAGGCTTGTAGTGTCTCAGTAGATTTCATTCACAGCAGATTGCAACTCCAGTGATGTGAAAATAGCGTAGATTAATGTGTGCTAGTGATGTAGAGTCTGAGACTAGTTGTTTAATTTTCTTAAACATAACATATTTGAAAGTATACCCAAATAGAGTATCATTCAATAATTAGCAACTGAAAACTATCTATTAATACATAATTACCAATACTAGCATAAAACTTTATCGATGTTGGCCTATGAAAGGGGGCTGAAATAAGTTCTCTGTCTATCTATCAATATTACTTAAAAATCAGTAATTCATTAAAATTATATAAATAACTAAGAACTTGGAAAGGAACTGATTTATTGTATAACAGGAATATGAATGGTACACAATGGACAAGAAGTTCAGGAGCTTGCTGCGATTGTTCTTATATATCTGGAACTGAAAAATCAGGTGCTGGGCATCACAGATCGGGGCTTAAGCCACTGAAGCCTCCCACCTCCCAATGCCACTGTCCATTTCTAAACCTGTCCTATGTTTATGTCATTTGGAGCATCCACAGTTTTCCTGTGTTTTTTATTAGTTCAAAAACCATTTAGCTGCTGGTTGATAACATTGTTTCTTTACAATGATAATCTCCAGATAAAATTGTTCAATCAATTCATTCATATATGTGCTTAAATAATTAATTTTCCTTTCCATTTATTTCCAGAGAACTGACTTTTTTTGTACTCTGCAAACTTACCTAAAGTACCAGGAGAAGTGAGCTGCTGTGTGAGCTGTTTGCATGCATGCACACACTCTTCTCATCCTCTTGAATTGGGCATTCAATTCTGAGCAGCTGCTGTCAGAAGAGTAAAAGAGGAAAATATACATATGAATATGAAGCAACCGCTCTCAAGGTAAAATTCAAACAGTAAACAAATTCCTAACTGATATCCCACAGAACATTTCTCTCTTTAAAGATGTACAAGCTCACAAATTTGCCAATGCTTTTTAATGAAAAAGTTTGAACATTTTAAAACTTTGTTAAGTGTAATCTGTTTTAAGACATCACAGCGAAAATTCAACCATCTCATACAATTTCACTGAAGAATAAGTGTGCCACATTTCAGAGGTTGACTTGTTTCATTAGGACAGACAGAAACACATGGGCTTTTGCAATAGGTGCTTTACTCTTTATGTGTGAACACACTTTTAAAGGGTGACAAGACAGTGTGTTTCATTTATAAAACACAGGAAGCTCTGCAGTCTACTTGTGACTTTACGCTGTAAGAAGTTGAGTAAATAAATTCGAGCTGGATTTTATATACAAACAACAGCAACGGCAAAAGTGTGACGTGCATTCTTTCTCCGATGTAGAACCCTCATCGTCATCTGAGTTCACCTCTGTTATAGCATGTCTTTATGTGAAAACAGCACTGTCAGATCGGGAGGAGGGTGCATGTGACTGAGAGAATAAAACTGAATAAAAAACAAAATCATTAACCTTTATAAGTACCATAAATTTACACCAGCCGTTACAGACTCAAATAAAATGTATGTTTTTATTGTATAATAGTAACAATAAGAGCAGCTCACTTCTCAAAACGGAGGTGTTTGGGGTCGAACCAGCGATGTTTTGATTACCAGTAAGCAGTTCTTACCGCTACACTACTAAAGCATTCGTATTAAGAGAGTGTCAATGTCGCACCCTAACGCGGGTTCTTTTTCTGCAGTTACAGTGATGCTTGAAAGTTTGTGAACCCTTTAGAATTTTCTATATTTCTGCATAAATATGACCTAAAACATCATCAGATTTTCACTCAAGTCCTAAAAGTAGATAAAGAGAAACCAGTTAAACAAATGGGACAAAAATATTATACTTGGTCATTTATTTATTGAGGAAAATGATGCTTCACAAACTTTCAAGCACCACTGTATTTTCTTGAATAAAAGTACACTTGTTTTGTTATATTGTACCTTTTGTGAAAGTGTTAATTTGATCTTTGGACTTCTGGCTTCACACATTATACACTTCATGTCTAAATTTTGTCAGTTATTACTAAAACATGAAAAGTTTCTGTTTTAATGATGGGTTTATATAGATTGTTGTAGACACGGAACACAAATAAGAATATATTATTTACCCTATACAACTCTAAGCAACTCACAGGCAGGTAAACAGACTTGAGCTGAGAGAACTTTTTGCCCTTTCTGTGGCGGTGGGGGATGGGATAGCAGGCTGCTCTGCTGCTTGTGCTTATCTGCACATTTACAACACAAAAGATGCTGATGGATGGGTGTAAACGGATTTAAGGTGGGCCGGGATTACAAGTTTTTTCATAGGCTTTAGTAATTTTAGTGTTAAGGGGCCATGGGAGTTTGCCAATCCTCTCTACATGTTTTTGGTAGACGTGAAAAAGGTTTATGGCCTGTACCTCATATTTTTTGTTTTGAAGAGTAAGTTGGGTCGACAACTTGAGTTGTGTACCATTTAGCCTCTGTATTTCAGAGTTGTGTTTTCATACTTGGCAGTAATTCAGGTATGTTTGCCGTGGGTGTTGGACTCCACCAAGGGTGCAAGTTGTCTTCTCTTTTGTTTATAATTTTTAATTAAACATATATCAAGATACAAAGAGTCTTTTAGTTTGACAACCCAAGAGTGGCTCTGCTGTTTGAACATCTGGGAAGTTCCTGATAAATCCTTGAACAAGTCAACTTCAACACTAACCAGGGGCTTTAAAGATATGTGGTCATGGGTGTCAAAAAACTACATCTATACATGACTTATCAGGACCTAAAAAACAGGATTAAGAGTTGTTTTATAACACAGTCCTTCTATCCTCAAACCTTAAATAAATAATTTAAATTAACAAAACTAAAAATTCAAAATATTTGAATACCATTTTTCATCCTAAAAATACTGAAAATATGTTTGTAACATTGTGCATTCTTTTTTCATATTTCTATCTCTGAAATGTATTCCTATCTCTTTGCTTACAAAAAAAACCCAACAACAGTTGTTTCACATCTGTAATTTGTAAAACATTTTGTCATTGCAAAGCCAGAGTTCCTCAAATACTATAGTACTTCCATTCATTAATTTTCCTAACCTGTTTATCCAGGACAGAACTGCCGGGCAGACTACAGTACTTTAGCAAGGCAAACACCTAATTTCAGTAACAACTGTATACCAGATTTTCTTAATCTTGGATAATTATTCAACATGAGTTGTGTTGTAAGAATTAAGTCTCATTCACAAGTCAAGTAACATGATTTTCTAAAAACTTCCTCAGAAAGTCAACTAAATCTTGAGATTTGGAGAACAACATCTGGAAAAGATTTGGGGGTTTATAGTGATGCAACATTGTCATTCTTCATTAAATATACAGAGCCAATAAAAAAGGAATATAGATATATTGACATGCACAGCTTTTCAACCTGACATAATGCAGTTATATGGTCAGAACATATCAAGCAGCATTAGATAATTATATTTCTCTTTTTTATTATCAAAGTATAAAAATATACATTTCAGGCTGACATGTAAATAAATGAAGAAGAATCTGAAATTGTCCATGTAAAGTGTTTCTTCCCCAACTTTCCCGAACCAACAGCCTTCAACTGAGATGTTATATTCACTCCCAGCTCATGGCTGTTCTTGATCATGGCTTTCTGAACTGAATGGCAGAAAAAAGACATAATGATGTATGAGTTGACACTACCATATGCAAGTGATATTTAGCTACAAAGGTAAATTTGCAAATTGGAGTAAAACTCGTGCACTTTTGAATGAGCAGATAAAAAGCTCCAGCAGCTTTTCAAATCGCCTTCTTTATCAACCATGGCAACATGACTACATAGAAATATGTTACTTATACTGTATGGATAAAAGGAATACAATGACTTACTGAAAAACAGTACAAACTGCCAAATTAGTAATAACACTGACAAATTAAAAAAAAAGAAAAACAATGGAGTAAGATGTGAAAACAAAAACTAAGACAGGTTTTGAAATGTTTCTTCATTTGTTTATTTCCAAGCCATTTCTGTCAGATAGCTTGCAATGACTTTGCACAATTTTAACTTTTTTCCACTTCTTTCGCTACCTTAAAGCCCTTAACAATGGTGTCAGAGTCGAGTTACTGCTGTGACAAAAACCGCTATACTAGCGCTCAACCTGGCACAGACAGATGCAGGAGGCACACTGATAAAACAAATAAATGTTTTATTTTTCTCTTCTTCGCCTGTGGACAACATCTTCCCCTTTCCCACAGGCACAACACAGTTCCAATAAGCACAAGCAGACACAATTCTTCTTCTCTTCCTCTCTCTTTTCTCCACCACTCCTCTCCACTCGACTCTGGCTCCCAGAGTGGTGGCTGCCGGCTCCTTTTATAGCACACCCGGACGTGCTCCAGGTGTTTGACAACCTATTTCCGGCTGCACTTCCGGGTGTGGCAGAAGAGCCGCCCACACGGGCTCAGGAACATCTGTAGCACCCTCTGGCGGCACCCCTGGATCCGAACAGGGTTATAGAGAACTCCATCTCCTATGGAGATGGCACCACTGCCACCCAGGGGGCCTGACATATAGCGTCCAGGGGGAGGTACTGTTCAGTCCATATTTGTTCCCCCAGGCCATATATAGAAGAGGCGTCTCGGCCGGGCAAGGGCCCCGGCCATCCACTACACTGCCATGTTGTAAATGTGGCTGCATGTCTACCAATTTGCACCAAAGAAAAAGTTATCTGACATTTTTGTTGGGCCGAAGATATTAAAGAAAGTGTATGCGCTCAAGATGTTTAAAAACAATTGAACAAGAAGAAATGATGGAAAGTATTTGATATAGCAAATATATATATATATATATATATAAACCTATGATGACCATTATCATCATTTTAATAAATAGAAGAGTAATAATATGGAAATCACATTACATTCAGGAGAGGTCTTCAATGTAGAGGCACTGGTGAGGTGAACGATGAGATGAATTACTGGCTTTGCACTCAGCTAAAAAAGATTGTAGATTGCTGAGACAAAGGTACTAAGAAGCAGAGAAGTAATAAATCTGAACTGTCACTATCATAAATAAAAATATAAAAGCATGGAAATGTGTTGAAGAACTCTAGTTAGCAATTAACAAAATTAATTTACTTTTCTGACATATTTCAGACCTCAGTGTTCTCTCTTTGTGACGGAGTCATTGTTTAAATATGGCATAAGATTTGAATGTCTGACTGAACATTACAATGCACAATGGACCAGTATTTCAGTGCATGACCTCAGATTAGCTTCTGAAAAGCTAATTGTTTATTTGGGAGAACAAGGCAAGTCCAAGAAAAAGAACATATAATTAAGCATGCATTTTATTATTGAACTAAATCCTAACATATTAAATCAAATGGCACAGTAAAACAGTTGGCAGTCAAATGCTGTAATTTGTTTTTTTGCATATTTCTGTTCCTCCAGAAAAATATATAGTAAATCATAGCATATTTAATTACACTATACAGGTCTACTTTGTTATCAAATAATGTTTCAAATTAATTAATTGAACAAAATAGCCTTTTCCAATAAATGTAAACATCTAGACAAAAAACAAGCCCATATAAATTTTATTTGAAGCTGTGGTCACTAAGCCATCTCACTGAAATCTCTACTTATAACTAATGGAAATTGCTCTTTAACCAAGAACCTAAAGGAAAAGAATGACTTGTACTGGCAATGATGCTCACTAATCAGGTATGGCCAGATGGTGGCTCCAAATAACTATATTTAAAGTCTGAAAAGCAAAGAAAGAAATTAAGGTCATTTTCTTCATTTTGTCTGTTACTGAAATTGTTGCTTGCTGTTCTGCCACATTGATGCTATTTGCTCTCCTTTGTCAGTCACATTTCACTATTTATGGTAGTAAGTAAACCAAATTTTGTTCTGCTTCATGTCTGTCAAATGAGACTGTTTCTGCACATGTCTTAGCTCCTTGCAAATGGATTTTCATGTCATTGTCTGGCTTTCTGTGCTTGATTCCTTGCATAGCAAAAATGACATGGTTCTGCCATGTTATTCATCACAGGGGCTTATCAGAAAATTATTTTCAGACATATTGTTTCCATAGTAGCAGAATCTGATGTATTGAAATCTTTAAAGAAGACATAAAATAAATTGTATAAAATAGATTTGTAATTTCAAAGCCTTTTAATTAATTATTGTAAGTATATATTCAATACAACAATGTAATATAGTAACTTTCATCAGTAAATTGATGTAATGTACCAATCAGAGTCTGCACTTTTACATATAATCCAAATACTTGTAAGTAATGCAATGATTTGCAAGGATGTTGCAGTGCTTAGTGACTTGCCTTGTTACTCCATGCACTTGAGCTTCATTCCTACTTAGTCACTGTCTATTTACAGCTTTTTAATGTTTTTCCCTTGAGAGCTTCCTACATTTATCTACCATGTGATTTTAGTAGGCTAGGCTACTATAGACTGGCACGCTGTTGGTAAGTGTGCTAGTAGTAGACAGACAACTCATGTAAGGATGGTTTCTAGCTTGCTTTCAGTGCTACTGGGACAGGTGTCATCTTCCCTCAACTCTTTATTTACATATTAGCTTCTTTTTAATTACTCTTGCAGGCTTTATTTTGTAAGCTATGGAGGACAGTATGCACATTCACTGCCTATCAAATGTCACCCTGATTATCATGTTTTGATTTGAATATAATAATATATTCACCATGAATTTCAATTCAAGGATATACAGTATTAGAACCTATTTTAGCAGCTTTTGGGCACAAGGCAGGGAAAGGTCCTTGGGCCTTATGTACAACACTGTGCGAAGAATTCACGCTAAAACATGAAGTACGAACAAAAAAATTCAGATGCACAAAACCATGTGTAAGCCAACTTCCACGCACTTTATCTCCATAAATTCCAGTCAGCGTATTACATGGGTACGCTCCTGCCGTCCCACCCTGAGTCCTTTCATAATTTTGCATATTTTAATGTTCAAATCAATATAAATATCACCTTCCGTTTAGCGTTTAGTTAACACTAGAATTACCAGAGCCTACAAAAAAACTCGTAGATCCGTCCCACCTCAAATCACTTTGCACCTCTACGTCAGCGTCTTTTGTCCTGTAAATGTGTTGATAAGCACCAAACAGCAAGCAGCCTGCTATCACATCCCCCCTCCCTGCACAGTTTTCTCAGCTCAAGTCTGTTTACCTGCGTGACAGTTGCTTAGAGATGTATAGAGTGCGAAGTGAAGTAAAATGACACCTTTTGTAAATACTATATCGTTATTTGGAACACTTGCATTTCATGTGTGTTCTGTATCTACAACAATCTATGTAAACACATCGTTAAAACAGAAACGTTTTTCATGTTTTAGTAATAATTGACAAAATGTACACATGAAGTGTATAATGTGTGAAGCATAAATTCTAAATATCAAAGAAACACTTTCACAAAAGGTACAAATATAACAGAACAAGTGCGCTTTTATTCAAGAATATAACTGCAGAAAAAAAACTTGCGTTAGAGTGTGACATTGACACGCATTTGCTGTGACCGCTTCGGTGGCGCAACAGTATCAACTGTTGACTGGTAATCAAAACTTCACGGGTTTGACCCCGGATGAGTCCATTTTGAGAAGTGAGCTGCTCTTATTCTTACTATTTTAGAATAAAAACATACATTTGATTCCAGTCTGTAACAGCCGGTGTAAATTTATGATACTTGTAAAGGTTAGCTTTGTTTTTTTTTTTTTTAAATTCAGTTTTATTCTCGCAGTCGCGTTCATGATCAAACCCCCCCCCCCCAACATTTGGCACTGCTGTTTTCACATAGACGCGTTATAACAGAGGTGAACTCAGATGACAACGACGGTTGTCATCGCTGTACTTTGTATATGTACATGGGAAGCTCTGCACTCTACTTGTGACTTTACGCTGTAGGACGTAAGTAAATAAATAAAGTTAAATAGGTAAATAACATTCGATCTGGCTCTTACATACAAAGTACAGCGACGGCAGCTTCCACCTGCAGCTATAGACTCTTCAGTATGCAAGCGACTCTCCATGCTAGTGTTTAGTGTTTAGAGCTGGATGGTGTATGTGCCCCAAAAAAAGTCTAACTGCATTCTCGTAGCATTGCTTGCATACTAAAGTCTCAGCAGGCACTTTTCGTGGCATTACACGTATTTTTTGAGCATGCCCGTGTTGATCAAACACAGGAAGCTCTACAGTCTACTTGTGGCTTTACTTTGTAGGAATTAAGTAAATAACTCAAGGTAAATAACATTCGATCTGGCTTTTATGTAAGTAACATATAAATGTTAATGTTTTGGGCACATACACCGTCCAGATCTAAACACTAGCGTGGAGAGTCGCTCACGTACAGAAGAGTCTATAGCTAAAGGTGGAAGCTGCTGCCGCTGTACTTTGTATGTAAGAGCCAGATCAAATGTTATTTACCTATTTACCTTTATTTATTTACTTACTTCCTACAGCGCAAAGTTTGAAGTTGTGCAGAGCTTCCCATGTACATATACAAAGTACAGCGATGGCAACTGTTGTCGTCATCTGAGTTCACCTCTGTTATAGCACCTCTGTGTGAAAACAGCAGTGTCAAATGCGAGGGGGGGTGGGATCGTGAACGTGACTGAGAGAATAAAACTGAATTAAAAAAAAAAACAAAGCTAACCTTTACAAGTATCATAAATTTACTCTGGGTGTTACAGACTGGAATCAAATGTATGTTTTCAGTCTAAAATAGTAAGAATAAGAGCAGCTCACTTCTCAAAATGGACTCGTCCGGGGTCGAACCTATGAAGTTTTGATTACCAGTCAACAGTTGATACCATTGTGCTACCAGAGCGGTCGCAGCAAATGCGTGTCAATGTCACACCCTAACGCGGGTTCTTTTTCTGCAGTTATATTCTTGAATAGAAGCACACTTGTTCTGTTAGATTTGTACCTTTTGTGAAAGTGTTTATTTCTTAGTTGGACTTCAGGCTTCACACATTATACACTTCATGTCTACATTTTGTCAATTATTACTAAAACATGAAAAACTTTTCTGCTTTAACGATGTGTTTACATAGATCGTTGTAGACACGGAACACACATGAAATGTATGTGTTCCAATTAACGATATATTATTAATAAAAGGTGTCATTTTGCTTAACTTCTCATTGTGTACAACTCTAAGCAACTGACACGCAGGTAAACAGACTTGAGCTGAGAAAACTGTGCAGCCTGTATGTGATAGTAGGCTGGAAAAGACGCTGATGGAGAGTTGTGAAGCAATTTAAGGTGGGACGGATCTACAAGTTTTTTCGTAGGCTCTGGTAATTCTAGTGTTAAAAGACAATGGCAAAAGCATGTGAAAAAAAGATTTTCAGCAAATGCGAAACAGAGGAAAGGAAAATGTACTATTTGTTGGCTTAAGCAGTGGTATCTATACTAATAAAAGGCAAAGCCCTCACTCACTCACTCACTCACTCACTCACTCACTCACTCATCACTAATTCTCCAACTTCCCGTGTAGGTAGAAGGCTGAAATTTGGCAGGCTTATTCCTTACAGCTCACTTACAAAAGTTAAGCAGGTTTCATTTCGAAATTCTACACGTAACGGTCATAACGGTCGATAACGGTCGACAACATCCGCCATGTTGAACTTTCTTATTTATGGCACCATCTTCACGAAATTTGGTAGGCGGCTTCCCTGCACTAACCAAAACCGATGTATGTACTTATTTCGATGGTATGACGCCATTGTCGGCCGCCATTTTGAACTTTCCAACGTCACTAATTTTCCAACTTCCCGTGTAGGTAGAAGGCTGACCCCATCTTCACGAAATTTGGTAGGTGGCTTCCCTGCGCTAACCAAAATCGATTTACGTACTTATTTTGGTGGTATGACGCCACTGTCGGCCGCCATATTGAATTTTCCAAACATCACTAATTCTCCAACTTCCCGTGTAGGTAGAAGGCTGAAATTTGGCAGGCTCATTCCTTACACCTTACTTACAAAAGTTAAGCAGGTTTCATTTCGAAATTCTACGCGTAACGGTCATAACGGTCAACAATGTCCGCCATGTTGAACTTTCTTATTCATGGCCCCAACTTCACGAAATTTGGTAGGCGGCTTCCCTGCGCTAACCGAAACCAATGTACATACTTATTTCGGTGGTATGACACCACTGTCAGCCGCCATATTGAACTTTCCAACGTCACTAATTCTCCAACTTCCCGTGTAGGTAGAAGGCTGAAATTTGGCAGGCTCATTCCTTACAGCTTACTTACA
>JANRMT010062821.1:28558654-28577730 GCA_026402145.1 Polypterus bichir lapradei | reverse complement strand
GTAGAAGGCTGAAATTTGGCAGGCTCATTCCTTACAGCTTACTTACAAAAGTTAAACAGGTTTCATTTCGAAATTCTACACATAACGGTCATAACGGTCGATAACGGTCGACAACGTCCGCCATGTTGAATTTTCTTATTTATGGCCCCATCTTCACGAAATTTGGTAGGCGGATTCCCTGCGCTAACCGAAACCGATGTATGTACTTATTTCGATGGTATGACACCACTGTCGGCCGCCATATTGAACTTTCCAATGTCACTAATTTTCACAATGTCCGCCATGTTGAACTTTCTTATTTATGGCCCCATCTTCACGAAATTTGGTAGGTGGCTTCCCTGTGCTAACCAAAACCGATGTACGTACTTATTTCAGTGGTATGATGCCATTGTCGGCCGCCATATTGAAGTTTCCAACGTCACTAATTCTCCAACTTCCCGTGTAGGTAGAAGGCTGAAATTTGGCAGGCTCATTCCTTACAGCTTACTTACAAAAGTTAAGCAGGTTTCATTTCAAAATTCTACGCGTAACGGTCAACAACGTCCACCATGTTGAACTTTCTTATTCATAGGTAGAAGGCTGAAATTTGGTACTTATTTCGGTGATATGATGCCACTGTCGGCTGCCATATTGAACTTTTCAACGGTCTTTGTTACTTATGGGCCCATCTTCAAGAAATTTGGTACGCGGGTTCCCAACGCTAACTGAATCCTACTTACGTACATATATATGTCCATAGCCTGCAGCTCGGTCACCGTGTGAGGCGGCGTTGGGTCCCCCATCCCAACGCCTCCCACGTTGTTGGCTGCCTTCCTATATAAGGCCGTCTGTCGCTCCAGTCTCTACATTCCCTTCCTTGCTTCGCCACGGTATTCACGTCTCCCTGCTGATAACTACAGCCTTTTTATTTAATCCACGGCTTCTCCGCTGTTTTATTGTTCATTTATTACGATTATAGTTATTGTATAGGTATTTTAGACTTACTTTACATTGTTCAGGTACCCATTTCCTTTATCATTCAAACCGTACCCCCATTAACATGTCTATCGAGGTAATCACCATCGATCAAAGAACTGTCACTTACCAAGTGGTTTCCATGCCCGGAGATGGCACCTGCCTTTCCATTCTCTTTGTTACATATTGCACGGCCATATCAGGCTCACTATTGATATCCGGAGGAACATTGTGTCTTATGTATTGAATGACTGGGACAGGTTCAAGGTGTGGACTGATGACGGTACAGGAGATAATTATACTACACAGGAGCACTACAAGAGTGAAATGCTTAAGTGTACCGAAATGGCCAAATATTTTACACCTTTGGACAACCGCCAATGCCTCTTAAACATCTTAGCTTCACAGGTGACGATTTCAGTAGTGGACACTTTGATGTTTAGAAATGTTTAAACTCTCAAAAGCTGGATGTGAAGTTATCGATGAAACTGGTTGTATACTTACAACGCTTGACAGATGCCGAATGTCTCTTCAACACAAGTCCTACAAATACTGTCGTAACTGAAACAAACCATGAAACTCAAACCGATTATGACAGCGGCAATCCAAGCTGTGAGATTTGAAACAAGATTACTGTTCACATGGCCAACTGTACATTGCATGCTCAAGAGTAAGCTCAGCGCACAGCTACAGCTTGGTCATATTGCAACTGGAGGGCCGAACTGACAACGTGGCATACAAAGAGATCTTTAACAAATAATTATTGGTATATTTTCCCTCAGTTTGAAAAGGTTTAATTTTCTTCTTAATAAAAATTTTAAGGCAGTACTTCACCGCTGCGAAGCGCGGGTATTTTGCTAGTAAACAATAAAAGGAAGTTGAATGAGTGATACAGAGTGGTGGAGAAACTTGAAAGTTCAAGTTCAGAAAGTCACACAGTGCCTGAAATAAAAAAGAAATGGTCAGATATCAAAGTCAACGTGAAAAGGCAAGTCGTAGCCCATCATCTGAGTGTCATACAGAAGCGTTTTTGTGTACAAAGAAAAGAAAAAATTGAGGCCACAGTGAAGAAAAGGTCAAAATGTCCATTTTAATCTCGTAGTTTATTTTGTCATTAAAGAAGAACACCGTAAACTTAATCTTAAAGTCAATGTTTATTTTACTCGAGTTTCTCAGACCCATCGAAACTAAAGTAGCATATTAAATGCTTCATACTGTATGTGTTCTTCTAATGCTCTATGTGTGCAAATCACTATGTGCTTCTTACACTGACAGGACACAGAATACATTACATTAATGATATTACAACTCTTTGAACAATTTAAATAATAAGATGTACACTTGATATCATTTTCATGATGAAATTAATTAAAGCATGTATTAAACATGGGGGCACGGTAATGCAGTGGTAGCGATGAGCTGGCACCCAGCCCAGTGACTGCTCCTGCCTCCCTCAAGATGCTTGCTGGGACATACGCAACCCTCTTTGAAATAATTTACTGCAGCAGTACTGTCTGTTTCAAACGTATCGACCCCCAATTCCTGTCCTTCCTTTTCTTTCTCCATGTAATCAATAGCCACGCAATAATCTCTGCAATAAATGTCAAACCATCTATAAACTTAGAAAGCCAATTCCTCAAAACTTTTAACATCAATCTGTCCATCCAGGGTCATGCCAGTCCCAGCAAGCATACAGCGCGAGGCAGGAACAATCCCTGGATGCTGCACCAGCTCATCACTACCGCTGCGCCACTGTGCCCACACATTTAATTATTAACAGTATACTTTATTTAAATTAAGTTATAAATGTATCTGTATAATGTAATATACATACTTCAATGCATTTCATCTTAAAAATATCAAAAGCTCCAAGAAGATAGCTCTTGGAAATCTAAATCGACTTAGAAGCCAGTTGTCATCGTCTGTAAATACGCACTCTCATCTATTGAACTGAATTAAATTCCTTTATTGTTATTGTATGGTACAATGAGATTCAATATGCAAATCCTCCATAAACTTATTTTTCCTTAAAATGATAAAATAACAATAATAATAATAATACGATAAATAACAATGTAAAATATGCAATATGAAAGCAATAGTACAATATACATGTACAAATAGTGCAGATAGGTTAAATGTTTAATAAAGTGGCTGAAGTTGTGTAATATTACAACTGTAGTCCAAGTTTACAGTGAGATAATTGTAATACTAAGTACAAACAATTCTACGAGGAGTACTTGATGGACTGTTTGAGTATGTTTTGCAGCTCTTGGGATAAAACTGTTTCTGAACCACGAGGTCCCATCAGGGAATGTTCTGAAGCATTTGCTAAATGGGAGATGTTCAAATAGACTGTGCACATGGCTGAGGCAGCGTGTGCTATAAATGTTCTCCAGGGCTAGATGCTGTATCCATATAATCCTCTGCTCTCTTGACACAATCCGCTGTAGAGCTGTTTGATCAGCTGCTGTACAGCTGCGATTCCACACTCAGATACAGTGGGTTAAATACTCTGAGCAGTGCACTGAGAGTAACAATGCTAAAGCAGCTATGGTATTTGGAATAGTTTGGACATTCCATGGACCATTATATTGCTACAGGTTGATTAGAATCAGATGCCTTAAATTTATAAACAATATGTGTTTAATTTCAGTGTATTTGATAAAACTGCGTCAGGGATGTGAATCTAAAAAAAAAGGAAACCAAACAGAAACAGTAGCACTGATTTAGTGCTGTGTGCCACCAGTTTGCAAAACCAAGCAGAAAACGTGCATATGCAATGGATTGTGCTGAGGTGAGAATGTGTTTTGCTTTACGGCAAGTTTCATTTTTTTATATGTTGTGATGTGAGCTTGGAAACAGACATACGCAACATTTTTGTGCATACGCACCGTTTATATACGAGGCCCCTGGACAGGGCACCTGTCTATTGAGTGTCCACTTTTTGCTCACACCCAATCTCACATTCAAAAGGACCAATTACCTTATCTGTACATCTTTGTGGATGTGGGCAGAAAAAACACATAGACTTGCGGAGAAAAGACTATGTCTGGGCATGGGATATAAACCTAGTGTGTTACACCATACCCACCATATTATTATGCCATTTCATTTATATAGTGCTTTTTCTCATTACTCAAAGCACTCCATATAATGAGTGTGGAGCCACTTTACCAACCACCAATGTGCAGAATCCACCTGAATGAAGTGATGGAATCAATTTTGTACCAGCATGCTCACCACACATTAGTTGGTAGGTGGTGAAGAGGTGCAAAATAGCTAGCCAATTAGAGAAAGGGAATGATTAGGAGGCCAGAATGACTAAGACATGGTGGGCAATTTAGCCAGGACATTGTGATACACCATACTCTTTATAAAGGTTCCCTAGGGATCTTTTATGACCACAGAGAGAAAGGACCTTGGTTTTACATCTCATCCAGAGGATAGCCCCATTTTAACAGCACAGTGTCTCTTTCACTCCACTGGGGTACTGATATCCACATTCAATCCACAGAGTAAGTTCCCCCTGCTGGCCTCACCAACACCTTTTCCAGCAGCAACCCAAGCTTTTCCAAGTTGATCTCCAATTCAAGTACTGGCCAGCCCTGAACATACTTCATGTGGATGATTTGTTTTGAAGTGCATGTGGTATGGCTGCTGGCCATATATAATATAGGCAAAAGTAACTCTATGTAAAATGACATACAGTATAAATATAAAAGCAACTACATAAAAGCCAGTGAAATGATCCAAAGTTACAATCTGGTATATGTCATTTTAGGAATAAAGAATGTTATTACAATTGCATAAAATCTGTATTCATGCAGTGTCAAAAGGGACCTCGTTTGTCCAGCTCCATTCTAACCAAAAGTAGTTTTTTTTCAGCATTCATAGAACTACTGTTAATATGGCTGAGAGACTGCAGCCCAGATTCTGTCAGGTCTATAAAGTATATATATACATTTGATATACTAGGATCAGTGACATCTGCTTTTTTGAAATTGCAGTAGACTTCAGCAGGGGGTACGTTTAGCATGGCTTCAATTACCTCCTAAGCCACATTTAATGTTACAAATCTCCCAGTAGCATACTCAGGTAGAAACCTTCTGATAGAAAAGACCTCTTAATATAGAAAATCTAATGTCTGTTGTATTGTAGGATGGGGCAACAAGAGAATGGCCAGTGTCATTTAAAAACTATGCTGAATGCACTACTTTACATTTACTGAACTAGAAGCATAAAGTAGAATGCAATAAAAATAAATAAGTAAATAGATAAATAGCATATACACACACATACGCTGTTAATATACTGTGAATACAACATATATATACTGTATACATATATATTCATATTGAAATGTACTCTCTAAAATAAAACCAGTACATTACCAAACTCAAGGACATTTAATTGAATCTAGTACTCTTTATAATCATCAGTAAATGGATCAAATGCAGAGAGTGCTCTTCAATTCAAAACATCATACTCTTAAACAAAACAATATGACCTATGGCCATTTTCAACAAATCCACTAAATTAACAAATTAAATATGGTTTAATTGTATTTTGGAAAAATGTGGTTGTAACACAAATGATTCCAATTTTCAGTATACCCATAAAACTACTCTGCTGGATACATAAAACATCGTCTCTTTTACGTGTGTGAACAATAAACACTGAACAGTGCTTAACTAGTACATATTTACATTTAATATAGTCTTTTATATGTATTCCACTTTGCATAAAAGGCACTGTAATATAGAATGCAAAATACGATAGATCCATCAATCTACCCATCTTCTAACCCATTTATTGTATACAAGTATGAGGCCTTCTGGGACTCCATTTGTATTTGTGCTCCATAGTTTTGTGTGTTTATAATGCTTTCCAACATTTAATTCAAAATCATACTCTCAAGTCAATCTGTCACTCTAAACTGCAATTCACAACTGGACTTTCTTTTTAGAGTTTGATACCCATATAATCTCTGATTACAAATGATAAGTTGGAAATATGAGTAAAGAAAATAAATATGAGGGCATTCTCAAATGTTACAAGTGTATTCAAAAACTTAAGTAGTGTTAGGAGACTCAGTAATACTTCATCAATAAGTATTTATATCCATTCACCTGGTGTATTCAGGAGTTGTGTGAACCAGAACCTATTATAGCTTTAGCAGAAAGCACAGACCAGCCAATCAAGCAAGAGCATTCCATCACTCTTAATACACATCCACTCACATTAGCCAATTTTAAAACTGATAATTAACCTTATTTTTTTTTAATTGTGTAGCTGCAATATTTAGCTTAATGGTATGAAAACATACCAAAAACATGCACGCTCTACACAGAAGTCACCACTACTGTCATGGTCTTCAAGTCCTGTGAGGCAACAAAGCTGCCCCAAACTGCTATGTTTACTGGCTTATTTAATTTTGAATAAACTAAGTGGACTTAAATATGCCCAGTAATTGCTGGCATTCCACCTACAATGGTTTACTGCTTTTCAAACTTTCCCCCCAAGATAGGATTTGGCTCACCACAGTCCTGAATGGTAAGCCTAAATAACACACATCCATTGATATCCACTACCCTCCTACATCTGAATAAAAGCAAAATTGAACTGCTTCTTGAAGGAACTTGTCTCAACTGAAAACCCTGATATATTCTCCCTGAACCATGACTCCATTTAAATTTCTATCTCTCACTGGTCTTAGGGATGTTCTTGACTGTGAAGGAGCGTTTGGAAACCATCTTTGAAGTGTTCAAAATCTCTTTTACTGCACAATATTAGAGTCGGACACTTTCTCTCTTCATCTCATGCATAATTCTCTTTTATTATGCCTTCATCATCATCTCTTGACCTAATCGTTGGGGTTGTCTTGCAATGGTCTTCCAGTATCTTGTATATTGCACTTTGAGCTACATTTTTTTCTATGAAAATGTGCTATATAAATAAATGTTGTTGTTGTTGTATCAACCACCTGTGCCAACTTCAAAATGCTGCTTCTACTTCTCTGACATGGAATAAACTCAATGTGCACACCCCCCTTAATTTTTCTCAACTACACTGACTAAATAATGATTTTGGAATATATTAAAATGTTTCCTTCTGAATAACAAAGTTGTTAATTTTCAACAGTTTAGCTTACCTGTCATTTTTACTTATACTTTACCACCATGTGTGGCTACTAATTTTATTTGCTACACCTTTCTGATTCCATGTAAGACCTAATTTGTCTTCTAGAAAAAAGGTAAATATTCCTTACAGATTTTGTTACAAGATGACTTGATTTCTTGCAGATTTTCAGCCACACATTAATATTGTGATTTTTCTGTTCCAACTAATATCTTTGAACTATGCAGGGAATTGGAATAAACAAAGTCACTATCATGTTTGTGAAAACTACTTTGAGATGGCAGTTGCTATGTGACATGGTACTTTATCCTGATAGAAGTGACTATTTGAAAAAGCGTAGACTGTGGCCATAAAGTGATGTTCATGGTAAATGATAAAATTTAAGAACTCTGTTAGATTCACATCCAACAGAGAGGCCTAATGAGTGCCTATAAAACACTTTCCACACCATTACATTACAATCCAATGACCAATACTGTTGACACAAGGCAGGATGGATCCATGCTATTTCAACCAAATCCTGACCTTACAATTTGAATGTCACAGCAGAAATAGAAATTTAAAAAATGAAGACATTTTTAAATTTTCAGTTGCCCTCTATTAGAGATTACGTGCCTCTGTAGCCTCATCTTCCTGTTCATAGTTCATAGGAATGGAGCCTGATGTAGTCTTCCTATGCTGTGAAACATCTTCTTCAAGGTCTGATGCACTGAGGATGCCCTTCTGCACACCAAAGTGTAAAATGCTCTTATGCGAGTATTTTCGGATTTGCTATTAGCTTAAATGAGTGTGTCCATTTTCTTTTGAACTTTCTTACTAAAAAGATGTTTGTACCAACAGACCTGCTTCTAACTTGATGCTTTTTTGTTTATTGCACCATATAAAGAAAATGGAAAGTGTAAGAGCCAATCTTAGAAAGTAATTTTAATGCTAAATTCACATCTAATTTCAATACAATATCAGTTTCTCATAGTTAATTATAATATGAATCAGAATCAGAAAACTTTTTTAATCCCAAGGGAGATTATTTATGTTACATCTGTATACACAGTCAAAGGCACAAGTAACGCTAAGAGCAAGTATAAAAAATAAGCATGTAAAATGAAAATATAAATAGAATATAAATATCAAAAATAAATTACAATAAATTAAATAGAATATAAATATCAAAAATAAATTACAATAAATTATCATTCTCTGAGCTCTACAGGTACATGATAATGAAATACAATAAACTAGCCAACCCACGGCGTACCATACGCCGCATAATCAGGCCGGTTTTTAATGATTTTTAAGCACAGGGAGAAAATTAACATTTGAAAAATCAGTAATGTAATAAATCAGCAAGAAAAGCAACATTGTAACAATGCACGGAACGAACCAACACACAAGCATCCGTGACTGAAAACTGGCGGACCGCCATCGCGCCTTCTCCTCCCAGACGGAGGGATGGGGGTGGACGGTGCTCAGGCGCGGAGGGTGGAACGGGAGGAGAGGAGAAGGACGTCCATTCCGCTCCCTCCGTCATGCTAGTCTGCTGATTTCTCGTTCAGTATGCACTGCCTGCTCACGTGCCAACCTCCAACTCGTCACTTGAGTCGTTGTCGTCTTTGCACAGTCCAGATGCACCTGTGACTCACGTAGACTTTTCATTGCTCTGTGCAGTGTTGGCTGCCTTTCTATATATAATCCACCAAGACACCCGACCACAGTAGTAGCGAGGTAGGAGGGGGGTGTCCGAAAACTCGGTTTTTAAAGACTGCTTACTTCATTGTGTTTTAACCTCAGTTGTAAAGGATTGTTTTAAGGATCCCATGGGATACCCCTCGCAAACCGTTTTACACGCTGCATATGGTGATTCACCTCCGCGAGAAACATGCCTCCATGAACAGTCAATGTGGCTCAGAGGTGCATGTGGCCTCTACGACAGACGAATATAAATGACACCGTTTTTTCTGTGTCGTCGCATCCGAGTTGGTGGGCGTGGCTCTGCGAGTTGTCGTCGTATCCAATGGTCTTGGAGTTGGTGGGCGTGGCTCCTTCCTGCGTGCACCATAGGTGTCTTACTTGTCAGCGGCTTAGTGAATCCACGCCCCTTCCGGCGTGCTTTCCATGGGTGTCTTGCCTTAGTGAATTATATATATAGACACTATGCATGTGATAATCTTACAAAATCCCTAGTATACTAGAGAGTAATAGCATACTGAGCTTGAAGTATTTCACATAATGATATTACACTGAATTATTAACTGAAAATATTGCACATTCTGAGAACAAAAAGTTATTCACGTGAGAAGAACTGACAAGTTATTGCACATCTAAGTAGCTGAAAAATGTACTGCAATATCCATTAAAGAAAAATGAAGCAGCTTATAGTGTGGATGATTGACCAGAAAAGGAGTTATATAGTTATGGTATATTTTACCCCCTGTAATTAACATGAAATAGAACTTTCTTTGCTATATCTGTAAAACTGAGTGTTAATTAAGCTATTTAAGAAATAGTCTTATTGCTAGCATGGACTAAATAGCAGCTTGGCATACAGTTTTCTGAACATTTTGATATAAACATTTGAAAGTAAGACTGTATGACCAAGCATAGAGAAACATGAAACGAGATAAGTAAGCCTTAATCAGGACTTTCTTAAACATGAACTTTTCTTTAATATTAATTTTTTTCTCTATTTTTGTGTGAATTGTCTTGCTTTGAATCTTTACTTAAACTTTTAAAATTTTGATATTTGGTCTGTGGAATTATTTGAAAATGCATTACACTAGTGCCAGAACTGTCCTATGAAGCACATTAAAACCTGCAGAACTTTGGTGATTTGGGAAAAATGCAGCAACAGAAAAGAAAGATGCAGTTTCTGAGATGTTGGAAACACCACGTCTAGCACAAATAATTATACAACAGTCTGCATTGCTTGTATCATGTATCATGTCAATTTGAACATTTGGTTAAATGAAAGCGAAATCTCTTGACCATATCTGCATGATATATACTGTATATTTAATATGTTATGTCTGGCCATTGCTTTCACATACACCACTACAATAATAAATCATACAGAAAAGAAAAAGGATGCAGAACGTAATTTATGTGCTCTCGACATCAAAACCAAATGTTTCCCAACATGCAATGCAGCATACAACTACAAGAGACATTCCATATATAATATACTCATTCTTCATTTGTGAAAACTACGGCTTTCACAGGATACTTCTGAAATGTAGAAGTAAGGTAACCTCAAGAAAATGATGTCAGTTCTAAAACATTTTTATTTTAAATGAAACTTAGCTAAGGGAATGAAGTAGACTGCTTCTAGAAATTATTCTGGCACATTTTTTGGTCATGGCCAGTGTTGTGGACGTTGTTGCTCCCTAATAAGAAAGTGGTGAGCAAACCTTTTATTAGGTACGCATTCTGCCACAGAAGAAGAAACTGATACAGGTGTAGGAAATTGTGTCACTTCATTTGTAGGAATTCCTTAGAGTAACAGACCTCTGAGCAGGTAGCTACACTGCTACAACAACAAATTATGTAGAAATGGAGTGGTAACTTTAATTTCTTTAATGCATTTCCAACACCACTACAAAAAGTTAAAGATATCCCAACATGCACTGTGGTATACAACTGCAAGGGACAATTAACATGCATATACAGTTTGTTTCAGTCTCATGGTTAGCCGTTTGAAGAAGCAGTCAATTTGTGTTACTGAGAAGAAGCATCTGAAAAATATAAATATGAAAGATGTGTGTAAATGTCTCTGCCAAATATATAATTTTATGGATAATAACAGAGATTAATAAATTCAGATTTCTATTAAATAAATATCATTATGAAAAGTGATATGCAGATGAACATTTTGGGGGTTTTCATAATTGTAAACTGAATGAAGGTGTAAACACATGAGGGATTATGTGGAATGTGCTTCTTTTTTTAAACTGAAATGCTGAACTGATATTACCTGAATTGCCTGACCTGGTTAAGGTTTAACAGTTGGACTTTGTTTCAGCATTCTTGTTTGATTTGGTTAAGGTTTAACAATTGACTTAATTTCTTCAATGAGAGAATTGTTTTTTCATTTGAACTGTATATTCTTTTAGCTCACATATCTGTATATTGATTATTTGCTAAGAGTTTAAAGTTGTATTTAGAATAAGGATAACAAGGCGGCACTCACAGGATGGGTAAACTGTTCCCTATTAAATTGAGGATATATAAAAACATTTATTTATATAGCACATTTTCATACAAAGAATGCAGCTCAAAGTGCTTTACAAGACAGTAAACCAGAGAATAACTTACTTAGTGGGTCTTCATTTTCATCTGAGAATATTATAAATACTGTAGCTGTGAGTATGCCTTTACTGTAACTAAGAAATGAATTGCCTGGACAGAGAATGAAGCTCATCTCAAAACTGCTGCATCTACAAGTGTCCAGGTTGCTTTCACTATGCAAAATTTCTGCTACTGATAGTAGACGCATAGCTTAAATTGAAGAAAATTACAGTTAACTACAGAGCTAACCAGTCTATGGTTTCTTGCCAGGGGAATTAAGAGCTCATTAATTAATTCCAGGTCAGTAATGGTTAAAGGAGATGTCCTTAATAGAGCCTGTGCATAATATAGTTTTGGGGGAAACAGCACTATATGAGCAAGGATGACACCAACTGCATAGTGGGCACCAAGCCTTGAGTCTTCTAAGCACAAACACAAAAACACAGGGTAAGTTGCTATGTAATATTTCAGTTTGGAGTACAATTCTCCCACACAGCAAAAAATAAACTAAGATTTAGGGTCAATGTAACAAGCCAAGAATTGTCCACAATATTACACAAAATAAAGACAGTCCTATACTTGTGTCAGTAGTTTATTGTAAATAATAACAGCAAGGTTTTCATTGCCTTTGGCAGCTGTGGGAAAAATATTTCATACTTAATTGTTATGATAAACATTTAAACATTATTTCAAAGAGCAATGTTTCTACTGTTGCTGTAATTAATATTCTTTAAATATGCTTAATAATATTATATCCATAATCATGTATAATTTTTTATTATTTAGTAATGCAAGACTCTTCTCTCTGACTATCGACTATGTAAGAAAACAGAGTTCTGATCCCTAGCCAGCTGAGCTTTACAAGAATTATTTGAATAATTTATCATTATTTATGGTAAGTCTAACATAAGTAATTCTAGTTATTTTCGAATTTCCCACATACAATTTTCTGCTTATTGTGACCTTAATTGCTGCTTTAAGAAATATTCAATAAAATTGTAAAATGCCTTAGCAGGTGATGGGGCCATAATGTTTACACTTACACTTAAAATTGCTACCCTATAGCAATTTAAACAGGTGAAGCGACAAACTTGTATTGCAGCAGTCTCTCATAAAATCTGTTTTATATAGTGTATTCCCTGCCCATTAATTTTAGAATTTGTTAATATTATTTAAAGTGTGTTTTCCTAACTCCATATCCCAATGAGACTGCTTATTTTTAATTTCTTAAGCAAATTAAAACTCGGCACTAAATTAAAGCAGTAGTTATGCTCTCAAGTGTCTGGTACTGCAGTCGACAAGTGCATATATATATTAAAAAACACATGTACTTTATAGTTTTCACGGAAACTCTGCAGACAAAGCTATTAGACGAGTTTTGCTTGTAATCTAATTTATTGATAAAGTATAGAGAAATATGAGTCATACATGGAATTGTAAAATTACGTGTGCATTTACCTGCACAATTATTCTTATATTTGTCCACCTCAAAAATTATTCTTTAACCTGTAACGTTAAATAGGACACATATTTAATTTCTGTACTCAAAACCTTTTGTGTGTTCTAGTCATGATGATGATTCCATTCTTTCTTCTTTATTGTCATTATGCATACACATAACGAAATTTTTTGTTGGTAGGACTCGGCTTAAAGGCAGAATACTTAAAATACACAATACACCATAAATAATAAAATAAACATAATAATTATAAAAGACAGCAGCAATAAAACATCAACAAGTCCAGACTTTTCTTGAGGTAGTACGCCTGCAGAGACCAGTGATCTGTATGTGTGGGTCTGCAGGGGAGGATTATGGGGGAAAGTGCGTTTGCATGTCTACAGGGAGGAATGGTTAGGGGTAGATGTAGATGTAGATGTATATGTGTGTATCAGCAGGGGCAAATGGACTTCACAGCTCTGGGGGAAAAGCTGTTTTTCTGTCTGCTGGTGCATGTTTTTATGTTTCTGTACCGCTTTTCCCGAAGGCAGTAATTTTTAAATAGAGATATAAGAAAACAACACTGTGGGTAGCACTTTGTTCAAATGTCAATCCTGATGTATTCTCAATGAAGTTTGCACGTTGTAAAAAAAGCACAAAAGACAAGATTTGGGGTTCCACCCCGTATATTATTAATACTGGTTTAAAAATACGAGAAATACTGAGTAATCTCAAACGACTGAATCCAAGAGAGGACTCACTGTGAAAGACAAGTGGCTGGCTTTATAAGCAGTGGGAAAGAAAAGGAGAGCCCAACAGGGAACATGCAGAAGTGAGGTCAATAGGAGGGCATGGTCTGGAGACAAAAGTGGAACCTGGTTGAGGTTTAGGTGGTTTTTCATCTGGTAATCTGCAGAGGGGGCGGCATGGTGGCACAGTGGTAGCACTGCTGCCTCGCAGTTAGGAGACCTGGGTTTGCTTCCCGGGTCCTCCCTGTGTGGAGTTTGCATGTTCTCCCCGTGTCTGTGTGGGTTTCCTCCGGGCACTCCGGTTTCCTCCCACAGTCCAAAGACATACAGGTTAGGTGGATTGGCGATTCTAAATTGGCCCTAGTGTGTGCTTGGTGTGTGGGTGTGTTTGTGTGTGTCCTGCGGTGGGTTGGCACCCTGCCCAGGATTGGTTCCTGCCTTGTGCCCTGTGTTGGCTGGGATTGGCTCCAGCAGACCCCCGTGACCCTGTGTTCGGATTCAGCGGGTTGGAAAATGGATGGATGGATAATCTGCAGAGGAAGGAGAAAAGATATTAGCGCACTTTGTCAACCTCTGACCTGGCGTTTTACCCTTAGTTAAGCCCATTGACTGTCTCCCATGCGCATGTGTGTGACAATGTGTAGCACATAAAAATTTAAATATTTTGAAACGTGCTTCTGAATTACTTTTTGGCTGAGGAAAAGGCCATAATATTAGACTGAAAAAATAGCAGACTACAATAAGTTTAAAGGAGATTGCTTCACCTTTGACTATAAAACAGACGGTTTGGCCTCCTAAATAGAGTAATAATAATAATAGTGTTTGAATACCACAGTTTTGAAAAGAAAAAATGAAAAGTCAGTAGGCCCACACAAAGAAAAAAACAACACCAGCAAACAGCAAAACATCTTGGGGAAAAAAAGTAGGAAAAGTAATTGCAAAAGTACAGACATAGATGATACTATTGTCCTTGACTTATCTGTGTTAAAACAGCACAAACGCCACGACTTACTGTGCTCCTTTAAAATCTCCCTACTTTTACAAAGGACAGCTCAAATAAAGATGCCATCTCTCCTTGTATGGATTCTTTTCTTGAGGAAATGAAAAATGTTGCTAGGGAACAGGAGAATTCTTTACATGCCATCATACAGCAGAATCACAATGAAGTACTCACTGAAATAGTGAGGACTAGCTTTACAATGCTGCAAAACATGTTGTATCTGTCAAGGCCTTGGCTGAACGCCATACTAAGAAGATCACTAACATCAAAAGCTGCAGGCATTAATGGAAAAGCTAACAGAGATGGATGACTTGAGATTTGTTAGTTGGCACAAGGATTGGCCAAGAAGGAAGCAATTTGTTGGCCATTCTGGTCAGATCTATCCATTTATCTTTTTAGATTATATAACATACAGGATAACACTTTGTGTACTTCCATTAATTACTGAGTACTGAGATTTTATTGGTTATTAAGACTGCTAGAAAGTACTTCATGAGACACTCTACATTGTTCCAAGATCTTGCTTATGGGTTTTATGGAGTTTTCTGGTTTCTCTGTAGTTTCAATAAACTGGAGAATGCATATGGCACCTATAGGCAATTCTTTTTGTTATTCCTTCCTTTTTGCATTTTTGACTCTGACTAATGTAAATATAATCTTATAGAACATTTCAGCCTTGTCATCCACATTGAAGATATTGTGTAACATCTCATTTAGGTACCATGCTGGCCTTGCTTTTTTCAGTGCTTTCTTAAGATTCATTTGCCATGATTTCAGCCATCAAAATAAAGGAAGCATCCCTTTCTAATAATGCTAATGAAACTGAAAATATTTTTTTCACTTCTTCTCTGATCTTTTCTCTCTATCCATCCTCTACCTCTGCTCTCTCTGATTTTGATACAGTAGCTGATATTGACTCCTTATTGAAATCCATATCCCTCTCAGAATAACTCTAGAATTTCCTCTTCCACTTATTGAACTTAAACAGGCTTTGAGTTTCATACATTTTATGAATCTCAGCCAATTACAACTGAGGAATTCTGTTAAACTACTGTTGAAGGTGCTTGCTTATTGGCTGCAGACAATGGTTTTTGCACTTGTGCATTTAGACAAACTTTGATTTATAAAGACCTTTAAGCAATATATGCCACTTGTTACTTGTCCTCCATGTTGGTCCTACAATACAATACAATACAATACAGTTTATTTTTGTATAGCCCAAAATCACAAAGGAAGTGCCGCAATGGGCTTTAACAGGCCCTGCCTCTTGACAGCCCCCCAGCCTTGACTCTCTGAGAAGACAAGGAAAAACTCCCAAAAAAAACCTTGTAAGGAAAAAATAGAAGAAACCTTGGGAAAGGCAGTTCAATGAGAGACCCCTTTCCAGGTAGGTTTGGCGTGCAGTGGGTGTCAAAAGAAGGGGGGGCAATACAATACAATACACAGAACAGAACAGAACAAATCCTTAATACAGCATAAAAATAAAAATTTTAGAAATACGGAGCAGAATTTAACAGCAGATGATATCACATAATAAGATTTGGATATTTTTAGAGTCCTGGAGACCTCATCCATCAAGCTGCCTCTCCCATTTGGCCATTCCATGGCTAAAACAGTGCTGGGCCAGCCAATCCGATGAAAGGACCCCTCTTTCCCATGATTCCTGCGATCCTCCATCAGGGATGACTTTACCATAGGCAGGCAAACAACTTGGTAGGTGGGCCGTGGCACCAATTGCCAAATCTGGGTATCGAGAACAGAAACAGAATAGGTGAGGGTTAGTATTCAATTATAACTATCATGTTACTTATGTTTTAGTGCTAATGACTAACAACAGAGATGCAGTCTGTACAGTTAATCAGCAGCTCTAGTCAGGATATGCTAAACTGAAGTAGTGAGTCTTCAGCTGGGATTTAAAGGCTGAGACCCAAGGGGCATCTTTTATAGTAGCAGGCAGACCATTCCACAGTTTAGGGGCCCTGTAACTAAAAGCTCGACCTCCCACTGTTATTTTATTAATCCTTGGAATCATAAGCAGACCGGCACCTTGAGATCTTAATGTGCACTCAGGTTTGTAAGTCATGATAAGTTCAGACAAGTAAGTCGGACCTTGGCCATTTAATGCTTTATATGTTAAAAGGAGGATTTTGAAATCTGCCCTAAACTTAACCGGGAGCCAGTGTAAGGATTTAAGAACTGTTGTTATGTGTTAATATTTTCTTGTTCTTGTAATAATTCTTGCAGCCGCATTTTAGATTAACTGGAGGCTGTATAGAGAACAGTTTGAACAGCCAGTGAACACCGCATTGCAGTAGTCAATCCTATTAGAGATACATTCATGGATGAATTTCTCAGAATACTGTTTATTTAGAAAGCACCTTAATTTCCTAACATTTTTAAGATGGAAGAAACATGTTTTGGGCAACTTTGTAATATGTGCTTTAAATGACATGCTAGAATCAAAGATAACTCCTAGATTGCGGGCTGATTCAGTAAAATTAATTGGGATTCCAACTGAGTTAAATGATGACAAAATATTGTTGTGAACAGCGTCATTCCCTCCAACAATTAACATCTCTGTTTTATCTGTACTTAAACATAAGTAGTTCTCATTCATCCACTCCTTTAATTCACTAACACAACTAATTAAAGAAAACATCGGAGAAACTTCACTTGATTTAAATGAAAGGTATAGCTAGGTGTCATCTGCATACGAGTGAAAATTAACATTATGTTTCCTAATGAGAAATCCCAATAGAAGCATGTAAAGTGAAAACAGTAAAGGTCCCAGTACTGAGCCCTGCGGGACACCATATTGAACTTCTGTGTATAATGATGGAGTACTGTCAGCACATTTCTGTACATATTGGAATCGATTTGATAAATAAGAACTAAACCAAGCGAGCACAGTGCCTGTAAGCCCAACATCGTTTTCTAGCCTGTGCAGTAAAATAGAATGGTCAATGGTGTCAAATGCTGCACTTAAGTCTAACAACATAATTACAGTGGAGTTTCCTTCATCAGAGGATATCAGAATGTCATTTACAACCCGTGTTAGTGCCGTTTCTGTACTATGACCAGTGCGAAAACCAAACTGGAATTTCTGAAATAAATTGTAATGCGTAAGGTGTGACTGAAGCTGACTGGCGACTACTTTTTCTAGTATTTTAGAGAGAAACGGTAAATTTGAAATAGGCCTAGAATTATTTAGTATGTGTGGGTCTAGGTCTCACTTTTTAAGTAATGGTTTAATGACTGACGCTTTTAGTGCATCAGGTACGGTGCCATGCACTAATGAACTATTGATAATGGTTAGGAACTACCCTTCCTATAGATGCAAAGAAGGAATTTGATAGGATAAATTGGTCCATTTTATGGAAGGTTCTGGCTAGAATGTGTGACAAATCCTTGATGTTGCTTCTCTGATGGTTTTTCCCTATTCCTGGAAGTTTTCTTATTTTTTTTGAAGTTATGTTTACTATTGTGATAATGACATCATCATGGATCCATACTGAATTAATTATTTGCTATAGTCACCACCAATTAGGGGAAGGAAACTCAAGTCAATTTTAGACTTTTCCGCTTATGACCACCTTTGTTCTTGCCTTGTAATTTTGTTAGTTCTTTTGAATTTATTCTTCAAACTTTTTTTTTATCAATTTTATTGTAATTATTCCATACAAATCAACCATTATTTATAAAAAATGTAGGATTGAGAACAAGTCGACCCCCACCCCTGAGAGAAAGAGCATGGCCAACGGAGTAAAACTTAAGGCTTGTAAACATACCTAAATTGATAAGTTTGATAAGCCAATAGAGATGAATGGAGAATAAAAAGAAATCTATACTAATAAACGGCAAAGCCCTCACTCACTCACTCACTCACTCACTCACTGACTGACTCATCACTAATTCTCCAACTTACCGTGTAGGTAGAAGGCTGAAATTTGGCAGGCTCATTCCTTACAGCTTCCTTACAAAAGTTGGGCAGGTTTCATTTCGAAATTCTACGCGTAATGGTCATAACTGGAAGTTGTTTTTCTCCATTTACTGTAATGGAGTTCAGCTGGAGGGGCGGAGTTCCGTATGACATCATCACGCCTCTCACGTAATCACGCATTACGTAGAAAGCCAGGAAGAGCTACAAAACGCGCTTTAGAAAACATGCATTATATAATTAAGAAGGCAGCGAAACAATTAGAAGCGAGCGAGTGACATATAAAACCATATTCAGCGGCTCACGTGAACTGACGCAGTGCGCAGACAAAAAGTAACAGTTCCAAAGAGTGCTGAACAAAAACCTAATTACACTGCTACGCTCGAATAGATAAACCACACGCAGTGGCGTGATGGTAAAGCATTCGCCTGTAGCGCCCACGTCCGAGGTTCGATTCCCGAGAGGGGATGCACTAAGTATGTACGCGCGCTTCTCGATTTATTTTAACCTCGCATCCCCTTAGTTTGAGACGTATGAAAACGCATGCGGTTAACGCAGAAAGACAGATCACCTATT
>JANRMT010062821.1:28533652-28553654 GCA_026402145.1 Polypterus bichir lapradei | reverse complement strand
GAAATTCTACGCGTAATGGTCATAACGGTCAACGACGTCCGCCATATTGAACTTTCTTATTCATGGCCCCATCTTCACGAAATTTGGTAGGCGGCTTCCCTGCGCTAACCGAAACCAATGTACATACTTATTTCAGTGGTATGACGCCACTGTCAGCCGCCATATTGAACTTTCCAACGTCACTAATTCTCCAACTTCCCGTGTAGGTAGAAGGCTGAAATTTGGTACTTATTTCGGTGGTATGATGCCACTGTCGGCCGCCATATTAAACTTTTAACGGAAACCGATGTACGTACTTATTTCGTTGGTATGACACCACTGTTGGCCGCCATATTGAACTTTCCAACGTCACTAATTCTCCAACTTCCCGTGTAGGTAGAAGGCTGAAATTTGGCAGGCTCATTCCTTACAGCTTACTTACAAAAGTTAAGCAGGTTTCATTTCGAAATTCTATGCATAATGGTCATAATGGTCAACAACGTCCGCCATGTTGAACTTTCTTATTTATGGCCCGATCTTCTCGAAATTTTATAGGCGGCTTCCCTGCACTAACCGAAACCAATGTACGTACTTATTTTGGTGGTATGATGCCACTGTCAGCCACCATATTGAACTTTTCAACAGTCTTTGTTACTTATGAGCCCATCTTCAAGAAATTTGGTACATGGGTTGTCAACGCTAACTGAATCCTACTTACGTACATATATACGTCCATAGCCTGCAGCTCAGTCACTGTGTGAGGTGGCGTTGGGTCCCCCATCCCAACGCCTCCCACGTTACAATACAATACAATACAATACAGTTTATTTTTGTATAGCCCAAAATCACACAGGAAGTGCCACAATGGGCTTTAACAGGCCCTGCCTCTTGACAACCCCCCAGCCTTGACTCTCTAAGAAGACAAGGAAAAACTCCCAAAAAAAACCTTGTAGGGAAAAATGGAAGAAACCTCGGGAAAGGCAGTTCAAAGAGAGACCCCTTTCCAGGTAGGTTGGGCGTGCAGTGGGTGTCAAAAGAAGGGGTTCAATACAATACAATACACAGAACAGAACAAATCCTTAATAAAGCATAAAAATAAAAATTTTAGAAGTACAGAGCAGAATTTAACAGTAGATGATATCATATAATAAGATTTTGATATTTTTAGAGTGCTGGAGACCTCATCCGTCAAGCTGCCTCCCCATTTGGCCATTCCACGGCTGAAACGTTGCTCGGCCAGCCAATCCGATGAAAGGGCCCCTCTTTCCCATGATTCCTGTGATCCTCCACCAGGGATGACTTTACCATAGGCAGGCAAACAACTTGGCAGGTGGGCCGTGGCACCAATTGCCACATTTGAGTACCGAGAACAGAAACAGAATAGGTGAGGGTTAGTATTCAATTATACTTATCATGTTACTTATGTTTTAGTGCTAATGACTAACAGCAGAGATGCAGTATGTACAGTTAATCAGCAGCTCTAGTCAGGATATGCTAAACTGAAGTAGTAAGTCTTCAGCCGGGATTTAAAGGCTGGGACCGAAGGGGCATCTCTTATAGAAGCAGGAAGACCATTCCACAGTTTAGGGGCCCTGTAACTAAAAGCTCGACCTCCCACTGTTATTTTATTAATCCTTGGAATCATAAGCAGACCGGCATCTTGAGATCTTAATGTGCGCTCAGGTTTGTAAGTCATGATAAGTTCAGACAAGTAAGCCGGACCTTGGCCATTTAATGCTTTATATGTTAAAAGGAGGATTTTGAAATCTGCCCTAAACTTAACCGGGAGCCAGTGTAAGGATTTAAGAACTGGAGTTATGTGTTCATATTTTCTTGTTCTTGTAATAATTCTTGCAGCCGCATTTTGGATTAACTGGAGGCTGTATAAAGAACAGTTTGAACAGCCAGTGAACACCGCATTACAGTAGTCAATCCTACTAGAGATAAATGCATGAATTAATTTCTCACAATCCTGTTTATTTAGAAAGCGCCTTAATTTCCTAACATTTTTAAGATGGAAGAAACATGTTTTGGACAACTTTGTAATATGTGCTTTAAATGACATGCTAGAATCAAAGATAACTCCTAGATTGCGGGCTGATTCAGTAAAATTAATTGGGATTCCAACTGAGTTAAATGTCGACAAAATATTGTTGTGAACAGCGTCATTCCCTCCAACAATTAACATCTCTGTTTTATCTGTATTTAAAGACAAGTAGTTCTCATTCATCCATTCCTTTAATTCACTAACACAACTAATTAAAGACAACATCGGAGAAACTTCATTTGATTTAAATGAAAGGTATAACTGGGTGTCATCTGCATACGAGTGAAAATTAACATTATGTTTCCTAATGAGAGATCCCAGTGGAAGCATGTAAAGTGAAAACAGTAAAGGTCCCAGTACTGAGCCCTGTGGGACACCATATTGAACTTCTGTGTATAATGATGGAGTACTGTCAGCACATTTCTGTACATATTGGAATCGATTTGATAAATAAGAACTAAACCAAGCGAGCACGGGGCCTGTAAGCCCAACATAATTTTCTAGCCTGTGCAGTAAAATAGAATGGTCAATGGTGTCAAATGCTGCACTTAAGTCTAATAACATAATTACAGTGGAGTTTCCTTCATCAGAGGATATCAGAATGTCATTTACAACCCGTGTTAGTGCAGTTTCTGTACTATGACCAGTGCAAAAACCAGACTGGAATTTCTCAAATAAATTGTAATGCATAAGGTGTGACTGAAGCTGACTGGCGACTACTTTTTCTAGTATTTTAGAGAGAAATGGTAAATTTGAAATAGGCCTATAATTATTTAGTATGTGTGGGTCTAGGTCTGACTTTTTAAGTAAAGGTTTAATGACTGACACTTTTAGTGTATCAGGTACTGTGCCATGCAGTAATGAACTATTGATAACGGTTAGAATAGGTGCTGCAAGAACATCCATTGCACTTTTTACTAGTTTTGTTGGCACTGGATCTAGGGAACAAGTAGTGGGCTTCATTTTAGTAATTAAAGTTAAGACTTCCTGCTCAGTTACAGGATTAAAATTACTAAAGTGCTGAATGCAATGTGCAGCAGGGTCTGCTAAGCTAGTATTTGGTTTGTACTGTGATGCTGAGATCTGGGATCTTATATTTTTAATTTTCTCATTGAAGAAGTTCATGAAGTCTGTACTGCTAATATCTGTTGGTATTTTGCACTGTTGATCTGAATTGCCATTTGTTAATTTAGCCACTGTTCTAAACAGTACCTGAGGATTTTTATTATTGCTATCTATTAATGTAGAATAGTATTCTGAGCGAGCTTTAAAGAGGGCTTTTTTATATTTATTAACACTCTCTGTCCATGCAATTTGAAAGACATGTAGCTTTGTTGTTCTCCATCTACGCTCCAGTTTTCGACACTCTAATTTAAGAGCTCGAGTATTTTCATTAAACCAGGGAGAGTTTCTATGTGCTTTGATCACTTTTGTTTTAAGGGGAGCCACTGTGTCCAGAGCATCTCTCAAGGTCACATTATAATGTGATATTAGCTGATCTAAATTGTTTTCCATGTTTACATTTGATGTTAACTGATCTAATTGGTTTTCCACAATTACACTCGACTTACTCAAGGTGTCTATAAATTTTGAAGCAGAATTACAATCTAGATGTCGCACTGTCTTTGTTTTAATCTGTGAGTGTGTTGGCATGGGCAGAACTAAATCAAATGTAATTAAGAAGTGATCAGAAATAACTACATTTAATGGAGTAATATTTAAATTTTGAATTTCAACTTTGTAAGTTATAATTAAATCTAATGTGTGGTTATGATTATGAGTTGGACCTTTGACAATCTGACAAAATCCTACTGAATTTAACAAATAAGTAAAACATTTGCTAAAAGTGTCAGTTTCCACATCAATGTGTACATTAAAATCCCCCATCAGAACTACGTGATCATAATTTATAGCCAAATCAGACAGAAGGTTGCTAAATTCAGTCATGAACAATGAATATGGCCCTGGTGGTCTGTAGACTAGCACTATAATTGTGTTGGAATCTGTTTTAATATTTAAAACGAATACCTCGAAGGATGTAAAGTTGCCTAAATTTTTAGACGTGATTTGCATTTTATTACAATGAATTATTCCAAGGCCTCCTCCTCGACCAGAATCTCTAGACTTATGAAGGAACGAGTATCCATCTGGTGACGCCTCTGCTAAGGGAACAGTGTCACATTTACTAAGCCAGGTTTCAGTAAGAAGACACAGATCAGATTTTGTACTTAATATAATATCATTTACCAAAACAGCTTTAGTGCCAAGAGAGCGAATGTTCAATAAACAGCATTTAAAACTGCATGGTTTTTTTCTGAACTGGCGATATATTTTTTGTTTTAATTTGAAGTAAATTTCTATTACAGATGCCCCTGGTGGAGGGTCTGGTTTTATCCCTTGGTCTAATTATACACCTTATTTTTTGGTTATCAATTAATTTAAGGTTTGTATCAAGACTAAATTTACTGGATGCCCCACAACAGGGATTATGGATAACAGCTTCAGTAAAATAACAGGTGGGATAAACAACAGCCTGTGATTTAAGATCACACGACTGCGGCCTGGATGGTGCTCTAATCAGTCAACCAGGCAGTTTTGCTGCCATATTTTGGGATAATACATAAGATCCCCTCCAGTTAGGATGAAGACCATCTCTTCTGAAAAATCCAGGCCTTTCCCAAAAATCATCCCAATTGTTCACAAATGCTATGCTTTTATTTGCACACCAGGTTTCTAGCCAGCAGTGAAAGGAATGCAATCTGCTATAAATCACATCCCCTCTATATAATCTTGGTAAGGGACCAGATACAATTAAATTCCGACATTTTGTTTTAGCTTTGGTGCATAGAGAGATGAAGTTCCGCTTTAATACCTCAGATTGCTGTAAATAAATATCATTAGTGCCGACATGCAGCAATAAGGTAGATACTTCATCGTCGGCGACACGGTCCAATGCGGCCTCTATGCCAGAAATCTTGACCCCTGCGAGGCACTTAACATTAACTGCTGGTTTAACATAGTTTGGAATTCTAACATTCCGCACTATGGAATCGCCAATTATGAGCACTTTATTATTCTCAGTTTCCACAGGCGCGCTGCGGAGAGCTGAGAATCTGTTCTGGGTCCGAATTGGTGACCTGGGTGCTGGGGGACTAAATTTTGGATTCTTAGACCCCCGTCTTACTGTTACCCACTTGCCCTGTGGCTGAATTGGTGCTGCTGATTTCGGCCGCGCACTGACTACAGTGGGACCTGGAGAGACTAAGGCCGAATCAGAAGTTGCCGAATTGTCTAAACAAACCGAGTCGATCCAATTTTCGGTTTGCCTAATCGCTATCAGATTCCTAACGCGGTCCTCCAATTCGCGTATTTTCCCGACCAACTCTAAATTAACTAAACATTTTTGGCAGGTGAAGCTATCTTTACTGTCGGCCGGAAAACCTGAGCTGTACATACTGCAGGACACACAACATATAAATGCGCCCTCGACGGGCAGAGAGCAGATAGAACTTACATTGAATATCGAAGTCATCTTTGCCGTTTTTATAGGTGCTTCGGCGCTTTCCGTGTTCAGCTGAATCACCGTCGCTTTAAGTTTCCACCACCCGCTGAGCGATCGACTTTAATTTTTCACTGCCGGTTATTTCTACTGGTCAGCTGCCGGCTTTACCTCAGATGAACTTGCTCTGGTGCTTGCGAAGGGCTACGTGCCTGTGGGAGACGCCGCTGCTCTCTGCTTCTGCTCGCTGATCCGCTCTCTGCTTGTTGGCTGCCTGCCTATATAAGACCATCCGTCACTCTGGTCTCTACGTTCCCTTCCTTGCTTCGCCACGGGATTCACGTCTCCCTACTGATAACTACAGCCTTTTTGTTTAATCCACGGCTTCTCCGCTGTTTTATTGTTTGTTTATTACAATTATAGTTATTGTAGAGATATTTTAGACTTACTTTACATTGCTCAGGTACCCATTTCCTTTATCATTCCAACCCCCATTACCATGTCTATCAAGGTGATCACTATCAATCAAAGAACTGTCACTTACTGAGTGGTTTCCATGCCCGGAGATGGCACCTACATTTTCCATTCTCTTTGTTACATACTGCACGGCCATATCAGGCTCACTCTTGATATCCGGAGGAACATTGTGTCTTATGTATTGAATGACTGGGACAGGTTCAAGGTGTGGACTGATGACGGTACAGGAGATAATTATACTACACAGGAGCACTAGAAGAGTGAAATGCTTAAGCCCTTCACCTATGGTTCTGCATGTGAGTTGATGGCTGCCGCTGAATTGTTCGGTTGTCGCTTTCAAGTGTACCGAAATGGCCAAATATTTTACACCTTTCGACAACCGCCAATGCCTCTTAAACATCTTAGATTCACAGGTGACGATTTCAGTAGTGGACACTTTGATGTTTATGAGTGTTTAAACTCTCAAAAGCTGGATGTGATTTTATTGATGAAACCGGTTGTGTGCTTACAATGCTTGACAGATGCCGAATGTCACTTCAACACAACAAATCCTGCAAATACTATCGTAATTGAAACGAACCATGAAACTCAAACGGATTATGACAGCAGCAATCCAAGCTGTGAGATTTGAGACAAGATTACTGTTCACATGGCCAACTGTAAGTTACATGCTCAAGAGTAAGCTCAGCGTACAGCTTGGTCATGTTACAACCGGAGGGCTGAACTGACAACATGGTATACAAAGAGATCCTTAACAAATAATTATTGGCATATTTTCCCTCAGTTTAAAAAGGTTAAATTTTCTTCTTAATAAAAATTTTAAGGCAGTACTTCACCGCTGCGAAGCGCGGGTATTTTGCTAGTGCAGATATAATTGCTTCCTCTGTGCTTTAAGAGCTTATTCTAAAATATTACTGATTAGATCCTGCCATGTTTTGAAAAAAATCTGTACCGATCCTCTAACTGAGTATTTGATTTTTTCCAATTTCAAATAGTATAAAACATTGGTTTCCCTCTGACTTAAAAGAGGATAGTTAGGATTCTTCCAGTTTAGCAAAATAAGTCTGCGTGCCAAAAGTATGGCAAGGGCAATCACAGTTTGTTTATCCTTATCCACTTTAAACCCATCTGGAAGAACCCCAAACACAGCTGCTAATGGGTTAGGAGGGATTGTGAGACCAAGGCTGTCTGAAAGGTAATTAAAAATTTTGGTCCAGAATGATGTTAATTTGGTGCAGGACCAAAACATGTGACCCAGTGAGGCTGGGACTTGATTGCAGCGTTCACAGGTTGGATCTTGCCCTGGAAACATTTTGGAGAGTTTTAGGCGAGTCAGATGTGCTCGATATATAATTTTGATTTGATTAATTGCATGCTTTGCACATATGGAGCTCGAGTGAATTCTCTGCATTGCTACTTTCCACTCCTTTTCTGATATATTGATTAAGAGATCTTTTTCCCAGTGTCCTGTTGGATCTTTGAAATGGAGGGAATGTAACATAATTTTATATATTGCAGAGATGGTGTCTGAGTCCTTGAAATTGAGCAATATTTTTTCCACCATGGACGAGGGTGCAAGATGAGGAAAATGGGCAGGTTCTGTTTAACAAAGTTCCTAATTTGAATATAGTGAAAGAAATGTGTAGCTGGAATGTTAAATTTGGAGTGTAATTGTTCATAGGATGCAAAGATGTGGTCTATATAAAGATCTCTAAACAAGTTAATCCCAAATTTTTTATGTTTATGAAGGTTGAAAGAGGGGGTTCTTGCACAGGTGCCACAGATAAAAGCTTCTCCATCTTAAAATGCTTTCTACATTGGTTCCATATTCTGAGTGAGTGAAGCACAATTGGGTTATTAGTATATTTCTGAAAACTTGCATTAATTGGGGCACAGAGCAGGGAATATAAAGAAGTACTGCAGGATTTTACCTCTATTGCGGACCAGGCCTGTGTATGTTCATCTACTTGTGTCCAGGTTTTTATAGCTTGTATGTTTGCTGCCGAGTAATAAAACTGAAAGTTAGGTAGAGCCATGCCACCTTCTGCCTTTGGTCTTTGTAGGGTCGCTCTTTGGATAAGTGGATGTTTTGAGTTCCAAATAAATGAGGTTATTGTTGAATCTAATTGCTTAAAAATGATTTATTGATGTATATTGGAATGTTTTGAAATAAAAAAGAAGCTTAGGAAGAATATTCATCTTAACAGTGTTAATTCTTACAGCTAGAGTGAGATGAAGGGTTGACCATCTATGCAAGTCTTGCTTAATTTTTTCATGCAGACGGCGAAATTTTGTTGATAAAGAACTTTGTTTACTTGTGATGTTACCCCTAGGTATTTAAACTGTTTTGCAATGATAAAAGGTAGGGTGTCTTATCTAATATTATATGCTTGAGAATTCACTGGAAATAGTACACTTTTATTCAGATTAATTGAGACCAGAGATCTTTTGAAATTCTGTAAGTGCTGTTAAGACTGCAGGCACAGCATTTTGTGGGTCTGATATATACAGTACCATATCATCTGCATATAGAGAAATTTTCTGTTCCAGTCCTTCTCTGATAATCCCCTTTATCTGATCTGTATTACGACAGTGAACCGCCAGTGATTCAATGGCAATTGCAAATAGCAGCGGTGACAAGGGGCATCCTTGTCTGGTACCACGTTCTAGTTTAAAGTAGTCTGAACAAATGTTGTTGATACAAATTGAAGCTTCTGGATTGGTATACAGTAGGTTGATTCATGCACAAATGTTCGGGCCAAACCCAAATTTCTCCAATGTAGTAAAAAGGTATTTCCATTCAATCATGTCAAATGCTTTTTCTGCATCCAGTGATAATAATATTTCTGGGGTGTTTGCCTTAGTTGGTGAGTATATTACATTAAATAGGCGTCGAAGATTGGAAGATAAGCGTCGACCCTTGATAAATCCAGTTTGATCTTGTGATATTACCGAAGAGAGCACTTTCTCCATATTTCTAGCTACAGTATGATTTTTAAGAGTATCTTAACATCATTATTCAAAAGTGAAATTGGTCTGTATGATGCACATTGTAATAAGTCCTTATTTTGTTTAGGAAAAACTGTGATTAATGCTTGGTGAAAAGTTTGAGGAAGAGTTTGATTGTCTCCAACTTCTGTAAATGTTGCTAATAGGAGGGGAGCTAGCTGAGAAGAGAATTTCTTATAAAATTCTGCAGGGTAGCCATCAGGGCCTGCTGCTTTCCCGCCTTGAAGTGACTTTATAGCATCTAGTAATTCTGATAACGCCAGAGGTTTATCCAGTTCCTCCGCACTAAAAGTATCTATTTGTGGTATATGTAATGTATCCAGAAATGTATTAGATTGTGTGCTGTCTTCTTTAAACTCAGTAGAATATAAGGATTTATAGTAGTCTCTAAATGTGTGCATTATATTTTTATGGTCGATGATTTTGTCTCCGTTCATGTTGGTGATTACTGGGATTGCGTTGTGGACTTCTTGCTTGTAGATATGTTGAGCTAAAAGCTTATTAGCTTTCTCTCCGTGTTCATAGTAATGATGTTTGGATTTATAAATTAGTTGTTCAGTTTCTTTAGTTGTCAAGAGGTTGAGTTCTGAATGCAGAGCCTGCCTTTTCTTATGTAGAGCCTCGCTTGGAAGCCTGGCATGTTGTTCATCTATTCTAGTAATTTCACTTTTTAGCTCTGATACTTTATTGGTTTCTAATTTATTTCTGTGGTAAAGATATGAAATAATCTGTCCTCTTAAGAAGGCCTTAAGAGCTTCCCAGAGTATTCCTGCAGAAATCTCTGAGGATGTATTTGTCTCTAGGAAGAAATTGATTTGTTTGGATATAAATTCTGTACAATTCTCGTCTGCTAATAGAAGCGGGTTGAGATGCCATCTGCGAGGTGAGTGTGTGGGGGATAATGACTTTAGCTCCAAGATCAGAGGTGCATGGTCGGAAATAACAATAGCATCATATTTGCAAGATTTAATCGTAGGCAATAAATTATTATCTATAAAGACATAATCAATTCTTGAGTAGCAATGATGTACTGGTGAGTAGAAATATGTTCTTGAGTTTGGGTTTAAAAACCTCCAGGGGTCTGATAAGTTGTGATCAGTTATAAACTTTGTAATTATCTTTGCAGTATTAGATGTCGTCCCCCCTGTGATAGAAGTCCTATCTAAGAGTGGATTTAAAGCACAATTAAAGCCCCCAGCCATTATAATTTTATGAGTATTCACATTGGAAATGGATGCAAATAAATTTTGTATAAATTCTTTATCATCAACATTAGGTGCATAAGCATTTATCAAAATAATTTTACAGTTAGATAAGTTGCCCATGACCATCACATATCTCCCTTCAGGATCCAATACTACATCTGATGCTACAAATGAGACTGTTCTATGTATGAGAATTCCCACACCTCTAGTTTTCTTTGTAAAGCTAGAATGGAACATTTGGCCAGTCCAGTCCTTTTGCAGCCGGAACTGATCCTTGCTTAGTAAGTGGGTCTCCTGTAAAAATACTATTTTAGCATTTAAATCTGTTAAGTGAGAGAATACTTTCTTTCTCTTTAATTCATGATTCAGGCCTTTAACATTCCAGCTCACAAAGTTAACTGTCCCATCATGGAGACATTGATTCTGAATTTTTGATGTCATTCTATAGTCTTAACTGGAAATGGGACAGCTTTAACCTTAATTTCCTATTTACCCAAGAGTTATTGCCATGCAGCCTATTGCTACATTGGTAGTTATAAGTATAAGGATTAAAAGGATAGATTAGACATAGATATAGCCTGCGCTCTTTCTCTCCCCCACTTAAATTTTGCCTCCCCATGTGAGGCTGGACCCCACTTCACGTAGTCCCGGTCCTCTGACATACCCAGAAACAAAGCACGTCCAAAGCAAAACAAGCCCCCACGCAGCGGCATTTTAGGATTAAAAAATAGAGATATCTATTGCCAATATAGTTTAAATATTATATTCCTAAAATATAATCATTAACAAACTATGAACTTAAGATATAATCTTCAGCAATCTTAAAGTATTAAGATAATAAACCTGGGTGAATGGTGTTAGAAAGTGGTCCAGAATAAGCATAGTAAGTCTTAATGCAATAATAACAATAACAATAAACCAAGGGTATGATGTTAAACAGTCTCCTTTAGGGTGGAGAAAAAACAAATAAATAAATAAAATAAATAAATAAACACAAACATCTACAACTGTAATTAAAACATAAACAGATAGTGCCCGAGTAATAAAGAGGATGTATAATTATAATACCCGTGTCTTTACAAATAGATCAGACAGTAGGTTATATATCCTTGCCATGTCACGACAGGCTACGACTCACTATTGTGTTTCAGAATAGTGTTGAGATCAGCTTTCTTAATTCCTTTTCTGCTTCTTCCTTGCTGGCGAAGACATAGAATTGACCTTGCAATTCCACTTTCAGTTTGGCAGGATGCAAGAGACTGTATTTGATATCAGCTTGCCGTAACCGCTGTTTAATGTTGTAGAAGGCTGCACATTTAGTAGCTGTTGCGGGAGAGAAATCAGAGAAGATACGAATGTGGTTATTTTCATATATAATCTCTTGCTTGTGTCTGAGGAGTGCCATCACCTCTAGCTTAAATAATAATCTCTCGAATCGAATAATAAAAGATCTAGGTCTAACGGTATTTGATCCGCATACGCGATAAACCGCTGCTATCTCAGAATCTGCTTTAAAGTCCTATCCAATTATTTTAGAAAATACTTCAGCTGCGAATTTCACTGGGTTTGGACTTTCTCGATTCTCAGGTAGACCTTCGATTCTAATATTATTCCTTCTGCTTCCATGTTCCAAAGCAGCAAGTCTGTCTCTGAGTTTTTTTGCATTTGGAGTTGGCAGCAGTTGCTTTTTCTTCAGCACTGGCAGCTAGATTTTTGGCTGTTTCAATCCAAGTCGTAAATGTCTCTTTGACATCCTCCAGTTGATCAGCAAGTGTGCTCAGTTTAGATGTGGTTTCCTGAATGCGCTCTTCAATTTTACCCAGCATATCTTTAAAGACTGCCTCAAAGCAAACATATATGCGTTTCTCCAAGTCTTTATTATCCTGCTGCAGCTCCTGTCGCAGCTTCTCATTTGCCTTTTCACTTGCCTTCTCGCTTTTCCTTATATCTTTCTTTATCTCTTGCTTGAGCTCAGCCATCATCACCTTCAGTTTAGACAAATCATTTCTGTTTTCGTGCACCGTAGGTGAGGCGGTGGGCTCTATTACAGCCGGTGTTCCCGGCTCGCATTGAGTAGTTGAAAGCGCGGACTGCAAGGCCTTTTCCAGTTTCAGATGATCTTCTTCAATCGGCGAGCTAGCGTGTCCTGCGTCACTCATACTCGTACATTCGCTCCCCATTTCACTCTCAGCCGGAGACGATGTAGCGGACCCGAAGAGTCTGGGGTTTCACCCATCTGATCCAGGTCAGTCTCTGAAAGGCCGTACCTTGAGCTTGAACTTGGACTTGTCGGTCTGAGCTTGCATGTAGCTTTAGTTTTCGTTTCTTTCTGAACCCCTTTCTTGTTGGCCATGTTTATATATGCTTACATATAATGTAGTAGTACCCTCAGGTTGGATAAATACAGGATATCTCAGGATAATAAGAAAATAATATGAAAAATAACACCACTGCTAGTGGAGCTCTGCTTCAGACATCCATCTCTCGCAACAGACAAGACCAAATATTTTCAAACTTTTGCCCGTCTCTTGGCTCCTGCTACTTATATTTGTTCTCTTTTACAGTTTAATCCAAACAAGGCCTTACAGAATTTGCTAGAGTTATGCCTTTAATAACATTCCAACCCTCTGCTCAACCTATCTTCAATTCTTGCAGCGAATGCTAACATCTCCCTTATCTTTCTGTGTATTTCATGGATGCAAGCAAGACCATACTCACTCTCACTCTTTATTATTTCATTACAGCCTAATGAATTTGCACTCCACAACTGAGACCAAATCACTTATCTATATAAAAATATCTATAATCAATATATGTCTCTTTGTATAGATAAGTCTTTTTAAGTCTCTTTGTATGCTGATTATACATTACATTTTCTCCCTAATGTCCCGAGGCCTCGTGTATAATGCCAATTAACACTAAAACATGTCTTATGGACAAAACTAGAAATGTGTGTAATCACAAATAAAATCCAGATGCATAAAACTGTGTGTATGCCAAGTCTCATGCACTTCTCCTTTGTAAATCCCAATGAATGTGAACTTGAAAACATGCATATGGAAGCGCTTATAGCCCCATCCCAACTCCTTCAAGAATTTTGCATATTTGAATATGCAGATCAATATAAATTGCCCCTTTCCGTTCAGCGTTTTGTTGCCCTATAGTACATTCTGCTACAGCCTGAGCCCAAGAGTGGAGGTCATTATAACATCGCCCTTTTTTTTAACATTTTTTTGAGTTTATTAAAAGCAAGTAATGTTCCACACCAGCCACTCAAAGTTGACAAAAACAAATTCAAATCAACCACCACCCATAAGGTAGAGAGCAACAGCCAGAGTAAAACTTTAAGAGTGAAAAAAATTGGGTGAAAATCATTTTCCCCAATTTAAGTGCTTATTCTAAAATGTTATTGATTAGATCTTGCCAGGTTTTTAAAAAGTTTTGTACAGATCCTCTAAGTAATAATTAGATTTTTTTCAGTTTCAAATAGTATATAACATCAGTTGCCCAATGACTTAAAACAGATGGGTTAGGATTCTTCCAGTTGAGCAAGATAAGTCTACTCCAATTTAAGCCCATCTGGGAGTACACCAAACACATCTATTAATTGATTAGGAGAGATTGTGACACCAAGACTGTCTGAATGGCATTTAAAGATTTTGGTCTAGATTGATGTTAATTTTGTGCATGCCCAAAACATATGGCCCAATGAGGCTGGAGCTCGATTGCAACGTTCGTACGATGTACTGGTGAGAAGGAATATGCTGTTGATTTTGGGTTTAGAATTCTCCAGGGGTCTGATAATTTATGATTAATTACAAACCATGTAATTGTTTTTGCAACATTATATATCATTTCCACTGTGGCAGGAGACCTAGCCAGCTCTGGATTTAAAGCACAATTAAAGTCTCCAGCCATTATAATTGTATGAGTGTTCACATTAGGAATGACGGGTTCAAACTCTCTGGGCAAGTAATAGGGACACAGACTTATGGCCAACAGTTCAATGTCCCTGCAGCAAGTGGAGATTTGGACGTTTACATGTCCAGAGTTACACCACCTTCTATTTACATAGAGAGCGAGTCCTCCTCCTTTACGCTTTCCACAGGTATTTGCATCTCTGTCTGCTCTAACTGTGCTAAACCCGGGTAGCTCCACGTTAGCATCTGGGATGTTAGTTGTTAGTCACGTTTCGCAAAAACACAACAAACTGCATTCTCTGTAGGTCCTGACGTTTTTCACAAGCGCAGCCAGTTCATCGATCTTATTTGGTAGTGAGTTCACATTTCCCAGGATCACAGAAGGTATATATATTGTCACACACGTGCGCATGGGTGGCAGCTAAAGGGCTTGAGTAAAGGCAGTTTGGAGGCATGCCGGGATGAGGCAGAGTACACTGACTCTTTTTCTCCCCTGCCTGTAGACCATTCCCGGGGGATTCCACCTGGCTCTCTTGACATCACTTCTTGGACCGAGCCAATGGAAGTCGACCTCACCAGCTCCGGCCCCTCTGATGTCACGTCCGGCTGTGATCCAATGGTTGAAGACCACGTGCTCGATCCTTATGACCTCACTTCCTGTCTCCCCCTTTAAAAACCTGCCCCTTTTCCCTCAGTCTTGTTTTGGACTCCGTTGTATGCACTTCAGTGCTGGTTATTTTGATAAAAACGACTTTTGCAGCCAGGATATCAGATTACACGGGTGGCTGCCCCAACCCTTTATCTGTCTATGTCTCGTTTTTGTGACAGTGGCGTAGCCGGCAGGATGGAGAAGTCCCAGAAGAGAAGGGGACAGGACCTGCAATACACCCAGGTGGGAACGTACCGCTCCCGGCACGCATAACTAGGCCACCTAGAGAGGCCAAGGAGTGTGCGGGTGGGGCTCACAGAGTTGGGCTGCCCTGGAGGGGGGAGGCAAAAGGGGCTCAGTATGCTCTCTTGGGGGAGAGTGCCTGCCTCCCTGTCAAACCAGAGCTCCATTTACCACCTAGGGGTGCCCCAGACTGGCAGGTGAGTGAAATAAAAAAATGGAGGTTGGACCCAGAGCGGCTGACCAGCAAACAAGCCTGGTCCTTCTGGGCAATGGTAGGGCAGTGGCTACGGCCCTTTGAAAACAAGCCCTACCAAATAATAGAGCAGGTAGCTTGCTATCTGCTCCTGAAAGCGCTTCCCCATGGCTTCACCCAGCCGGTCTGGGGCAAGCAGTTCAAGAACATGTCAGAGCTCATAGAGCTTCTGGAGACACAGAGGGCGGCCTCACACTCTGGGGGAGCAGAACCGTCCTTATGTCGAACTCAGCCGGGGTACGTCCCAAGACCTAGCTCCTCCCTGTACAACCTGGAGCTTGTATCGCCGTCCGCGGTGCCGCGGGCACGCAAACCGCTTGGAGGCAAGGAGGAATGCAGGTGGAGGACGAGGGGGGGGTTGGTGTGCTCTGGTTAATCCGTTGGCGGTCCCACATACTGGCGTGGTGATCGTCAACGGACACAAGACCACCGTTTTGTTCGATTCCGGCAGCAACATTTCCATTGTTGCCCGCTGCTTTGTGCTACCGCAACAGTGGCTAAAATTTAAGACCGGTATAACCTGTGTCCACGGAGAAATCCGCTGGTACAGGACTGCCGCTTGTGTCATCAGTTACGGAGGATCAGTTCGCAAACTGATCCTCCACACCCGGTGATACTAGGGCGGAACTGGTCTAAAATTAAAAGTGGTGAGACACATACCACTCCCGGGATTAATTTGGGCCTCGTTTTGGACGGAGATGAACCGTCTCAAGCTGCCTCCACACCGTGTAATCAGCCGGCAGAGAGAGACGAAGCAGCCGTCCTGGGTGACGTGGCAACTCCCGGGCCGTCACGTGCTGACACGTCATCCACCAACGCTGCGGCGGAGCGGGAGGAAACCACGCCCATTGAGGTCGACGCTGACCCTCTCTCCTTGTTGCGGTTCCAATTTAAAGAGACGCCGGCTTCTTTTAGAAGGGAGCAATGGAATGACAACTCCCTGAAGTTTGCAAAAAATGCAGTGGTCCTTGTCAATGGCCAGCACACTGATCAGTCGATGCCACAGGGCCCTCACTTTGTATTAGACAACGACCTTCTTTACCGTGTAGCAATGCATGATGGGCAGGAGAGAAAGCTGCTGCTAATTCCACGTACCTTCCGGCGGCAGGTCTGCGAGCTAGCACACGCCCACCTCCTAGGTGGCCACTTGGGCACCGAGAAAACTCTGGAGTGGATCAAGCTCCGTTTCTACTGGCTGGGAATCAATGAGGAGGTTCGTCGCTTTTGCGTTTCCTTCCCGGAGTGTCAACTGCGACAAATTCCTAGGAGGCACTGAGCTCCTCTCGTTCCTATTCCCCTGATTGATGTTCCCTTCCACAGAATCGGGGTCGACTTGGTTGGACCCCTAAAGCCCTCAGCCCGAGGACACAAGTACATTTTAGTCCTCGTGGATTATGCTACACGATACCCCGAAGCTGTTCCGTTGCGATCAGCTACCTCCAAGGCCATCGCACGGGAGTTACTAGGGGTCTTTTCGCGCGTGGGTATTCCCAAGGAAGTCTTGACAGACCAGGGGACACCTTTTACCTCGGAGACATTCAAGGAGACTGCTAAGTTACTGAAAATAAAGCATTTAAAGACCATGGTGTATAACCCTCAAACCGACGGGTTAGTAGAGAGGTTTAATCAGACTTTCAAACAAATGCTACGTAAGGTGGTCAGCGAGGATGGAAGGAACTGGGATCAGCTCCTCCCCCTCGTCCTTTTTGCCTATCGGGAAGTCCCACAAGCCTCCATGGGGTTCTCCCCTTTTGAATTACTGTATGGGCGACAACCTCGGGGCATATTAGACATTCGAAAAGAAGGATGGGAAGAAGAGGCTCTTCCCTCTACAAACATATTAGAGTATATCGTGCAGTTACGCAATAGATTTTGAAAGATTCGGCCTCTCCTTAAAAGTCACATATAAGAGGCTCAAGCAGCGCAGGCCCGTTACTATAACCGCGGCACGTCTCTTTGGGAGTTCCACCCGGGAGATCGGGTTATGGTCCTAGTGCCTACCTCCCACTCTAAGTTGCTTGCCCATTGGCAAGGCCCCTACGAAGTTAAGGAGAGGAAGGGACTGGTCGACTATTTGGTGAGTCAACCCAATCGACGGCCGAATTAGCTGGTTTATCATGTGAACCTGCTGAAACCGTGGAAGGACAGGGACCCCGCTCCCTCCTCCGGCCAGCCCTGCTCACTCTTCGCTCACACACACAACCTTAACTTCGGTACGGATTTAAATCCCAGACAACGGCAGGAGCTGGAAACAGTTATCCGGGCCGTTCGGGAGGTAGTCAGTGAAAACCCCGGAAGGACCTCTCTGGTTGAGCACAACATTGTGACAGAGCCCGGGGTTATTGTCCGAGAACGCCTGTATCGTCTTCCCGAGGCAAAAAAGGCTGAAGTGGAGCTTGAGATCAAGCGCGTGCTGGTACTAGGTGTGATTGAGGAAAGTTATAGTCCCTGGTCCAGCCCCATTGTGCTCGTCGGTAAGCCTGACGGGAGTTGGAGGTTCTGCAATGACTTCCATCGGCTTAATCAAGTCTCCCAATTTGATGCCTATCCAATGCCACGCGTGGACGACCTTGGTGAGGCCGGGCTCCGGATTTATCCCAAGAAATGCTTCTTTGGATTAAGCGAGGCCAAATATTTAGGCTACCTGGTGGGTTGGGGTACCCTAAGGCCACAGTGCTCCAAAGTTGATGCCATTTTGAAATGGCCCCGTCCGCGAACCAAGCGGCAGGTCCAAGCCTTTCTTGGGTTAGCCGGGTACTACCGCCGGTTTGTACCCCGGTTCTCGGAGAGAGCGGCGCCCTTGACTGATTTAACAAAGAAGAGGGCCCCGAACATTGTGGTATGGAATGAGAAGACAGGCGCTGCATTTGGTGACTTAAAGCAGGCCCTTACGTCCGCACCTATTTTGATGACACCTAACTTTTCTTTGCCTTTCATCTTCCAGATGGATGCTTCGGACACAGGCCTGGGTGCCGTGCTGAGCCAAAGTGTCGATGGTGTGGAACACCCCATCATGTTCCTGAGCCAGAAACTGTTGGACCGGGAGACCAGGTATGCAGCGGTGGAAAGAGAGGCTTTGGCTATTAAATGGGCGATTACTCAGCTTAGGTACTACCTGTTGGGCCGGGAATTCACCCTTGTCACGGACCATGCACCTTTACAGTGGATGGCCCTACACAAGGAGTCGAATCCGCGGGTCACCCGGTGGTTTCTTGACCTACAGCTGTATAAGTTTTCGCTCGTTCATCGTTGGGGCGCTCTCCATGCCAACGCTGATGCTCTTTCTCGGGTTAACGACCTCTTGGTTAGGGTCGCCCGACCCGACGGGTCTGGGCTAAGGGGGGGGCTTTGTCACACACGTGTGCATGGGAGGGAGCTAAAGGGCTTGTGTGAAGGCAGTTTGGAGGCATGCCGGGATGTGGCAGAGTACACTGACTCTTTTTCTCCCTTGCCTTTAGACCATTCCCGGGGGATTCCACCTGACTCTCTTGACATAACTTCCGGGACCGAGCCAATGGAAGTCAACCTCACCAACTCCGGCCCCTCTGATGTCACGTCCGGCTGTGATCCAATGGTTGAAGACCACATGCTCGATCCTTATGACCTCACTTCCTGTCTCCCCCTTTAAAAACCTGCCCTTTTTCCCTTTTCCCTCAGTCTTGTTTTGGACTCTGTTGTATGCACTTCAGTGCTGGTTATTTTGATAAAAACGACTTTTGCAGCCAGGATACCAGATTACACGGGTGGCTGCCCCAACCCTTTATCTGTCTATGTCTCGTTTTTGTGACAATATATATACACACAGTGAAACCTTGGTTTACGAGTGTTTTGCAAGATGAGCTAAAATTTTTAACAAATTTTAACTTGATACACGAGCGAGGTCTTGCAATACGAGTAGTACATATATGCTTTGTATGCTGAGCGTCACATGGGGATTGTGGGTAATCGTCTCCCATGCTCATTCTCAGTCGGCGTGCCTCACTCACATAGTCAACATCCGTATGAGCGTTTACTGTTTACTATAGTATGGTGACCATGTATGTGTGTGCTGTAACGTGCGAGTCCCTGTCATGCACCCCAAAACACAAGGCTGAGTCTCAGTACTTTATCAAAACCAGCTTTATTCAGCATGAAACAGGAACAGCATTGTTATTTATTGTAGCAGGATCTACTGCTCTCTTATACAGAGACACAGCAATCAGGCAGGGTCGTGACCAGGTTAGTGACTAAGTAATACTGTCCTCTTGCATTTATAATGTTCCTTGCATCACCCATCGACGACAGACGCTTACAGCTTGAGCGCGATCTTTTCTGATTCTCTTTTAGAGAGACTTAGAAACCTTACAGTGCGTAAAACATTTTTTTTTTATTTTGTGTCCAAGCATAGTGACTCTTCAGGCAAAAACAACTGTCATTGGATAGGTTTCCTTGTTAAAGTCGCAAAAAAAAAAAAAAAGATTCCAGTGAGCCAACAGATAGCAGTGATTCCATTAGTTAGAGTGAAGATTTTGTATTAATCATTTTTATATAAATATTTGTGGGTTGTGAAACAAATTATCTGAGTTTCTGTTATTTCTTATGGGGAAATTCGCTTTGATACATGACTGCTTTGGATTACAAGCATGTTTCTGGAACGAATTATGCTCACAAACCGAGGTTCCACTGGGTATATACATATATATATATATATATATATATATATATATATATATATATATATA
>JANRMT010062821.1:28519207-28533642 GCA_026402145.1 Polypterus bichir lapradei | reverse complement strand
ATATATATATATATATATATATATATATATATATATATATATATATACTGTATATATATATTGTCATATAAATGAGTCCAAGACATTATAAAGGTTTGGGGCAGCCACCCGTATATTGTTTTTCCCAGCTGCAAAAGGGTTTTCTGAGTCAAACACACGATATGCATATCACAGACTCCAGAACCAGAAGTGACGTCATCAAAGGGGCTGGCTTCGGATGTGACGCCATCAAAGGGGCCGGCTTCGGAAGTGACGTCATCAAAGGGACCAGCTTCGGAAATGATGTCATCAAAGGGGCCGGCTTCGGAAGTGACTTCTTCAGAGGCGCCGGAACCTTGCAGGATTTCCCGGCAAAGATCTGGAGGAAACTGAGAAAGACAGTCAGCGCACTCCGCCACCCCCTGGTCAGATGTTTTATTACAATTACTCAAGCCCTTTTGCTGCCTCCTACTCGCACGTGTGTGACAATATATATATATATATATACTGTATTGTCACACACGTCCGACTAGGAAGACATTGTATGGACCAAGCAAAGGTAATTCCACACCAGGCCAGGGGGTGGCGGGGTGTACTAAACCTTCTCCTGTTGTCTCTACAGACCAGCCGCGGGAGAACCTGTCTGATTTAAAACAGATGACGTCACTTCCAGTTCCGGCGCCCAGAAGAATATCACTTCCGGTTCTGGTGCCTAGAAGATTATCACTTCTGGCACCTACTCTGGCTAATGAAGAACATCACTTCCGGTTCTCTTACTTCCTGTCCTATCCCTTAAAGCTACCATCTTGACAAACCATCATCAGTTCTGCTTTGGACTCGGTATAGAGAACATCTCTGTATTTATCAAGGAATCTTTTGCAGCCAGGAATAATATACAGATGGCTGCCCCAAACCTTTTTAAGTTTGTCGAGTCAATTCCTTTTACTACATACACAGTATATATATATATATACACATACACACACACACATATATAATTGTAATTAAAATTAAAACATAAAAAATGCAGAAAAGGAAATAGGATGCATAATTACAGCATGAGTCTCATTGTGAATGGATCAAACAGCAGGTAAGATCTTCTTTGCCTTTGCCAGGACACAATGCAACTCAAAATTGTATTTCAAAAAGTGTTGAGATCAACTTTCTTAGCTCAAAACGTTGCCCTTGTTCAGTCAGTGGGTTGGCAAGTGGGTTGAGAAGCCATGTCTTTATAGGGTGTAATTGTGTTATATTGTTGCATCATTCAAATAATTTTCAAAGATGACCAAAGGGATAATATTAAATATCTTATCTTACCAAGAAGCCAACCATCACGCACAACACCATTTTCAAGTTTGTTCCCAACACTGCTATTGCTCAGGATGAATGAATCATGAGTTAAGTCAGTTGAGCTGAGCATACAAAATTAATGAGACACATTTTTACATCACAGATAATTTATACATTAATAGAGAGGAGATGCTTTCTATTTACATAAGCACATTCATTCTGGCGGTGGGCTAGTGCCCTGCCCAGGGTTTGTTCCTGCCTTGCACCCTCTGTTGGCTGGGATTGGCTCCAGCAGACCCCCGTGACCCTGTGTTAGGATATAGTGGGTTGGACAATGACTGACTGACTGACATTCATTCATTCTGTGGCAGCTCCTTTATAGCAGTGAGTGTGCAGTCAATCGCTCCTCTTACATTTGAAAAACCGGATGTTGCTGCAAATTGCAGCTTGATATCTGCCTGTTCAACCACAGTGTACGTAAATCTAATACATCTGCTTAACAAGCGGATAATACCATTCCATAGAGCTGGCATAGCACAACTCGGTGATGACTGAGAAATAATCAGCCAGCCAGTTCTCATTGAAAAGCTCCAGTGGCTAAAAACCCGAGGGAGGACAGAACTTGCAAAGGAGCAGGTAGAACACAATTCCTCAAAGTCTGCCTTTGTAAAGCTGGCACCAGTTCAGTACACAGCTCCAAGAGGATAGCCCTTGGAAATCAAAATCTACTTCGAAGCCAGTCATCATCGCCTATAAATGCATGTTCTCTTCTAATTCTTCTATTTGCGATGTCTTCTAACTACGCTAAAGCAGCCATGGTAGTTAGAATAGTTTGGCCATTCCTTTCACCATTATATTTTTGTAGATTGATTACAATTAAGTGCCTTCAATTTGTAAACAATATGCAGTTAATTTCAGTGTATATGATGAAGCCAGTGTCATGGATGCAAATCTGAAAAAGAAAAGTAAATAACACAGAAACAGTATCATTACTTTTATGCTGGGTGCCACCAGTTTTGCAAAACTGAGCAGAAATGTGTGTACGCATGGAGTGAGGCTGCCGTGAAAATATGCATGGCTTTATGCCAAGTTTATTTTTATTACATCTCGAAGTGAATGTGGAAACAGGAGTATGCAACATTTTTGTGTGTACACACTGCTTATACATGAGGCCCAAGTCCTCAACTTGTTGTATCCTTCTAAAGTCTTGTCTGGCTACCAGATTAATTGATATAAATCTGCACTTTTTGGATACATAACATTAAGACATCTATGCCACAGTTCAAGAGCTCACAACTGGCAACATTTGTGACATTAGGAAGGATGTCAGACTGTCACTGACAGAAGGCACCTTTACCACTTTGTGAAACTCGTTATATTGACCCAAAAAAGGACACCAGTAATGAAAACTGCATCCCTTATATCCTACTTTTCTACTTGTTGTTAAACAAATTTTCACCATTTTATAGATGGATATAAGTCCTTTATTTTAAATTAATTATTTAGGTCATTTGCTCTATAATATAATTTACTAGCAGGAGTACCCCAGCGTTGCCCGGGAATCTATAACTGGCAAATTTCCATATGAAAGAAACCGAACATAGAAAAAGAACAAACAGTTTTCTGATTGACAATTTATTGTAAGTTCCTCCACACTGGATTCTGTCTGCTGTGGTGTTTCAGACGGCCCTTGAAATAGACTTTCTTGTGGCATCTGAAGTGGACCTTCCAATTCTACGTTGTTTTTTTGGTGGCATGGGTATATTTGTGAAAAGCAGGACAATTATAATGTGTTACATGGTATTACGTATGGAATAAGCACCACAGTGAGATGAATTTATGTTATTTACAATATGTCGGAAAGCGAACAAATAGCACCAGTCAGTCAGAAACAGCAACACTGAAATCGTACTGTGAGTCAAAAAGCAAGCAAATAGCACCACAAATACGGAAAGCCAGTGAGAAAGAGTAGCACTGAAACCGTACTGGGAAAAATGGTGGGGAGGGGTGCTTGTTTGTAAGGAGCGTCTGTGTTTAACTGTGATGCCATCTAACAGACGTTGGCGATGGTAACTACAGAGAGAAGTGACATACAACTGGTGCTGCGTTTGTGGAAAATGATGTCTTTTTAAGGCGAGTCTCTGTTCAAACTTGCTTGCGTATAACGGACGTTGGCGAATGAAATACAGCACTATCAGTGTGTGTGGGAGTGTGACGTGCGGAAACGCGAGTGTGTCAGCTGGTCACTCGCACTGGGTCATTCAAGTTTTACATCCATACGGCAGTTCCCCTTCATCCGATCAAAGCAGTCGGCCTTCTCATACTTGGACACTTCCACCATCTCTTGGCTATTTAAAGAAACATGGGTAAAGTGCGACGTAAAGAGACCAAAGCTGCCACTAAATGGCACCGTGGTGAACGTCTGTTGCAACGTGTGGCCATCTTGTCAATGATAAGTACGGGGACGTGTGCCGAAACGTTGTGTCGGTGAAAAGGTGCCCTGTGGTTCACCATGAACATTTTTTCCAACCAAACATACCCCATGACCTTCTCCTGGTGACAAAGGAGCCCCATCCCCAGTTTGGTGCCGATCGGACGCCCGCTGCAGATTTGTGTGGCGGACAAACAAAAATACATGCACACATCGACTCTGCTTTATATATTAGATTTTGTGTATTCCATAAATTTGTTTCATGTTTATTAAATAGGAATTCTCAAACTTGTAAGGATAGTCAAAGATATAAACCAATACATTTACAGTGGGCATTGTAAAGGGATTGATAATCATATTATTTCTTCCTTTAGGGCCAGTAACCCATTTGCTTAATGCCACTTCTCCCTCTCTGTAGGCCTTATGCCAGTTCTTGTCTAGCTGTGTATCTTTGAAGTTTCCAAACCCCAAATGCTACTGAGATGGCAGTGGTTCAATCATTGAGTTTGATGTGCAACAAAAGAAATTTCAAAGTCAAGAATCTTCATTTTGGAAACATTTTATGGCATTTAAAATAAAAATTATTTCAAACTAATTTTTACATATGGGCATTTTAGATTCACCTTCTGGGCTCAAATCAGGTATGTAATACCCCACCAGGTCAAAAGAGGGTGTAATCTCTAATTGTGTCATCTAATTTTTTATGCAGTGCAGAGAAGACGCCCACTGTGTGCAGCTAAACACACCCACTTCATTGGAGGCGCCACTTATTCTGGTTAAGATCATTTGAAGCTGAGAGCTCCCGGAAGGTGGCATTTGACCCCCACATGTCAGACCTCCCCGAATTTGACCCACTCAAGACAGCAAATTTATTTAAAAAGCCTTATAGGCTCAAAAGGTTTTTTTAATCATCTTTTGTGCCTCCATGCACTAATAGCTGTTCGTTTTTTGACCTCTTGCAAACATGGTGGCCCAGTTGGCACCCCAATTTTTCATTAGGTCTCTCTTGCCAACTTCCTAACTTGCAAAATGAAGAGATAAATTATATAGCACATGCACAAAAATGATATTTTTACCTATGATGTTTCATTTTCAGGCTTCTACATCTTTGTTTTATTTCTTTTAAGTTATTACATTATTACATGTCTTAGTATGTTGTTATATACATTATTAAATATGTTAATATATAATTTAATATATATATCCAGGAAACGGTATGCTGTTATACCTGCCATTTGCAAACAAAGACTAAATCTGAACTTATTTTTTGTTACATAAGAATTATAGCAATGTATGCATGTTAGCTATAGGGGAAAAGGTTGTAGCGGTCCGGTGCCGCTAAGATTCACACCGTCAATATGACGGTGATTTATTTATTTTTATGGAGGAGATGCCGGGCCTGCTGGGAGATGTGGTTTTAACTAATAGTAGCACTGCTACAAGGTAAACATTTCTTTTACCTTTTACCTATTTAAGTATCCTGTGTATCAATACAAAGCCAAACAAATATATGTATTTAAATGTGCATACACCCATTTCCACACTCAAATCGCGATGTATAAAACCTAAACTTTGGCTTAAAACCATGCACATTTTCACGGTAGCTCAAACCCAGGCATACACAAGTTTTCTGTTCGGTTTTGCAAACTGGCAGCACCCAGCGTCAACGCAGTGCTTTTGTTCCAGTGTGGTTTCCCTTTCTTTTGGAGCTCCACATCCCTGACGCGGCTTTATAATATACATTGAAATTAACCGCATATTGTTTATTAGTTTAAAGTATCTGATTGAAATTAACCTGTAACAATATAATGGTCCATGGAATAGCCAGACTATTCCAAATGCCATAGCTGCTTTAGCAATTTTACTCTCACTGCACCTTCTTCTTCTTTCAGCTGCTCCCGTTAGGTGTTGCCATAGCGGATCATCTTTTTCCATATTACTCTCACTACACCACTCGGAGTATTTATATCACTGTATCTGAGTGTGGAATCATAGCTCTACAGCAGTTGATCGGATAGAGAGTTATCGGTATGCAGCATCAAGCACACGCTGCCTCAGCCATACTATCTATTGAACTGCTCTCACACGGCAAACACTTCAGAGCTGTACTGAGCCGTATTTTGTCAAGCCCCCCACTGACTGTAGTTTATATTTTTCTCTCCTCTTTGGCCATCTGATGACCATTTTTGTTATTATCTTGGATGTTTTGATTCTCTATTGTTCTATATAACTGTTATAAATAACTGTTCTTTTTCTGTTTTAACTCTGTTTAGTTATTATTATTGTAAAGCACTTTGGGGAACTTTTATGGCAATGTGCTATATGAATACATGTTGCGTTTAACCTTGACTTGTTGTCTTCTATGCTAGTCTTATGATTGCTTTACTACTTTTTGTGAAAGATGCCCCATTAAATAAAGACAGTTTAAATGCAAGTTTCTGTTGTACAAGTGAAGGTCCATGCCTGTGATGAACATCATTGTGGAGACCCACGTAAAAGTTTTTATTGTGTAAGAAAGATTTTATTCACTATATATAGTTTTCATTGCCGATCTCAGTTCCTGTATGCACATATACACAATAGAACTGCTTGTATTTCAGTTTCCATATTTTAGGGAACATTTTACAGTGTTGCTGTTAGTGAGCCATTGACGGGCAAAATAAGGCACAATGGAAAAATTTAGCATATAATTTAGCTAGTCATGGAAAGCAGTTAGGCACAAGATTGATGGACTAAGTGTAATTTAAAATATCACATTTAATATTTCAAATATTTTTGGTGAACTTGATATCCGCTTAATATATATAGCCCCTTAAGAACAGAAAGCACTGCAGTTTACAACAAAGGTTTGTCCTCACTGCTTGCAGACTTCCCTCCTCATCACTACATCATTTATGAACCTAGTTCTTTTTTGACATCTTTACTATACACTCAGCAAAGACATGGTTCCATACCTTTCAGTCTTTATGCCCCTTTGCTTCTGGCTATTATCTTGACCTTTCCTGCAGTCACTTTCACATCTTTCCCTTCCACACTATCTTTAGATTTCTGTTATTTCACTTTGCTTTTCACTTGCAATACAGGATTATATGTCCAGAAATGAGTTGCACTGCAAATCATTTTTCTGCCTTTCTAGGTTTAGTTTGTGTCATTCTATTTAATAGATGTTTTTTTCATTTTTATCTTTCAGCTTTGAAATATTTTGCTGTTCCCTGTGGATTATGCTTCTTCTCTAGCTTTACCTGATCTGTTGCCAACCATCAGCCTGTTTAATCAGTTTCAGAGCCTCTCCAACTTGTAGGTGAACAGATTTCAGACGAAAGTTTTTTTTTTTCCATTTCGATGAAGCACGCTATTCAACATGAGCATTTTGCTGGCAGTCCATCATATGCATCTCTAGTCACTACCACAAATGGCAATAGACTCAAAACAGTAATCTGGTAAATCTCCAGCTTCAACTCAAACATTGTAACATTACCAACTTGACTATGTCAAGAAATGTATGTTTATGACTGTAGATGGGTGGCACCCAAGAGACAGTCCTTGATAAAGGTGGATAGCCAAAGTGACTACAGGTATGACAACAAAGGGATTGACATCTATAGACACACAGGATCATAAGACTATGGAGATGCAGCATTTGGGATGAATCGGCCAAACCAGGTTCTCCTGAAAAATTGCTGCAAAGCTGGTAATGATGATTTTTAGTTTAGATGATTGCTGCTATATTTTGGACTAATTGCAGCTGAGTTACATATTTTTTTAGGAATTCTTGATTGGCATCCATTACAACAATCTACACAACTAAAGACTGTACAGCATATTAAGTCCAGCATCTTGCAGTGATATAAGACACAAAACTTGTGCGTTGTTTCTTAAGTGAAAGAACACAGTCTTAATAAATATGTTTAATGTGTGATTTGAAGTTTACCTCTAAATCTAAAATGACGGTGTGGAAAAGTAAAAAAATACAGGTCAATAACTTGTGCTTGACAAATCTGGTGTACGTGACAGAAAGCATGTTCTATGGTGTACTTGGCAGGAGTCATGCAGACCCTGCATGCTTATAGTGTACGTGAACAAATGCTACTTCTTGTTTCTGGGCTTCTACATGGAAGGCCATGGGTGTGGACTCATTGAGCCCCAAAACTAAGGAACTAACAGATGTACTCCACCTTTAGGTTTTGGTAATGCTGATTCAGGCTAATATTTTGAAATACTTGAGTAAATAAAGTCAAAAACCCTATAAAAATCTGGAACACCGCCCCCTCGGGGCAGACGAAGGGCAGGTGTCCTAGGACTGTGCTTCTCTGTCATTTAACCTTTGCCTGGTGTGTATCAATAAAAGATTTTTACTAACTTTAATTATATCTCTCTGTCTTCAGTCACAAGAAACGAAACCATAGAAAAAGTGTCCACAACGGCTAGATTCTTTACATCTGGCCTTATTTGTAAAGCCACATAGCCTTGTTTATTTCTAAGGTCCTATTTTGTTCGCTGCCAATAATTAAAATGTCTGTTTTTCCCTTGTTAACTTGAAGGAAATTATTACTCATCTACTCATTGATTTTAGAAAGAAACTGGGTCAGAGGATTTAGAGCCTTAGGGTCATCTGCCGTTATCAATAAATAAATCAGTGTGTCATCTGCATAACTCTGGTATATTATTTTATGTTTAAAATGATTAGGAACATGAAGATTGAGAAAAACAGGTTGGGGCAAAATAGACCTCTGTGGTATACAATGTGTAATGATTTCTGATGTATAATTTTTGTAACTGACAAGAAATGTTCTTCTTATAATGTATAGTAAGAGTGAAGCCAGCTCAAGGCACTGCCAGAAGAGTCTACCCACTATCTAAAGCTGTAATCAGTGGTATCAAATGCTGCAATCAAATCTAATAGAACAAGAGCTGATACATTATTTGCATCAGCATTAAGCTATAAGTCATTAATTATTTTAGCTTAAGTCATTTCTATACTGCGACTTGGTCTGATAACTGACTGATATTTATCCAAAATAATTCTTTTTTCATTCGAGTAGTCATTTAATTGTTGAAAAAAACAATTTTCTAGAATTTAATTCAAAAAAGGCATATTAAAGGTTAATAGATATAAAATTACCTAAAACAGAAATACCAAGATTAATTTTCTCAAGTAGTGGCTTAACCACTGCAGTTTTTTTAATAATCAGGAAAAATGACACAGCCTTTTGAACAATTACTTTAACTAGATCAAATACACTGGCGATTAGCAAATATGAGACTTCTTTAAAAAAAAACCCTGTGGGGTCCTGGATCAAGGATACAAATGGATTGTTTTAACTGAGTAATTATTCCATAAAGATCAGTTAAGCTTATTTTAGTAAAGGAGTTTAATTTACTTTGTTCACTACCTTGAAGTTCAGGCTAGGTTCATTCTTGAAGTCTGTGATATAGTATATATTTTATTACTGTAAGTGAAAAAGTGCTTGAAACTGCATGCCTATTTAACTAAGACATCCTGGCATTATTTGTACCACCACATTTTAATTAGAGGTAAGATCATGTAACAGTTTCAATTTATATTTTTTCTCTGATAATTTAGATATAAGAAGTCATACTTCTGTGGACCACATAGTTACTCAAGACTGTTAAATGTTTAACTAGCTTTAGATAATGCTTAGTGGCATAGGGATGTGTAAAGAATTTATCTGTGTGCTGACTGGTAAAAAAATGCATTAAATATGTTATATAAATGATCCTAACTAAAAAAGGAAGCTGTTCTATTAGATTCCGTCACTCTTGTCATGGAGAGCTCAGTTACACACATGGCAGGACCCCATTGTCTAAGGAAATTTCCCTTGCAAAACTGGGTCCACAGCTTGTTGGTGTATTAAAACAATGACTTTAATATCATGTGACTTTTATATGCAATAGTGACTTGTGACTCTTCTTTATTTACAGTTTTTTTTCCCTGACAATTATATACATTTATATGAAAAGCCTCACATTTAGCCACTGATAGTTTAAACATACATTCCAATGACTGTTGCATAAGTTTGTAAATGGTTGAAAATAAGATTCTTGGATTTAGGTTCTAATTTTGGAGAAATAGGACCTTCTCTAAAATATTGTATTTGTTAATGTTAGCCTTCAGTATTTCATAGTGGATTATTAATTTAGTTTTTCTCCATTTATGCTCTTTTAATGTTACTAACTGCTTTGGTTTTGTATGGTATAAAAACTGTGGCTGATTTTCTAATAAGATTTTCAGATGTTACAATGTTAGAAGCTGCCTTCAGTTTTGCATTAGAAATGCTGACCTTAGCATTTATATTGCTGGTCATATTAGAGTAGGTACTAGAATAAGACTAATTACTTATAATAGTAGAATAATAAGAGACGGCTGTGGCATCAAAAATGCCTCTTAAAATATGCTTCTCTATAGTCCTACTAAAAGGAATTGATAAAGAAAATACAGTAATGATCAGATATGCCAATATTCCCTCTCTGAGTCACATCAATTCTAAGCAGATTAAATATATGGGCCTTTATATGTGTAGACTGGGTGATATGTTGAGTAAACTCAAAAATATTTAAAAGATCCATATATTTTTTAGCTTTGTGATCACAATAATAAACTATATGAAAGAAGAAATCACCTACTATTCAATAGTAAATGAGGCATATTTTGGCAGCTGATAAATAGTAAAAGGGAATGTGGTACTCCTTTAATAATGATGGCAAGCTACTGAAAAGATACAAAAGTGCAGAGGCTGACATCCTTACAGTTTACACTGCTCATGAAGATATTCAGTAAGGCACCGGCCCTCTTCCTTTGATGATCTGACTGAATAAAATTACAGTTTGGTGGTGCAGCCTGAATAAATTCTGCAGATCTAACACTACTGACACATGTTGCACACAGAAAAGTCTTTTTCTTAGCAGTAATAAGATCATTTACATACAATGTCTTTCTAGTTAGTGCTTTAATAATACATAATGCCATATTAAGTGTTTTGTAAGTAGGAGGCTGTGCAGAAATAAATATAGATGCTTGTTAAGTTAATAACATTAATACCAAACTGTCTGTGCCCTTTAATAAATATACAATTTTGACTTATTGGCACAACATACCTCTTTAGTAAGACCATTACATATTATCGTATTTTATTACAACGTAATGGCTATTAGTACGCATAATGAAAGGTAGGCAAGAAAGTTGTAATGCCTTTGCAATGCTTTCAGAGAGGAACATAATGTTGAATCCACTGTGGTCTAGTCCATCCCAATCTGTATAAGTGTGATTTATCCCAGAAAAGGTCCCAGTTGTCAAGTAGCCCAGCATCTTGTGCCTCATATCCATACCGAGGTAGCTTCATGAATGTCAGCACATTTTTGAATTTTTAATGGGTTCAATAAATATTACCTTTGGAATTACAGGTACTCGTCGACATACAACCTATGCAAGTTACGGCTGGTCGACTTTACGGCGTGTTTGACAGTTTCCCCCGCCATCTGTTGGCAGCGCCTGTTTCCCGCAGTCCCAAGTCTTGCTACGCAGCAGTAATAATATACACAGCAGTGTTGCCCCACGTGTGTTTGTGTCTTGTTGTTTTAGCAATTTTTGATAATAATATACCCCTAACATGTCTACCAAGAGGAAATTGTTTCTGTCCACTCCTCAGCCTGCCAAAAAGGAAAGAAAGGCCATTGATCTAGACACCAAAATTATGATAATAAAACAGTATGAAGGAGGAAAGAAAGTGAATGCGATCGCATGTGATATGAAGTTATCACACTCTACTGTGCCGACTATTTTAAAGGACAAAAATAGAATTCGTGAAGCTGTGAAAGGTTCTGTACCTTTGCAATCAACAGTGATTACGAAGCAACGTACCGGGCCCATCTATGAAATGGAGAAATTGTTAAACATTTGGATGGAAGATCAAATTCAAAAGCGGACACCGTTAAGCCTCTGTACAGTACAGTCGAAGGCTAGAAGTCTGTTTGAGACTTTAAAGGAACGCGCCGGAGAAGACTACAATCAAGAATTTATGGCAAGTACTGGTTGGTTTAAGAGGTTTAAGAAAAGATTCCAGTTGCATAATGTTCGAGTGACTGGAGAAGCAGCGAGTGCGGATGAGGAAGGAGCTAGTAAGTTTGTCGATAGTTTAGACGAAATAATTAAGAACGAGGGTTATCTCGCAGAGCAGATTTTTAATGTGGATGAAACAGGGTTATATTGGAAGCAGATGCCAGGATGCACTTACATCCACAAAGAAGCCAAAAGCATGCCAGGATTTAAAGCACACAAGGATAGACTGACTGTGCTGCTTGGCGGGAATATCGCGGGGTTCAAGCTGAAGCCCTTCCTAATTTATCATTCCAAAAATCCACGTGCATTTAAGAATGTGAACAAGCACACTTTGCCAGTTTATTATTAGATTAGATTAGATTTAGATTAGATTCAACTTTATTGTCATTACACATGTACAAGTACAAGGCAACGGAATGCAGTTTAGGTCTAACCAGAAGTGCAATTAGCAGAAAGTGCAGGATAAAGGTATAAGTTCTAAGTACACCTAAAAGGGATATATGCAGGGAAAGGCTATGGGTAACTATTACAGAATGATATTATGTGAGCATAATATACAGATTGCTAGTAACTATACTTATAAATTTACAATGAATGAACAGTATCTACAAGTTGCTATTAACTGTAGTCAGGAATTTGCAAATAGATATGAACATAATGTACAGGTTGCTTTTTTCTATAGACAGGAATTTACAAGTAGACATGTACAGATAGATATGTACATAATGTGCAGGTTGCTATTTTCTATAGACAGGAATTTACAAGTAGACATGTACGAATATATACTCAATCAGAAGTGTACAAATGTATTGTGCTTGAATATTTGTATTTTCAAACAGGTATGTACATTGTAGCGCAGTCCATATTAAATAGTGTAGTGGTAATGGGAAGAGTATAGGGGTGTGTGAGGTGTGGGCAGGTGTCAGTGGGGGGCAGAGTTCAATAAGGAGACAGCTCTGGGAAAGAAGCTGTTCTTCAGTCTGCTGGTTCTTGACCTGGGACACCTGAAGCGCCTACCAGAAGGCAGGAGAGAAAACAGTTTGTGGGCGGGGTAAGAGTAATCCTTAAGAATATTGTGTGCTCGACGCACACAGTGTTTCTTTTTAATGTCCTCAATGGCTGGAAGTGGAGTCCCTATAATACGCTGGGCAGTTTTCAACACCCGCTGCAGTGCCTTACGCTCAGCAACAGAGCAGCTTCCGTACCAAACTGTGACACAGTTGGTTAGAATGCTTTCTATTGTGCAGCGATAGAAGTTCACCAGAGTAGTTGAGGAAAGCTAGTTCTTCTTAAGTGTTCTCAAGTGTTATAGATCAAACCGTAATGCCTGGATGAACCAGACTTTATTTGAGGATTGGTTCAGTAATTGTTTCATTCATAAAGTGCGTGAGTACTGTTTGGAGAGAGGAATTCCCTTCAAAATTTTACTGTTGCTCGATAATGCGCCTGGACATCCACGTCACTTAGCTGATCTCTATCCCAATGTGAAAATGTTTTTTTTGCCCCCAAACACTACTCCACTTATTCAACCGATGGACCAAGGTGTGATTGCTACATTAAAGGCAAACTATCTTAGAACTACCTTTGCCCAAGCCATAGCTGCTATAGATGCTGACCCGGAACTATCACTACGCGACTTTTGGAAACAGTATAATATTCTTAAGTGTATAAAGAATCTTGCTACCGCATGGGACTCTGTGACGGAAAAGTGTATGAATGGTGTATGGAAGAAGTGTGTTAAGCATTATGTGAATACTTTTGCTGGATTTAACAGTGAACAAGAACTTGATGAAATTCGTGAAGAAATAGTGAAACTGTCAAAAGACCTTTCATTGGAATGTGAAATGGAAGATGTCGAGGAGTTGCTAGACCAGGAATCAGGTGAACTTACGAATGAAGAGCTGATAGAATTGGAAGAAGAAAGAGTGGCGGAAGAAGAAACAAGAGAATTGGAGAAAGACGAAGAGGAGGAGGCGCCACAACGAATGTTCACCACAAAGGGATTGTCAGAAGGTTTATCTCTACTGAATAAACTCCTCGCCCATTTTGAAAAAATGGACCCAAATATAACGATTTGCGAGGATTGAACGGATGGCATGCAACACATTTAGTCCTTATTGCGAAATTTATGAAGAGAAAAAAAAAACAAACAATTCAGACGAAGCTCACTATGTTTATGAAAAGAGCAACTCCTCCCATCACCCCGTCCGCAGCCTCGCCTGATGAAGGCGATATCGACAACCCGCAGCCAAGCACCAGTGGTGCCAGGAATTAAATGTACAGTACAGTGAACACTCGTTTATCACGGTTAATCCATTCCAGACTCTACCGTGATAAGTGAATTTTCGCGAAGTAGGATTCTTTATTTATAAATCAAATATTTTCGCAGTTAGAGTATAGAAAACCTGTTTACAACCTTCTAAATACGTTTTTTAACATTATTAGAGCCCTCTAGACATGAAATAACACCCTTTAGTCACCATTACACTCGTAATACCCAATATATTAGACAAAATAAGAGAAAATAAGACATATTAGACGTTACAAATATCATATTACTAGGTGCACTCGCCTTTTAAGGCGACCGACTTTTATCCTCAATTTTTGTGCGCTCCATGTGTACATCAGGCATGTAAGTGTAGGGAATGAGAACATCAA
>JANRMT010062821.1:28497129-28519197 GCA_026402145.1 Polypterus bichir lapradei | reverse complement strand
TTTATCCCCTCAAGTGCCTGTCCAAAGTCGTACAATGTCAGCCCGAAACTGTACTGCTAAAGAAGGAGTTTCATGCACTAAATAAGCTATAGATGAGAATAAGCAAGCACCATCTCCCCTGATATTTACTACCTGGTGAGGCATTTGTACTCTATCAACATTAATTATTTCCAGAGACATAATTTTGTCTATTTTTCCAGCACATCGCGCACAAAAGCAAGGGAACGATGAGAGCACCAGAACTCTGCTCACATCGCGTCGCTTCGTACCTCAAGCCACAAGTAGTAAGTCTGTAATAAGCGGAATACCGCTACGCTTTGCACTCACGGGATGGAAGGACAATCCCTAACGTTTTTATATAGTAGATTATTGTACTGTACATTTAATTGCACACAACCACTAACCTATGAAGGCACGACCTCAGTAGGAGAGTCTTCAGAGGTGGTGCAGTATCTTCAGCAGGTGCGTTGTTGTCTTCAGTGAAGAAGTACTAGGAGTAGGCAGTGGGTGTCTGGGTGCGCGGCTGAAGAACATCTTGATAGGCAGTTGCTGGCGCTGTCTTTTCATATGCGTGAGGAGGCTTTTGTAGGGTATTGCCATCTTTAATCATATCCAAGAGTTTCACCTTCTCCTGGATAGTAAGCATCTTCCTCCGGCGCTTAGTTTTATTGTCAGAAGGCATAGAAAAAGCAGCACGTTTAGGAGCCATCGTAGGGCTTAGATAAAAGTTCTCAGAAAGCGCATGTGTAGTGATGTAAGCGTGTATGAGAAAAAAATTGCGATAGAGTGAAGCCGCGAAAGTCAAAGCGTGATATAGCGAGGGATCACTGTATTTCTTATTTTTGTATGTTTTCCACATATTAAACCAATTGTACTGTAGTATGCTGTGTTTGACTTAGAAAGTAAGAAAATGTTAATAAAACATTACTTTAAGATGATTACAATATAATTACCCAGTCTAATATTCTTACCTTTATTTAACATAGGCCGACTTACATCCAGATCAACTTACAACCAGTCAGTCAGAACCAATCGCGGTCGTAAGTCGATGAGTACCTGTAGTCATTTTTAATTGGGGGCCTTGATTTATAGAGAACTAAGTTTCACTTTCATTTTTTACTTTCGGTTTTAGTCTTTTTTTTATTTTATTTTTCCATCATATTTAGAATTTACCACCATCTTATCTTTATTATGGGTACCACCATTGTATGCTTTTGTCACTAAGACATGGCATCCATAGATAAGGACTCACTCCCGGAAGACAAATTATGTAATGTCATCAGCACTACGCTATAGTTAAGCCTGTTCCATGTTGGATTCAGTGTCCAAGTTTGTGGATAATAAACAGTTGTGCTTTGCTAAAAGATTTTTAGGGTGGAAAGTACGTAAGGTGTGGCATGTAGGGGGCACTCGAGCTCCCCAAACACCTGCCACAAACAAACTCAGATGTAAGTGCTGACACAAACAGAGGCTTTTATTTTGTTTCGTGGGAAAATGTTTACTGCCAAGTGTTTCCCACCACAAGCACGGTATAAACACAGTTTAAAGCACACTGCAATATTCTTTGACTTATCTTCTTCTCTCTCTTTCTCTCTCTCTCTGTGTCCCAGTCACTGCCTCCACTCTTCCACTCGCTGTCCTTCCTCCTGACTCTGGCACCCTGAGTTGTGGCAGGCAGCCCATTTTATCCAATCCACAGGAGTACTTGCAATGATTTGAAACTGTGGCTCCAAAGTAGTTCCAGGTGAGGTTGGATCCCTACAAATTAAGGACTCCCAAATCCCACAGCTATACAAGTGGACCTCACGGGAAACAACATGGCTATCCCTGGGTTGGTTGCCATCTAACATCCAGGGGGAAACAAAGCCCTGTGTAAGCTGTCTCCCCCTGTCCTTCCTGGTTGAGGGCATCCTGGCCAGGCAAGACTGCCATTCATCTATCACAAAGGTAAGATAAAAATGAACTTCTTTGGCCATTTGCAAAATGTTACACTGTATGCCCATCTTGTTTTACTGATGCTGCACATTCACATCATTACTAATAGAACTCTTATTTATTTTTGCTTCATTTAACTGGCTATGGAGGGTTAGGTTTTGCAGTCTCTTCCCCAAGATATTCATACCAAAAAATGCCATTGACACTAGTCCATAAAGCACGAATCAAGAGGTCTGTCAATAGAGTTAACTTGAATGATACAATTGATGAAGCCTTTTGAACGGACTTACACAGAAAACAAATAAATAAGAAAATTGGCATTAGATTTATATAAAAAGCATAAAAGGGCATTCCTGGGGTGCTGGTGTCTGTGATTATTTTTTTGCTTTCAGATCAGATGACATCTGTAATTGGTGTAAAATGAATTAAAACTGATCCATACTTACGTTTCTTATGTTGAAGTTTTATTCATTGTCATGTTCATGATTTCCACAGACTAGTGAGAGCAGTGCAACATTGACAACTGACAAAATATTTAACAGCAATAATGAATATACCATTGATTAAAGGCAGCATCAGACAAGTATTGAAGAAACAGATGTGTGGCTGTTTAGTAGCCTTATGAGCTGCTGCTATAATCTGCCCTTGAATCTAATGATGTGGGCACAAATGGTCCAATGTCAAGACAGTGAATGTCTGAAATGAAAAATCGTTTAAATTAAAAAGTTGTGCAAATGTCTATTAAATATAAATAGGTTATAATTTTTATCCATGTTACACGTATAGTATGATAGCTGAATTGAAATCATTTATCAGCATTAATTTACCTGAGCACATTTACTCTGCATTAATAATTTTTTATTCAATAAATTACCAGATAAAACACTCGTTAAAAATGCTATTGTTTTCAGTGAAGCAGTCAGGTCATGTTCATTTCGGCACATCATAATGGATGTTTCTTTGTCATGAAAAGCAAATTTGGCACTTCAGAACTCAATTACAAACCAATCACTTATTATTCCTAGAACATAAAAATAGAAAAATGAACAATTTTTGGAGAAAGACTCCATTGCAGTATTAAATATGTATTTTAAAACTAGAACAATTACATATTTACATATTACATACACTCACCTAAAGGATTATTAGGAACATCTGTTCAATTTGTCATTAATGCAATTATCTAATCAACCAATCACATGGCAGTTGCTTCAATGCATTTAGGGGTGTGGTCCTGGTCAAGACAATCTCCTGAACTCCAAACTGAATGTCAGAATGGGAAAGAAAGGTGATTTAAGCAATTTTGAGCGTGGCATTGTTGTTGGTGCCAGACGGGCCGGTCTGAGTATTTCACAATCTGCTCGGTTACTGGGATTTTCACGCACAACCATTTCTAGGGTTTACAAAGAATGGTGTGAAAAGGGAAAAACATCCAGTATGCGGCAGTCCTGTGGGCGAAAATGCCTTGTTGATGCTAGAGGTCAGAGGAGAATGGGCCGACTGATTCAAGCTGATAGAAGAGCAACTTTGACTGAAATAACCACTCATTACAACCAAGGTATGCAGCAAAGCATTTGTGAAGCCACAACACGCACAACCTTGATGCGGATGGGCTACAACAGCAGAAGACCCCACCGGGTACCACTCATCTCCACTACAAATAGGAAAAAGAGGCTACAATTTGCACAAGCTCACCAAAATTGGACAGTTGAAGACTGGAAAAATGTTGCCTGGTCTGGTGAGTCTCGATTTCTGTTGAGACATTCAAATGGTAGAGTCAGAATTTGGCGTAAACAGAATGAGAACATGGATCCATCATGCCTTGTTACCACTGTGCAGGCTGGTGGTGGTGGTGTAATGGTGTGGGGGATGTTTTCTTGGCACACTTTAGGCCCCTTAGTGCCAATTGGGCATCGTTTAAATGCCACGGGCTACCTGAGCATTGTTTCTGACCATGTCCATCCCTTCATGACCACCATGTACCCATCCTCTGATGGCTACTTCCAGCAGGATAATGCACCATGTCACAAAGCTCGAATCATTTCAAATTGGTTTCTTGAACATGACAATGAGTTCACTGTACTAAAATGGCCCCCACAGTCACCAGATCTCAACCCAATAGAGCATCTTTGGGATGTGGTGGAACGGGAGCTTCGTGCCCTGGATGTGCATCCCACAAATCTCCATCAACTGCAAGATGCTATCCTATCAATATGGGCCAACATTTCTAAAGAATGCTTTCAGCACCTTGTTGAATCAATGCCACGTAGAATTAAGGCAGTTCTGAAGGCGAAAGGGGTTCAAACACCGTATTAGTATGGTGTTCCTAATAATCCTTTAGGTGAGTGTATGTGTTAATAAATACACTTTCAGTGAGTAGATGAGTTTCTTATGCCGCAGAATGTTACAAAACATTTTCATTAGCATCTTGTAAAGAGGTTTTCTATTTTTTCGATTAGACAAATTTAGAGTATTAATATTTCATTTGTTATCTATGTAGGTAATTCATTCAGACATTTGCATTTACATGGATTATTTGATGACAAAGTATAGTTATATTTTTTACTTGGAAATCCTGCTTTTAATTGTGTAGTATAACCATAAGGTCTCCAAGATATCCTATTTCTCTCTTCACACTCTACATAAGGAGAATTAAAATGACTAGTATATCAGAATATTTTGTTTATTTATTATGAGTAAATGAATTTGTCATGACTATATCAGAATTATGTGTGTATTTGTTATAAGTAAATTAATTTACCTTTATTTAATTGTGTTCATTTTGAAGTCTGTTCATGTACATTTCAATTGGGCTAATTCAGAGTGATTATGTAAGTATAATTTTCAGTCAGACTATACAGCACATATATTAGCTCTTGGCTGTTAATGCAGGTAGTTGGGCAAGTAAACATGTTGTTGAACATGCCCCTACAAAATGGGAGCATTAAAATCAAAATTCATTCAGTCTGAGCTGTTCATTGTTATTATACTGTTATGGTGATTATACAGGTAGATGCAACCACATGTAGCAAACCAGCTACAAAAAGAATTTTCTGAACATCTAGTCAACAGTACTCTTTCAATGATTAATAATTTTTCGTTTTTGCAGTCAATAAATAGTTTTGAAGTATCAGAGATATAGTCTTAGAAGAAGGTATAAAGCTGTACCTGAAATATCTGAAGGGGCACAGCCATCCGGAGAAGCCAGCAATAAAATGAGCCTATGCAAAAGGAGAATGTGTGTATGTGGAAGAGGGACATATAGATGATCAATTACTTAAAAAGAGGCACTTACAAGTCCCCCTACTCTGCTTAAATCTATAGGTCTGGGTACATGGCTGCTGGCACATCTCAGCTAGGATCCTGGCATGGATTGACTAGGGGAGTTAGGGAAAATAACTACAGATGGTGTCAATTCAGACCCTAAGTGAGTAGTGTGAAGCGGAGCCAACAGTGTGAATGTGCAGAACCAACAGAGAAAATACCATTAGAGCCACAGGGAGGGAGTTGTGGATGCTCAGGGTGGTGGCAGTAGCATTGGACTGCACACCATAAAGGAGATGGCCTTCAGTAAGCCTCACGTAATTGAGTGAGGGAGAGACAATGTGTTTCATAATTTATTAGGCTACCAGCATCAGTGATGATAAAATGTTAGCAAAATAATGCCATAAAAATTCAGACAAAAAAACATCTTTTAGCATATTACAGTAAAATTGCCAAAGGGCAGTATTAAAAGATATCTCAACATCAACATTAAATACTCAATACAGAAAGCTTTTGAGCTTTTTTCCTATGGTTTCAAATAGTATTATACATAAGTAAGGGTTCCAATACCCTTTCCATTAGGCCCCAAGACTGAACTGAATTGTTCAGGCTACACATGCACCAGTATGAGCAAAATTATACATATAACATTGCTGAGTCAAAGGGTTTCCTCCAGTAGTGGCCCAAAAACAGGCTAGAGGAACCAAGTACAAAAAAAATTTTATATACTCCAAAAAGAAATATTTTTCTAGAGAAGAAATTGCATTGAACATATTGTGGAAGATTAGAAGAATCTGATCATGATGACAAAGTTGACTTCACTATAAATATTTTAACAAAATATAAAACCATTGAGGCAAGTTAATTACTTTAATTTTTGGATAACAGCATCAACTGCTACATAACATAGGAAGAGTGCACTATCTGCAGTTAATGCAGAGATGCCACTAAACGGTTCTAGCAATTCTATCTCAGAAATTGACTAGAGTATGTTTTATTGTGCTATAGGTACTTTAGTTATATCATTTCTCTATTTCCATAGTAAGTCATTTTCCATTTATGATGCTTGTTACTTTCTATTTTCCTCATGCTGCAATCTTATTATTGCTCTTTAGTGATGAGTGAACTTTGCGGAGTATCCTTCACCAAACATGGAGAAATGGATTGAAGTCAATTGGGAAGGTGGAACTGAACTAGATTTGAGTGGATTTTAATAATGCAGTGGTCTAGCAAAATATGCTGGAATGATTATTGTAGCCAAAAACGTGACCGGATGCTGTTAGGCAGCCATACTGAACACCTCATCACCATGCTCGAAGCAACAAAAGATGCAGTAGGAATGATACCCACAAACAAAAAACAACTAATGTCCTCAAACTAGCAATAAGTAAAAATACAGTGGGTATGGAAAGTATTCAGACCCCCTTCAATTTTTCACTCTTTGTTATATTGCAGCCATTTGCTAAAATCATTTAAATTAATTTTTTCCCTCATTAATGTACATACAGGACCCCATATTGACAGACAAAAAAAAGAATTTTTTAAATTGTTGCAGATATATTAAAAAAGAAAAACTGAAATATTACATGGTCCTAAGTATTCAGACCCTTTGCTCAGTATTTAGTAGAAGCACCCTTTTGAGCTAATACAGCCATGAGTCTTCTTGGGAAAGATGCAACAAGTTTTTCACACCTGGATTTGAGGATCCTCTGCCATTCCTCCTTGCAGATCCTCTCCAGTTCTGTCAGGTTGGATGGTAAACGTTAGTGGACAGCCATTTTTAGGTCTCTCCAGAGATGCTCAATTGGGTTTAAGTCAGGGCTCTGGCTGGGCCATTCAAGAACAGTCACAGAGTTGTTGTGAAGCCACTCTTTCGTTATTTTAGCTGTGTGCTTAGGGTCATTGTCTTGTTGGAAGGTAAACCTTCGGCCCAGTCTGAGGTCCTTAGCACTCTGGAGAAGGGTTTTTGTCCAGGATATCCCTGTACTTGGCCGCATTCATCTTTCCCTCGATTGCAACCAGTCGTCTAGTCCCTGCAGCTGAAAAACACCCCCACAGCATGATGCTGCCACTGCCATGCTTCACTGTGGGGACTGTATTGGACAAGTGATGAGCAGTGCCTGGTTGTCTCCACACATACCGCTTAGAATTAAGGCCAAAAAGTTCTATCTTGGTCTCATCAGACCAGAGAATCTTCTGGTGTCTTTTAGCAAACTCCATGCGGGCTGTCATGTGTCTTGCACTGAGGAGAGGCTTCCGACAGGCCACTCTGCCATAAAGCCCTGACTGGTGGAGGGCTGCAGTGATGGTTGACTTTCTACAACTTTCTCTCATCTCCTGACTGCATCTCTGGAGCTCAGCCAAAGTGATCTTTGGGTTCTTCTTTACCTCTCTCACCAAGGCTCTTCTCCCCCGGTAGCTCAGCTTGGTTGGACGGCCAGCTCTAGGAAGGGCTCTGGTCGTCCCAAACGTCTTCCATTTAAGGATTATGGAGGCCACTGTGCTCTTGGGAACCTTAAGTGCGGCAGAATTTTTTTTGTAACCTTGGCCAGATCTGTGCCTTGCCACAATTCTGTCTCTGAGCTCTTCAGGCAGTTCCTTTGACCTCATGATTCTCATTTGCTCTGACATGCATTGTGAGCTGTCAGGTCTTATATAGACAGGTGTGTGGCTTTGTGGCTTTCCTAATCAAGTCCAATCAGTATAATCAAACACAGCTGGACTCAAATGAAGGTGATCTCAAGGATGAACATGTAAATTCCACACAAATATAAATATATGAGTGTCACAGCAAAGGGTCTGAATACTATTTTTTAAATAAATCTGCAACAATTTCAAAAATTATTTTTTTTTGTCTGTCAATATGGGGTGCTGTGTGTACATTAATGAAGAAAAAAATTAATTCAAATGATTTTAGCAAATGGCTGCAATATAACAAAGAGTGAAAAATTGAAGGGGGTCTGAATACTTTCCGTACCCGCTGTATATATATTACTGCTTTCACAGAGTTCCAATCTTTGCAACACTGACTGGCTGTGCCACACAGCATTTCCTGAAGTTATGCTTTGACCTGCATGCAACAGCGGCACGGTAGCATCCACATTGCTAGCACTTGATTTCCATCTATATGTGTAGATATCTTGCATTTGTTTTCTTTCACAAAGAAGATAGAACTGTCTTGTAAACATTACAATTTCTTTCATCATCATCATCATTATTATTATTATTATTATTATTTATTATTATTAATCTACTTTTATATATAAAATCCTAAGCCTAAAAGTGCAACAATTTTGTGCAACAGTTTTATGTGACATTTTTATTTCATGTTTTTTGTCACGCTTTAAATCAGCTTTATTTCAAAACCTACATATATATGTTTGGTATCATTCTTTTAAGAATTTATCAAACTTTAATGTGATGTTGTTAGATTTTCAGATTCTTATTCTGTTTTTAAATTATTAACAAAAATATCAAGAAAGTCGTGGTTTTTATTTTTGATCTCATTGTTTAAGCTTGGGTATTGAGATGGTATGTCAAAGAGCCATCTCTGGGATGTTAATTGGCCTGTATTAGATCATTTAATCACATAAGGCACAGAGGCTGCATTTCAAAGAGAGGCACAGTCAAGAGGAAGAAGATATTAAGAGTGGCTTCTTAAGTCAAGGACTTGTGTTCTAGCCTCGGAAAAATGGATAATGTCAGTCTCTCCTACACTGTACAGCCACACACAGTACCAAAGACATCATCATGTTTCCTGATGACACAACATTGCTGGGTTTGATAAGCAGGAATTTCAAAAGGGCTAAATAAAACAGCTGGTCATTTGGTGCAGAGGCAACTAAAAAACTAAACAACTAAGTTGTTGGCTTCAGGAAAAACACCCACCCTGACCATTTTCCAGTTTGCATCAATGTCTCTACTGTGGAAATTGTAAAGAGTGCCAAGTTCTTTGGTGTGCATCTGTGTATCTCCTATGGACTAACAATACTATTTCCTTAACTAAAAAAGGCCCAGCAGATACCACACTCTTTGAGGTAACTCAAACAAACAAGCCTTCATTCTCCCATTCTCAATGTGTTTTACAGAGGCACCATCAACAGTGTTCCGACCAGCTGCATTATGATCTGTAAAGATATAGCAGCATGTTGGACGTTTAGAGACTGCAAAAAATACTGAGGTCAGTGGAGAGTATTATCAAGGTCCCTTCTATGGAAGCAAGTTGTCCAAATGCTGTATCATGCGGGAACCTTCTCACCCCTCTCACTGATTCTTCATTCTTTTGCCATCTGGAAAATGATATTACAGCATTAGAAGGCTAGATTTGTCAAGTTATGTGATAGCTTTTCATTCCAAGCTGTCAGACTCCACAACCCTATATGGCCTCCCATGATCTTCCACCTTACCCTGATATTACGATCTTTTGTTCCAGTTTATGCACAAGTCACTATATCAATCATGTCAAAAGATCAGTCACTGCACTGTCTAGAAACTGCCTAAAAAAGAGCAAAGAGCACAAAATGGCTGTAGTCATAACAAAATCAATATAACGCAACCGGAGAAAGTAATTTGTATTTAACATAGTAAAAATGCTTCAAATCCAAAAATAAATGTAAGGACTATTCCTTGACCTCTAAAATTCCCCACAGTGATATCTCAAATGTTTTAAATTTAAGGAACAACTATAAACAATTACTAACTAAATCCAGATTATGAAAATAATGACAATTAAAGCCAGTATTCCTGATTGAGCCATGCAATAGACTGGCCCCACATTCAGAGTGTATTATATCATTACGTTAAGACTTCTTCATTAGGCTCAATCTGCCGATGTTCATACCCTGTTAAAGGAAGGCTCAGATATTTGAGAATTTTTCGATAAGAGTATACAGTCAGTCATGTCAGTCATTGTCCAACCCGCTATATCCTAACACAGGGTCACAAGGGTCTGCTGGAGCCAATCCCAGCCAGCACAGGGTGCAAGGCAGGAACAAACCCCAGGCAGGGCGCCAGCCCACTGCAGTGCACACACACACACACACACACACACCCACACACAAAGCACCCATTAGGGACAATTTAGGATTGCCAATGCACCTAACCTGCATGTCTTTGGACTGTGGGAGGAAACCGATGCAGGAGAACATACAAACTCCACGAAAGCGAACCCAGGTCTCCTTACTGCGAGGCAGCAGCGCTACCACTGCGCCACCATGCCACCCTAAGAGTATACATCTCACTGAAAATGTACACTGCCCTGGTAGGACAAAAAATATATAAAGACAGTACTTCATTCTAATATTGTAATACAGAATTAAAAGTTGTTATGGTAAAAAATGTTTGGAGGGATGCAAATATCTTTCCAATGGATTGGATTGCTCCTCATTATTACTTGTAAGTTTCAAAATTCTTGCCACATACCTACTCTATGAATGTTTAATCGATTTGTAAGTAGTGATTGTCTGTAGATTTATCTTCTCTTACCTAATTAATAAGCTGTTACGATCTTAGTTCTCCATTGAAATAAAGTTCTGCATGCTTATTAATACATATATAAATGCACATGAAAGTGAAAAAATAGCCTCAATTAAAAAAAAAGAAATATGGCTTAAATATGCATGTCAAGTAATATGCATATATTGTAAGTATGAATTTTTTTTCATTGTTTTTGTATCTAATGCATAGATGCTTGTATTCTTTATGTGCTTTTCAGAATTTTGGAGTAAATATGACAAAGGCCACCCTTTTTAGAATAATAAACAATGTACAATTTAAATATTTTCAGCCCAAAAACTATAATTCACCAGCAATAAGACAACACCATCATCACAGTTTTATAATGGTGTGTAACATGAGGGGGTGGATAATATCCTGGTTTAAAGATAGTAATTTATTATGCCACCTGCAAAGTGAATTGTCATTAAAAATGGATTAGGAACAGCAAAGACATCTGGGTGTTCATTGTTGAAAGAAAATGTAAGCATATGTTAAAAAAAATATAACCTAGATTTAAAATATCAAATAAAGAGGAAATAATTCCCCAGTAGGTCTTTTTAAGAGAACACTTTTTATAGTAATATTCTGAAGCGTTATTTTAACTAATAATAGAAGCACTGAAACCAAACAGCAGCCATGTAAGCTTCAAGGAGAAACGAGGAGATTATAAATAATGTTCCAACTCATACAAATTGCAAATAATTACACTTCATTCTTATAACACTGCAGCAAAGGTTCTGTACAGTGAAAAACTTTTATTAGATGTATAAATCATTATAAGAATTCAAATACAAGTTTTGAATACATTATTGCTAATTACTGAAATAAATGTTCTCTTAAGTGTTTGATGCTGTACGCTTAATATTTGATTTAACATCTTGATGTTCCTCTTCAAAGTGAACAGCAGTTAAGTGACGTTCAAACAAGGTCAGTGAATAAGGGATCAGGAAAAATGCTAAGTTTAGCTAATTAAACTTGTTTAAAATATGTTCTAACCTGAAATTTGTTATTTTATGCTTCAATAATTTATGCAAGGACTGCTAAGGGAAATGTTGTAAATCAAGCTATAGTTCTTTTCATTAGAGATATGCTTGAATATTTTAGTGCCCAATTATATTTCACTTAATTCAGAGGGTTTTGTTTTTTGAAAGTATACTTAGCCAGTCTATTTTCTATCCTTCCAGTTCTTATTTTTGGACGTGTCTCTCAGGCAGTGATCTACCGGAGTGAACTGACTCTTCTGGAATCTGAATGGAGTTTCACAGGCCTTTGGATTTTAATCATGACCCTAAGGATATTGAGGATATTGTGCATTCTTGCTGTCTCAAACATGGACACAGTTATCCATTTCTGAGTTCTTATTGACTGCCCAATCCAATTCAGGATCGGAGGGACTGGAGCCTACCTCAGTAGTGTCAAATACAAGAAAAGGAACTGGAACTGTCCATTGCTGAGCCTACTTATTATCAAAACATTGGGATCTGGAAGAAAAGCCAACCCTGACACACGGACAACATGCAAATTTCATACATACAGTAACTGGGTACAGAGTCCGAGATGCAAGATCAGTGAGGTAACAGCAATAACCACTGTGCTGACATATAAATTATATAGTGACCACAAGGGGAGGGGATGCCACTGAGTCCCAAAACTCGGACATAATTTCACCCAACACAGTTCCTGGTTCAAAAAAAGAATTTTATTTCACCAATATAGTTAACCAAGTGTGCAAAACCATCAAACCCCAATTACAAATAAATGAGTCCTTCTCCTCTCCTTCCTTTCTTCTGGTTAAGTGTGTTCCTACTGCCTCCGGACTCTGACTCCTTGAGGTGATGCACTAGGCCCCTTTTAAGATGGATCCAGGATTGCTTCTAGCAATATACTGTGTCCTCCTGGAAGCACTTCCATGCCACTTGGAAACCAGGGAGGTCTTCTTTGGCAGCACCATGTAACGGTACCCTGGGACCCTGAAAGGGATGCACTTGTGAACTCCAATTGTCTTGTACCCCTGTCAGTGTCCTAACTGGCACGCATCAAGATGACCACTGCCACCTGTCATAATGGGGGATAGAACGATTTCTGGTCTCCAATGTCTGCTGGTGCATCCCTTATATTCTTCTGCCCAGGCAAGAAGTTATTTTCTCGTTCAGCTGGAATTCTCATTTGTACTTCATGGCACTTACAATATATTTTATATATATATATAAACATAGAAATATCTTGATAAAACTAAAAGTAGCAAAGTGGTGGGAGTTGTGATTAGGGTACAGTTTATTCAAAAGGATGGGTAGGTAAAGCTGTAGAGATATAGTAAAAGTACTGATTGAAACTGTAAATAAAAAAGTGAAGAAAGAACACCAAACTTCAACTGGTGGGACTGTAATGTGAGGAGCTTAGAATTCCTAAACTGGGTGTATTGATTTCTATGCACAGTCAGATAGGTAAAACACAACATTGGCTACCAGTGCCAAGGAATTATTTATATAAAGGGTAACTGATTAATTTCCCCACACCTTGCAAAAATGTTATAGTATGGCCTAAAGTGAATAAAGGGTGATAAGAGCATTGAATCTATAATTCTGCCTTCTGACTCAGTAGGGCATTACACTCTATATTAACATAAATAATGTACAGCTTACATTTTTTGTTAATTACCAGAAGGTACAGTCTTTCTTAACAATTGATCTTGGATTAGATTTCATTTGTAGCACAATGCTTGGCAGACCTTGGTGGGAAAAGAGTTACACAGTAAAGATGCAGAAGAAACTTTAAATTGCTTTCCAAACTGTATTTAAGTTAGCACCTGAGTTTAAATTAACTGCAATTCCTCTAATTTATCAGCAGAAAGAAAGTTGTTTAAAAAAGAGGAATAGAATCTTCAGCAGGGGGTGCCGGGGATTACCATAATATAAAAATGATATACTTTTAATCAAAAAGAGAAGAATAGGAATATATAAGAAAGGGCAGAAGCGTGATTATCTTCATCAGTTCTTCCTCATCCCTTGAGTGCCATGTTTCTCTGATTATCTAGATAAGCCCATTAGTAATGAACAAAACATTCTACATGAAATTGGATTTACAACAAAACTTAGCATTTCCTTTCAAAAAAATATGGGGAACAAATGATGTTTTAAGACAAGCGAAATTAGCCACATACATTTTCATCTTATCTGCAACTTTTTCCTCTAAGCACAAAAGCATGGGAAAATGAATTCTGGTGCAGAATATGGTAAAGGGGGCATGGCTAGACAGCATTTACCTGAAATCAGTTTAGAGGCACTTGTCCACTACTAAAAGTCATTGGTCAAAGTGAGTGGCCACTGGCAAGCCACTAGAATGATCCTGGCTTCAACTGGATTATGGAGTTGGTGAATTTGAGTAACGATGGTGTTACCTCAGATCCAAATGATTGGTGCAAAACAGAATCATATGTGTGAATGTGCAGACAGGATGTGAATAAGGCAAATGAAAGGTCGGGGAGGCTGCAGCAACACTACAGGACAACCTAAGAAGGAGACAGTGGTTTTGGCTGTGGAATAACACTTGTAAGTAATAGTCCTTGCTTTTCACCCCAAAAAAACTTTTAAATTCCCCAAAACACTTATTTATCTAATTTTGCAGTTTTTAGTAGTAATTTTGCCATATGAAACTTGGCTGTTTTCTCTCATCATTAATCACTTTGCACTTGCCCAAAGGTGGAAAGATGTTGAGCACTTTGATTTCTTCTTCATGGTGATAAATACTGGCCTGCTCAATCTATAATTCCTTCCTTGTTTTCATCTATTCTGCTTTAATACTAACTCTTTCAGCATAGAATAATTGACTTGCACAGTCATACTCAATACATTGGCATGTTTCTTAAGAAGGTTCAGATTATGAACCAGGATAATATGCCTTCTTTAGTGTGTTAAACATGTGAGCAAGACACACCCTGCAAAGTAAGGTGATGGATGTTGTAGCCCCATTCAAACGGAGACAATCCAAAATCAAGCATGACCCATGGCTAAACGAACAAACTCGCTCCATCAGGCAAAACTGTAGGCGGCTAGAACGTAAATGGAGGAAAGATGGTCTCGCTGTTACTTTCGACTGCATGAGAGACGCGTGGTCCCAATACCAGAGAGCAGTCAGAGGTGCAAAGAACCGTTTTTTCGCTGACATCATCTCAAAAAACTCTGGCAATCAACGTGTCTTATACAAAACACTAAATGCTGTCCTCTCTCCACCTGCAACTGTTTTCTCTTCTGCCTCCACTGCTCTTTGTAATCAGATCCTCACATTTTTTCTGGATAAGGTCACGAACGTTAGATCCCAGATCCCCATTTCTTCTTCTGGCTCTGTTGATTTAGCCGCTCCTACACATGGCTCCCTCACCAGCTTTGAACCCATTTCGCTCCCCCATCTGGAAAAAATCGTCGCCTCAATGAAGCCTTCGGGCTCCCCGGACGATGTGGTGCCGCCCAGACTGCTGAAAGATGTGTTTCCTGTGATTCGAGACGATGTTCTAAAGATCTTAACTAGTAGTCTATCCTCGGCTATAGTTCCTCGTGCTTTCAAACACGCAGTTGTACATCCAATCGTGAAAAAACCTGATCTTGACCCTGCCGTTCTCTCTAATCTTCGTCCAATCTCTAAACTACCTTTCTTGTCAAAAGTACTGGAAAAAGTAGTTTATGAGCAATTAATTCATCACCTACAGGACCATCAGGTAATGGACCTTTTTCAGTCAGGCTTTAGGCCCCAACACAGCACAGAAACTGCGCATTTACGTGTCCTAAATGACATCCTTTTGGCATTGGACTCGGGACTCCACGTGATTATGGTTCTTCTCGACTTATCTGCCGCCTTCGACACAATCGATCACGATATCTTGATCTCCCGACTCGAATCCTGGGTTGGTGTATCTGGCTTAGCCCTTGACTGGTTCAGGTCATATTTCTGTAACAGGACTCTAAGAGTCATGCTAGACGATTTTTCATCCGAATCAGTCCCACTTCCTTGTGGGGTCCCCCAGGGTTCCATTTTGGGGCCACTGCTTTTTTCAATCTATATCCTGCCTTTAGGTGCAATTTTTAGAAAACATGCAATTTCATATCACCTATATGCTGACGACTGCCAAATTTATTTCTCCCTCAAGCCAACTGACTCCACCAAACCTCTTCTCGACTGCCTATCTGACATTAAGGACTGGCTGGCTGTAAACTTTCTTCACCTGAACGATTCAAAAACCGAGGTCATTGTTTTTAGCCCCGACTGCAATCGGACCCCACCCCTTGGCCTCGACTCTCTTCCCATTCCAGTAACTTCGTCTGTCTCCAATCTTGGAATCAAAATAGATACGGTACTGAAAATGGATGCTCAAGTCAACAGCACAGTAAAATCCTGCTTTTTCCATCTCAGGCGAATCACCAAACTCAAGCCTATTCTGTCTAACCACCTCCTGGAATCAGTAATCCATGCATTCATTATGTCCCGGCTCGACTATTCAAATTCCTGCCTTTATGGTATCAGGAAAGCCACTCTTTCTAGACTCCAACTGGTTCAGAATGCGGCTGCAAGGCTTCTAACTGGAAGTAGCAGAAGCCAACACATTACACCAATTTTAAAAACCCTACACTGGCTGCCGATTAGATTCAGAATTGATTTTAAGATACTCCTCTTAACCTATAAGGCACTAAACGGTCTAGCCCCCGCCTATTTGAGTGTCTTGCTCCATCGTCATAATCCTCTTCGTGTTCTTAGATCCGCAGATCAGCTGCTCCTAACCGTTCCCAAGGCACATTTTAAATCTCGTGGTGAAAGGGCTTTCTCCGTCTGTGCACCCAGGCTCTGGAACTCCCTACCCTTAGTGGTTAGGCAAGCCGCCTCAGTCGCCACATTTAAATCATGCCTAAAAACGCACTTCTTTACATTGGCTTTTAATTCTTAACCTTTTTCATTTTCACTTGCTTCTTCCTATTTCTCTTATTTTATTGGGTCCTCTGACCTGTTTTTAGTATCTCTGTTTTAATTCTCTCTTAATGTTTGTTTTTAATATTTTGTTTTTAGTCCTGTTTCTTTTTTAACTGTACAGCGCTTCGGTCAGTTGTAATGCTGTGCTTTTAAGCGCTCAACAAATAAAATGGTATGGTATGGTATGGTAAAGTAGACAGGTATTTTAATGTATAACTAAAATGAATTCTGATTCTTTTTATAATCTTTAAGCAGAGCACAGAGTGAAATCATAAAACACTAATCCAGTCAAATTATATGTACTATTGCAAAATTTTCACAGTAATTGTGGTCAATGTTTTCATTTTAGTAATTGTAACCATTGCAGTGGCATGATTTTTACACTCTAAAGACACAATGTATACAATTTTGTTTCACAATGCACAGGAATTGTCCTTTAGCTGAGAAGGCTAAGTTACTTGTTTTCTTACTTATTGTGAGGTAATAGGTTTGACCTGCATTACATGCATTATTTATGTCTATAAATAAAAATAGTAGCAAGTAATAATAATAATTTTAGTTACATAACACCTTTGCCATAGTCAAACCTCTTCACGGAAATTCAAAATGAACAACAGGACTTATATTACATTGGAACAGAACACTTTGAATTAGAATAAGACATAATAAACCAGAACAAAAATACAAAATACTACAAGAAAACCATGAACAAATAACATAATTTGTGATTCAAATCCAAATCGTTTTGAAAACCTGGACAGGAAGGGTAAACCAAAAGAAGGGTTAGAATGTCAGGGTAAGTTAAATGTCTTCCTGAAGAAATTAATTTTAACTTGTTATTCGAAAGAATAAATAAAGTCAAGTGATCCAATTAATTTAGGGAGATCATTCCAAAGTCTAGGCGCTATAGAGTGCAGGTTAGTGTGGGACACAACAAAATTGCCGCGATCAGTGGGCCATAGTGGGTAAACAGAAGTACCTGTATAGTGATGGAGGAGATTACTGATATAGTCCAGCACAAGGCCATTTAAAGCTTTATGGGTTATTTATAAAATTTTATATTCAATCTTAGATGACACAGGGAACCAGTGAATTTAGAGCAAAATGGGCTGTTATAAAAAATTAGAAGGGACACTTCCAGTATGGATTTACTGTTGTTGATTTAATAAAAGCGTGGGTAAGTTTTGCAGCATCAGAAAAGCAGAGGAAGGAGGGAACATGAGATATGTTGTGGAGATGAAAAAAGGTTTCTTAATGTGATTTTTGTGAGTGGAATAAGAATTGAAGAAATCAAAAATGACACCAAGATTCCTTGAAGAAGAAGAAGAAAAACAAATCTAATGATATCATCACCAAGATTTATTGAAAAGGAGCTCATTTTCTTAGGCTGAGCTTTAATGCCAACAAGCATGACTTCAGTTTTCTTACAATTTAATTTCAAAAAGGTACAGTATGTACCGTTCAGGTTTTAACTTCACTGAGGAACGTTCTGAGCTGTGAAAACTCTGCAGAACTTTCACTTTTAATGCTAAAACAGATCTGAGTATCATTGACATAAAAATGATAACACAGTCCATACTTACAAATATAATGGCCAAGAAGAAGTATGTAGATACAGAACAGCAGAGGGCCAAGGACAGATTCTTGAGGAACTTCTTGTGTGACTGGTGCGAAGCTAGATCTGCTGTTGCCAAAGCTAACAAACTCTTGTCTATCAGTCAGATAGGACTTAAACCACTGGAGAGCAGTGCTAGAGATACCCAGAATGTTTTCCACTCTAAACAGTAGAATTTCAAGCTTGATAGCATCAAATGCTACACTAAGCTCTAACAAAATTAGAATTGGAATTTGCCAAAAGCAAATCATTATCACAGTAAGGAGCCTGGGATTTGCATCCTAGGTGCTCCCTGTGTGGAGTTGGCATGGTAATTACATTCCCAGGTGGGTTTCATCTGGACAATCTAGTTTCCTTCTCCAATCCAAAGCCATGTGGATCAGGTGACTTGGCATTGCTGTATGTGTATTCACTCTGATGGATTGGTGCCCTTCTCCTGAGGGTTGCTGGAATAGGCTTCAGCTTCCCCACGACCCTGCTCTGGATCCGGCTTTTGATAATTTTGTACCAGTTCTGTATTTAGTAACTGACATAATCTATATTTGTATATTAACAGAGAATTATTCACATCGATCTGTGCCTGTACTCAGTTAAGAGCGCTGTACACATAATTAAATAAATAAATAAGTTTGTAGTTGTTGAAGATAAGGGTGTTTGAAAGATGGATGATACAGACCTTATTCTAGTGCCTCACTAGCTTTGACTTTGCTTGTTGCAACATCCTGCCTAAACCTTAGAGGTTTAATTTTTCTAGGAGCATTGTTAACTCAAGGTTTCTGTTTTCCATTCCTATCTACCTTATTGCTGCTTGTTGGTACTAATGATATTTATTTACAGCAATCTGAGGTATTAAAGAAGAATTTCATCTCTCTATGCACCAAAGCTAAAAGAAAATGTTGAAATTTATTTGTATCTGGCCCCTTACCAAAATTATATAGAGGGGCTGTGATTTATAGCAGATTGCGTTCCCTTCACTGCTGGCTAGAAACCTGGTGTGCAAATAAAAGCATAGCATTTGTGAACAATTGGGATGTTTTTTGGGAAAGGCCTGGATTTTTCAAAAGAGATGGTCTTCATCCTAACTGGGGGGAATCTTATGTATTATCCCAAAATATGGCAGCAAAACTGCCTGGTTGACTAATTAGAGCACCATCCAGACCACAGTCATGTGATCTTAAATCACAGGCTATTATTTATCCTACCTGTTGCTATCTTGAAGCTGTTACCCATAATCCCTTTTGTGGGTCATCCAGTAAATTTAGTCTTGATGCAAACCTTAAATTACAAGATAACCAAAAAATAAGGTGTATAATTAGTCCAAGGGATAAAACCAGACCCTCCACCAGGGGCATCTGTAATAGAAATTTACTTCAAATTAAAACAAAAAATATATCACCAGTTCAGAAAGAAGCATGCCGTTTTAATGCTGCTTATTGAACATTCATTCTCTTGGCAGTAAAGCTGTTTTGGTAAATGATATTATAATATGTACAAAATCTGATCTGTTTCTTCTCACTGAAACCTGGCTTAGTAAATGTGACACTGTTCCTCTAGCTGAGGCGTCACCAGATGGATACTCATTCCTTCATAAGTCTTGAGATTCTGGTCGAGGAGGAGGCCTTGGAATAATTCATTGTAACAAAATGCAAATCACGTCTAAAAATGTAGACGACTTTACATCCTTTGAGGCATTCATTTTAAATAATTAAGCAGATTCCAAAACAATTATAGTGCTAGTCCACAGACCACCAGGGCTATATTCATTGTTCATGACTGAGTTTAGCAACCTTTTATCGATTTGGCTATAAATTATGATCACGTAGTACTAATGGGAGATTTTAATGTACACATTGATGTGGAAACTGACACTTTTAGCAAGTTTTGTTAAATTCAGTAGGATTTTGTCAGAATGTCAAAGGTCCAACTCATAATCATAACCACACATTAGATTTAATTATAACTTACAAAGTTAAAATTCAAAATGTAAATATTACTCCATGAAATGAAGTTATTTACGATCACTACTTAATTACATTTGATTTAGTACTGCCCTTGCCAACGCACTCACAGATTAAAACAAAGACAGTGCGACATCTAGATTGTAATTCTGCTTCAAAATTTATAGATACTTTGAGTAAGTCGAGTGTAATTGTGGAAAACCATTTAGATCAGTTAATATCAAATGTAAACGTGCAAAACAATTTAGATCAGCTAACATCACATTATAATGTGACCTTGAGAGATGCTTAGGACGCAGTGGCTCCCCTTAAAACAAAAGTGATCAAAACACATAGAAACTCTCCCTCGTTTAATGAAAACACTCACGCTCTTAAATTAGAGTGTCGAAAACTGGAGCGCAGATGGAGAACAACAAAGCTACATGTCTTTCAAATTGCATGAACAGAGAGTGTTAAAAAATATAAAAAAGCTCTCTTTAAAGCTCGCTCAGAATACTATTCTACTATAATATATAGCAATAATAAAAATCCTCGGGTACTGTTTAGAACAGTGGCTAAATTAACAAATGGAAATTCAGTTCAACAGTGCAAAATACCAACAGATTGAACTTCTTCAATGAGAAAATTAAAAATATAAGATCCCTGATCTCAGCATCACAGTACAAACCAAATACTAGCTTAGCAGACCCTGTCTCACATTGCATTCAGAACTTTAGTAATTTTAATCCTGTAACTGAGCAGGAAGTCTTAACTTTAATTTCTAAAATGAAGCCCACTACTTGTTCCCTAGATCCAGTGCCAACAAAACTAGTAAAAAGTGCAATGGATGTTCTTATTTTAACCATTATCAATAGTTCATTATTGCATGGCACAGTACCTGATGCACTAAAAGTGTCAGTCATTAAACCATTACTTAAAAAGTCAGACCTAGACCCACACATACTAAATAATTATAGGCCTATTTCAAATTTACCCTTTCTCTCTAAAATACTAAAAAAAGTAGTCGCCAATCAGCTTCAGTCACACCTTACGCATTACAATTTATTTATGAAATTCCAGTCTGGTTTCCGCACTGGTCATAGTACAGAAACTATGACAGAGAATCTCTGGTAACTCTTCCTATGAAGTCAGTAGATTGATAGGGAGAGCATGGATGGTAATGAGATTACTGGAAAGGGGTATGTGGTGTTCCAAATATCTTTGCAAAAGGACAAATGTCCAAGTCTTTAGAGTCATTTTGCTTCCTGTTTTCCTATATGGTTGTGAGATATGGATGCTATCTAGTGACCTGAGACAATGACTGGACTCCTTTGGTACTGTGCCTCTTTGGAGAATCCTCAGATACTGCTGGTTTGACTTTGTGTTGAACGAGCAGTTGCTTATGGAGTCCTGACTGAGATACATTACCTGAATTGTGAGGAAGCATCAGTTACGGCACTACGGCCATGTGGCACAATTCCCCAAGGGATATCTGGCTCTCAGGATTCTCATTGTTGAGGACCCAAGCGGCTGGACCAGGCGAAGAAGGCGCCCATGTAACACCTGGCTGTGACAGATAGACAGATAATCATTTCCAGGGGGGTGGGACTCGACTGTGTTTCTGCCTGGGGGGTTGCCAACTGGGTCCCCAGCTGTTTCATCATCTGGTGGGTGCGGCCACATGCTGTATCAGTGCATGCTCCCCAAACAGACCTGACCTGTGCTTATATAGTGGTGTTCACTGCATACAGTTAAGGGTATTGCTGGATAAGACTGTACAGGGTGGGCCATTTATATGGATACACCTTAATAAAATGGGAATGGTTGGTGATATTAACTTCCTGTTTGTGGCACATTAGTATATGT
>JANRMT010062821.1:28477458-28495451 GCA_026402145.1 Polypterus bichir lapradei | reverse complement strand
ATATATATATATATATACACACACATATAAACATATATATATACATATCTATACATATACACATATATATATACACACACACATATATACATACATATATATATCTACATATATACACATACATATACATACACACATACATACACACACACACATATATACACACAAATACATATATATATACATACACACACACATATATAAACGTATACATACATATCTACAAATATACACACACACATATATATATATATATATGTATATATATATATATATATACATACACTCTTTGGGGTGCAAGCAACTGTTGCTGGGGGTGGCAGAATCCATCAAGGAAGAAAAATGAAAAACATTATTTGTACAAAATCTTAATTTATTTATCCATTCCTAAATAATTAAATGGGCAGGCTATTTCGTATCAGTGCAATACGCTGTTTGTTAAAACGGATGACTCCCGCTCTTACGTGCAAGTCTGCGTGGATGTTATGAACTATTGTATCTGTTCAAATTCTATTTAAATTTTAAATAGAAGGAATTTTTATTTAGTCGACAGAAATATCTTTGGTAGGAATGGTAAAAACAGACAGGAATATTATTCCTGAATAAATCAACTCAAACCTTAAATAACTTATAATATTTTGCTCTCCATAAAAATATACCCTGTCTAAATTATACAAGTTAGAAATAAAGTAAACGTTAAAAGAACAAACATTCAAATTTCTTTACTCTTATGTAATTTTATATAAAAAATAAACTTAGATTTTAAATATCCCAAAAGATTTTGCTCTCCATAAAAATATATCCTGTCAAAATTATACAAATTCAAATATGAACATGCTGCATAACAAAACCTGGAAATATAAATAAAATGTGTTCTTTTCAGCAATAACAAATCAAATCATTCAGTTGTCTATGCTCATATGTCATTTTAGAGCTGGACGCCTGGTATCTTTTTTTGGCAACAAGTTCGTTTATGTTTGGTGTGAGGCTCTGTGTTGTGGAGATTCTCAAGATGGACTGCAGGTGCTCGTCAGTGAGGCGACTCCTGTGTGCTGTTTTGTTAGTCTTCATCACTGAGAAGAGCTTCTCACACAGATATGTGCTACCAAACATGCACAAGGTTCGAGCCGCATGTAGATGGAGCTGGGGCATTTCTGCGGTAATGGAGTGAATAAACTGTGCGGGCCCTGCAGTATCGTACTTTGCCTTCAGTGTGCCATTACACTGCAGCTCAATCACCTCCATCTGAATCTGCACAAGTGCAGTTTTCACATCGACGGGGGTTACGAAACAAGTCAAAATTCTTTTTTTGTTCTTCAAAGTCACCAAAGCGCCGTGCGAACTCAGTGCGCAGTGCGCTCAGTTTATCAGCAAAGTGCGTATTTGGGAACACCGTTGTGCCGAATTGGTTTAACATTGCTTGGCAACAGGGAAAGTGGGGCAAGTTGCACTGGTGCATTTGTGTCTCCCATAAAAGCAGCTTCACTTGAAATCACTTTATGATTGTGCATGGGTAAAAACGTCTGCTGAAGTGTCAGATTCTTCTTTAACTCTTCTGCTTTCTGTATCTTCTGCATTGCATTCGGGTCTTTCAGGTTATCCTGATGTTTTGTCTCATAGTGCCGTCTTAGATTAAATTCTAGCCACATTCCAGCCACATTAGCTCCACAAATGAGAGACACGGGTTTACCGGCAATGTCAGTAAACATATACAAAGCCTCCCATCGGTTTTTAAAGGCTCTATTTTCAGAATCAACTTTTCTCTTCAGCATCGTGTGGGCTAGCTTCGCAATAACTTGCAGCATCATAAGCTAGACTTGATTAACGCGGTAAGTGTTCGGCAAGGCAGCTGAAGCGTTGCATTATGGGATCTGTAGTTTATTGTGTTACCAGCGCTTCATATACCTGGGCCATTAATAACAATAATACAGTATATAAAATGATCTCGCGGGCCAGATATAATTACACGCCGGGCCGGATGTGGCCCGCGGCCCTTGAGTTTGACACATATGGACTAAATAGAACTTGAAAAGATATATTTTTTCGTACATCGAGTCCGCATGCTATTGTGGTTTTGCCTGCATGCCTCAATAAGTCACCCTCCCCTCGCTCTTACTTTTTTACCGTTCATCTAATGAATACACTGAGTATGGCTTTACCAAAACAATCATTGATGGCGAATAAAGTATCCATTATTCGAGTATGTAGATCGGGGTATATATACATATATATATACCCGCGTATCGCAGCGGAGAAGTAGTGTGTTAAAGAAGCTATGAAAAAGAAAAGGGAACATTTTAAAGTAATTTAAATACAGTAATTGTTTTGTGAGTGTTATTGAGTGTTGCTGTCATCAAGGACTTGATTATCATTATTTCTTTCAATCAGGTTCGTATTTGTAGGATGTGTTGTGTTCAAGTTACATTCCGTGTTTTTCAATCGTTGAAAAGATAACAGGTTTCATTCATCGATTCGTTTCTTACTGCATCAATAAACAGCTCGTCTTCTTCTTTATCTGAGACCTGACACACTGCATGCACGGGTTTTTTTTTTTACACTGTCTTCCTTTAGCGGGACATTGACTTTTTCCACCGTGTGCTTTGTTTCCGCAGTAGCTGCATTTATGAATATGCTTGTATGTATCAGACGCTTCATATTTTTTTGCTGCCTTTTCAATTGTGTAATTCGGTTTTTGTTCAGCGCTCTTTAGAACTGTTGCTTTTTGTCTGTGCACTGCGTCAGTTCACGTGAGCCGCTCGGTGTTCTTGCATCAAAGTTTCCCAGCTATGCTGGTGCCATGTCGTGCTATGTCCATGGCTGTATTTAATGTTACCGAAGTCCCGGCACTTAAAACTTTCTCTCGCAGTTTCGCTGAATTTGTGCCAAACACCACCCTGACCATCTCATCTTCTTCTGCATAAGCACAGTCCTTCACCCGTGAATATTTAGTGGCAGTGTTTCTATTGGATTGCCGCTGACAGACGGCCTTATATGGGCAGGCACTAAATTACAAACGTCAGCGGCAGCCTGTCTATGAACTTAATTTAAAGTTTAGGTTTACACTGTGCTTTGTTTCCGTAGTAGCATCACTCATGAATATGGTTGTATATCACTCACTCGCTTCTTATTGTTTCGCTGCCTTCTCAATTATATAATGCATGTTTTCTTCAGCGCTTTTTGGAGGTTTTCCTGGTTTTCTATGTACTGTGTGATTACGTGGGAGGCGTGATGATGTCACACGAAACTCCGCCCCCACGGCTTTCGCGCTCATCTCCATTACAGTAAATGGAGAAAAACAGCTTCCAGTTATGACCATTACACGTAGAATTTCGAAATGAAACCTGCTTAACTTTTGTAAGTGAGTTCTAAGGAATGAGCCTGCCAAATTTCAGCCTTCTACCTACACGGGAAGTTGGAGAATTAGTGATGAGTGAGTGAGTGAGTGAGTGAGTCAGTCAGTCAGCCAGTGAGGGCTTTCCCTTTTATTAGTATAGATATAGATGACAGTTTTTGGGTTTCTTTTCATAGACTACTGACAAAGTGCTGCCAGGTAAAATGGAATCTTTAAATTGAAGTGGGTCTTTTTGTGTGTCATTGTGTATGTGTGTACCTTTAAATATTCTTCTATTCAATCTATGTCTTGTTCCTATCTTCCAACCATTACTTCATGATAATACTACAGTTTTCCCAATCTGGCACTGAAAATGGGTAGAGTAGTAGTTAAACTATCAATCACATCAGCACAAAAATATCTTTATTTAAGCACACATACCTTAGATATAATTCTTTTAACTCATACCCAGGCTGGTACCTTTTAATTTGTATTCACTACTTTACACTGTATAAACCAGCATGCTATTTCCACTTTCAGCTACCATTCACCAGGGTCTTGATGCATTTAATCCATTATAAGTTCAAGGTCTTTTTGGTACTGGCCCTGTTCCATTTCATTTTTATTCATTTGGCATTGATGTCTTACATTTATTGCATCTTGTATGTAGTAATTTGCATTTGTTAGCATTAAATTTAATTTGCCATGACTCTGCCCATTTGTGAAGGATATCTAACTCTATTTGAATAAACTGTACATTCATTTTCACTTGTAATGTTCCTTTTGATGTATAAGGTAACCTTTTCTGAAACTACAATGAAACTTATTTATATTTTTAATAGTACTTTTAGTTCTACAGAGCATTATTTTTTTAATAAATTACATTCAGCAACATTTAAAATTAAGAAGTTTTTTAAGTTGATTAACATGTTGTCAATGTATGGATGCTTGTGGGAGCTGTTGCCCCGTGAAACTCAACAGACAGATGCAAGCACTGGTTTAAAAGCACCCAGAAGTAATTTAATTTTTCTTCTTAAAAGTGCCCATAGCACCTCCACCACCATAAACACAATCAATAAACACAATAATACATATAATAAATCATCCTCTCCTCTCAGCAGCTCCGTCACACTCCTTCCAAACTCCGGCTCAGCTTGCTGGTTCTCCTATAGTCCTTTATATAGTCCTTTACCTGGAAGTGCTTCTCCTCTTCTGTTCACATGACTTGTCAGCACTTCCGGGCCAGATGGAGAATTACATTTTTCTTCAGCCCAGAAGTACTTCTGTTCTTCCGTTCCTGTGACTAGGGAGTACTTCCGGGCTATATGGGAAATAAAAATTCCTGCGTCTCCCTGCAGCACCACAATGGCAGCAGCCAGCAGGGCTGTGAAGCCAAACTCCATCTTCCATGATGCCCTGTGGGAATCCGGTGCACCTCTAGGCTGTATGGAAGATGCCATCTAGCGTCCTGGATGTGTCAGCCGGGTTGAGTTGCCTGCCATCCATCACAATGCACATATGTCAACTGTATCTCATGGTATTCTGTACTGGTCAGTGGAGCATTAAAGGCACAGAAAACACTGACATCCAAATTTAACAATAAATTAATAATTGGGAAACTACTATAGCATTTTTTTTATCAGATATGATGAAAAACTAAGATTGTTGTTTAGTTTGATTTGCAATTTATTCACCTTGTTTATTCCTCAAACACCTCAAGGGCAGAAGTAATCAAGGAGATGACATTGACACCTTTCAGCTGGAACTTGTGCATATTGGTCTTTTGCTGGAAGTCTGTCCTGGCTTTTCCATCCTTTTTTATTTCCATTTCCATTTTATAATTGTGCCCCTTTCATAGGTTAATCATTATTCCATTCTCAGGTGCTTCTTCTAATGTATTGTATTTGGTTACTCATATCATTAACTTTAAAATACTACTAATGGTTTACAAAGCCTTAAATAATCTTGCTCCGTCCTATGCTTTGGAATGCCTGCCCCCCCCACCCCAACTTCGTATGGAGGTCTGCATATAACTCCAAGAGTCAAATTTAAAAGTGCTATTATAAACCCAAAATTGAAATTTGCCAGGCTAGTGCTGTGGATCATTTAAAAAAAATTCTAAAAACCCATTATTTTAATATGGCTTTTCATAGCTATATTTTAATTGTATTTCCTTATAGACTATATGGGCATAGAATAATCATATTTTTAAGGTTCCACAATCTGTACTAATCTCTTCTATTCTCTGATGTCTTGTCCGGTCCTTTTGAGGTGGTGATCTGCACCACCACCACCTGTTCAAGTCATTATGCAGCCACCTGTGTTTTTGGATTGAAGGTGGGTGTCATAGCTGTTCAGAGACCAACATCATCAAATAATATCAACTGAAGCCTGAAAACAAAGAGGACTGATTTACGACCATTTATGTTAGGTACAATGCCCAGTGGGGGCTGGGTGGTCTGGGAACCTCGGCTGATTGGTTCTCAGGACTTGGTGTACCAGATGCCAGGCTTCCTTTTGTTTAAGGGCATTAACTCATAATCCATAGTCTTAACCATATGACAGGGCCTTCATCTTCTTCCATTATCCATCTTTGTAGAGTCATTATTCAAAGTACCTGATGCTAAACCATGAGGAGATGGGTCCCAAAGACTTTTAATTTGAAGTCATGTACCCTGTTGAGTTCTATCTTTCCCCTTTGCACTGTCCTAGGAAGCTCCGGCAGCTATGCAACTTAGCCTCTGCTGATTTGTTTACAGTCCTTTGTGTTGCAGATACCAGGTTTTCTATTGACTGAGGGCAATGACTTATTTCTCTTAGGCTTAGACTTATGGATAGACCCTCATCTTCTTCCATTATTCATCTTTCAATTGTGATGGTTGAAGGTATATGATGGTAAACCATGAGGGGATGGTTCAGAAAGTCTTTTCACTTGAAGTTATGTTACCTTTTGTGTGCTATCTGACTTACTTGGACTGTCCTTGGAAGCTCTGGCAGCTACTAAACTTACCCTCTTCTGATTGCATCTCTGGCCTTAGTGGATCACAGAGAGGAATTCAGAAGGAAGAGGACCTTGACTTATATCACAGGGGCTTAGATATAAGGATGAACCTTCGTCTTCTTCCATTGTTCATATTTCTAGAGTGATAGTTGAAGGAGACAATAGTAAAACAATAGTAGAGTGTTCTCAAGTCTTTTCATTTGAAGACAATTTCCCATTTGAATGCAGGGGGACCTTGCAGGCACTGCAAGATTTCAATCCATTACGGTATAGTGTGTTACCAATGGTATTCTTGGCGACTGTGGTTCCAACTGCCTTCAGATCATTAAAAAGCTCCTCCCGTGTAGTTTTGGGCTGATCCCTCACCTTACTCATGATTATCTTAACCCCATGAGGCAAGATCTTGCATGGAGCTCCAGACCAAAGGCGATTAATGGTCATTTTATATTTCTTCCATTTCCAAATAATCACACCAATAGTTGTCATCTTCTCACCAAGCTTCATGCTGATGGTCTTGAAGCCAATTCCAGCCTTGTACAGGTCTACAACCTTGTCCCTGACATCCTTTGACAGCTCTTTGGTCTTGCCCATGCTGGTGGAGAGATTGGAATGGAAGAAATTGATTCTGTGGACAGAATCACACATTATACACATAACGAGTTGAGATCAGGAGTATCTGTAATTGATTGATTAATAAATTGATTGTAATCTGTGTGGCACATGAGCACACAGTTAATCTCTGGGAGCTAGAATTCTGACTGGATTGTAGGGTATCAAATACCTATTTCGCTCAATGATTTCCAAATCAATTTATAACTTTTATGTAATTTTTTTTCCAGATTTTTGGTTGCTATTCTGTCTCTCTCCATTAAAATGAAACTACCGTAAAAGTTAGAGACTGTTCATTTCTTTGTAAGTGAGCAAACTTACAAATTCAGCAGGGGATCAAATACTTATTTCTATTATCACTTTAATTGTGATATTTAGCCAGCCTCAAGAAACAGTAGATGAGAACATCTATTATAGCTGAAAAGGACACAAGGAGAAAGTGAAAGTATTGTCAGCAGCTGATCAAGAAGTAATAATGGAATTGTACAAATCTTACAAATCTTCAATAACACAACCATGCACACACTATTAAAAGAATAAGAGAGGCAATGTGGTAATGTAAAGCAGACTAAGTAAAATGCGTAAATATGTTTATGAAACATTAAATAATTAAAATAATATTTTTGAAAATGTTATTGGAATTACTCAAATTAAAAATTTCTTTTGAATTATTTGATTGTAACATTTTAAAGGGGTTGAGCAATGAATGCAAGAGTAGATTGGGGAGCATCTTCAGAGGCAATTCCTCCACACGTACAACAACCATACATGAAAGGTAGCATTTTTCTTCTGCTCCACCTCTCCTCTTTTCAGTGGCTTAAGAAATGTTGCAGTTATGGGAAACCAGGCAGTCTTGTTGGATTGTCCTCAAATTCATGAGCTTGACATCTGTATGAGTATCTCACTAGTGCCTAGTATAAGATGCTTGGTGATGGTGAGTAACATAATTCGTCTCTTCTAGGGTGAGGCTGCAGGACCACAGCAGGAAGACTGTCTCTGTATGCTCAGAAAGGCCATAGGTATGGAATAAGGTCACTGTGCTCTGTTACGTGTGTTATAATTTGAAGTAATTAACTACTGTAAGCAGAAACCAGAAAGACAAGGAGCACAAGCTCATCCCTCAACTCTTGGTAGAAGGGGAAATGTTGTTTAATCATTTTCATACTGTTAAATGAATAGTTACAGTATTTGAACTTAAAGGAGGCAGATCTCTGAGAAATGTACAAATATTACCAGTTCCTGGAATTTGAAAACCAAAAACTTGACATCAAGTACAAAAAACTTAGGATTAAAAAACTGGAGTATGAAATAAAAAAAAAAAAAAGAAAATAATGTAAATGTCAAGATATGAGAGTTCTGCATTTTAAGTGCATTTCCTAGAATGTTCATTTTTTTCTGTACACTACAGTGAATTGATATAATTTCAGAAGTGTATCCTTTCAAATTTTTATTTAAAAAACAGTTACATTATGGTGAAATAGAAAAACATCAAGGGGGAGAATCAATCAAAATTTGTACTCTAATGTTCCTCACAGCATTGCTATTAATGTTTTCAGTTTTTGGCAAAAGGTCACCCTGCTCTTCCACCTGCAAGAATATTGGTGTTCCTTTGTGGCTTGAATTTACAGGCAGGGGACAAGACAGATGAGAGCATGTGAAACCACGTGGAAGGAGTGGTGGGAACATTTAAGGGTGACAGCCTCCAGTAAACCTCATATAAGGGAGTAAAGGAGAGACACTGCATTTTACAATGTGTTAGACTACCAGCACCAGTGATGATATAATCTCAGTTAAATTATTCCATAAACTATGAACATCTATCTATTGTCGTAAATAAACAAGAATTCCACAACGGAAAACAGTTGGGGATCATCCCCGTATAATGTCCAACAGACAAAGTAAAGAAATAAATGCAAAATAAGGGTCAAAATACTTTTAAACAGCAACTGATAATTGAAAATATAGTCATGGTGTTTTTATACTGGAGAAAAATGTCAGGCGGAAATAATGTGGCAGGAGTTGACATCGTAACTGCAAGACGGATGTGACGTCAACAAAAGGAGACCAGAAGTGATGTTATGGCAGAAGTGATGATATGGAGGAAGTGACATCATCTCCAGGAGACCGGAAGTGGCATTTGGCGGCCATCTTGCGAACCTGGAAGTGTGTGAAGTTATTTTTCTTCTTTTGTTCTGATGAAAGAGAGAGAGAGGTGTTAGAACCGCAAATCAACCCTTTGTCTTGCAATGTTTCACTCACCTCAGGGCTTGTTGACTGCCTCCTAAGCGCACACGTGTGACACTACATATTATTTTGTTATACAGTACAGCCACTAAATGACAATATTTTCTGCTACAGTATCAATCAGTGGTTCGTTTCAACTTTAAGCTGAAAAGTTCAGACTGCACCTGCTCAAACATTAACAAAACCAGGCCTAGAACATTGCAGGATAGCGGCATCAAACACAAAGAAAATTTCTGATACTCCAAAAAGAAATATTTATTCTGTATGAGTCACTGCATTAAGCAATACATTGAAAATAAAAGTTTGATTATGACTAAATTGATGTTTTCTTAAACCTTTTACCAATACATTAAATTATATAGCAAGTTTAGGGTGGCACAATGGTAGTGCTGCTGCCTCGCAGTAAAGAGACCTGGGTTCGCTTCCCAGGTCCTCCCTACGTGGAGTTTGCATGTTCTCCCCGTGTCTGTGTGGGTTTCCTCTGGGTGCTCCAGTTTACTCCCACAGTTCAAAGACATGTAGGATAGGTGCATTGGCAGTCCTAAATTGTCCCTAGTGTGTGGGTTTGTGTGTGTGTACCCTGCAGTGGGGTGGCGCCCTGCCCAGGGTTTGTTTCCTGCCTTGCACCCTGTGTTGGCTGGGATTGGCTCCAGCAGACCCCAGTGACCCTGTAGTTAGGATCTAGTGGGTTGGATAATGGATGGAAAGTTTACTACTTAATTACATTTTGCACAACACCAGCTGTAGCATTAATTTTTATAAAGTTATTCTTCAGTATCCTTAACCTTACTTTGTGAAATGTTTCATGCCAATAAGATGCCTGAAAAATGTGGAAATTATTAAGCGAGCCACATTCACATCAGTGCTAATTAAAAATGGCTTACTTGTGCATTGATGCATGGATACAATAGAACAACCTGTGGTTTACATGATCAGCCTCTAGAGTTTAGATAGATAGATAGATAGATAGGAATTTGGCTTTTTACAGAAGCTTTTTAAATTAATAAATAGATAAAAGTAAACATACACACACATGCTATTGTCTGAACACACTAAAGAGGACTGAAAAGGAAGAAAATTCTAAACAAAGAAAACTTCTGACTTGGCAGTGTCATTCCCAAGGAGGCATTATGCAGGCGTATTGCTGTTGGTATAAAGGAGTCCCAGTCACATTTCTTAAAACACTTCTGAATATTTCATTGGCTGAAAGTTTTCAGTGCTGATGTGTTACAGAGAGAATGTGCAGCATTGCTCATAATAGCACTCAGTTTTCTTCTAATTCTCTGCTTTGCTGCTACATCCAGGGTGTCCAGCGTGTGTTCCATAATTGAGCCTGCCCTTTTAATCACCCTTTTAATTTGGTGGGCGTCTCGAAGTGATACTACAATTTTAGTTTAATCAAATGTATAATTGTTGGTGTTTTCAATGGGCAGTAGAGCTTTTAATGTTCTACTATTTTGTAATGAACATACCAGATTAATTTAAAAGATGGAATAACTAAGAGTGTAGCAACATTAAAAAGAATACCTGAACTATTTTCTGTCCTGTATTTTCTGTATTTTCAGTCCTGTTAAGCACCAACTCTGAACTACCTCTCTCCTTGACATAGCTGTCCAGTCTTCCTATCCTTGTGTACAGTATTCTCCAGGTTGAACCCCAAATTGTGGTTATGCATGTGACCCAACCATTAGAGATTCTTTTATGGTACAAAATATAATATCAGTAACTCTCCACACCTCTCTTGCAAATCAAATTCTAGCTCCTGTTCAGTTGTAGGCGACTTGTACACAGACCCTACTCTTTCCACAAACTCATTTTTCTCAGCCTAACTTTCACCATCTTCTATGGACTAGTAGAAACAGGTCAAATTTTGATGGATCATTATTTTATGTAACAGAGTATATATCTCAGTTTTATTTATACTTACCCGTGGAGTTAGTGGCTAACGGCAGTATGCTGTATAAATTTATTTTAACAGGTTGACTTTCTTAACAAAAGGCTTTGTTCTGTTTTTAATTTCATTAGGGAAAAACTCCTCTTTGTTCTTAATTTTATTCTTGAAAGAAATGCACATCACCAGGTTAGGTTCATTGAACATTATTGCATTTGCTTTTTAAAACCCTTTGCCTGGGTTAATCAGTTTGGGGAGAAAAAACTTGCAGTGGGAGTTTGTGCTGCAGAGTTGTTGGGCTGCTTTGTGTTCTCCTAACCGGCATTCCAGATTTTCTCTGAGCTGTATGTACTGATTTGTTCTTTTTTATGTGGTGATCAGGTTAACCTAATAAAAACTAGGGGGCTCCACCTCCTGCTTGCTTCACTTGCTAACCCCTGCGTTTGTTTAATCGGATATACAATTTTAAAAGCTCTTTTTTTTTTCTTCTTTAGAGTTGTTGCTTGAACTGTTGCGGGACCACAGAATCTCATAGCGTATGGTCCATAATTGTGTACATCTACGTTTTGTGCATTGAATGATGCGAAGGCGAAAAGACTTTGTTTTGTGCTCTTTGCCTTTTATTTCTGACGTCGCTTAGTCCTGCTGTTTTTTCAGTTACACCTGGTTCTGATGATTAATTACCTTTTGTTTGCGCTAATGCGATCTTTACTATCTTTTGTTTTGATACTGTAGCGACTGATGTAATAAAGTGTAACAAAAGTTCCACTTGAACAATCGCCGACTTCGTAACCCCAAACAAAACTTTCTAGCACCCTTTCCAACCCCTCCTCCCCCGTGTCTCGCACCCCCTTACTGCATCAATCAATACCCCGTCATCAGTCTTCCGTGCTTTACTCCGCCCTCCCTCAATCAGATGTAACAGTCACTTAAAACAAAAAAGGCTTGAACTTGGCTGGGATGCTACAATACTTTCGAATTTTACTGCTTTTATTTTAAAGCTTCATTAAAAATAATACTTTGTAATTACCTTTTCTTCCATATTGCATTGAATTTTGATTCCGTCTTTGGAGACACATTGTGACAACGCAACGTATAACTGCCCGTGAGTGAATATTGTTTCTGTTTCTCTAATAAATAATCTGACTTTTTATAATGTTTGTTCCTGTGATTTGTTAATTGTCATAGCAAAAGCTATTCTAACGGTAGACTGTAAACATTTTAATATGAATGTCATATCACGATCTCCCTTGGTGTCTATTGTTATTCGTGGAATATATACATTACCTTTCTTGTTACCTGTTAAAATTTACATCGCTTCTCCGTGATCATAAATGTACACCTGACCGAATTGTGCATTCTTTGAAATGAAACATGTCGTTGCTTTGACTGGTGTAGGAACACAGATTCTCATAGCGTATAGTCTATTATTGTGTAAATCTATGTTTTATGCATTGAATGATGCGAAGGCGAAAAGACTTTGTTTTCCACTCTTTTTCTTTTATTTCTGACCTCAATTTGTCCTGCTATTTTTTTAATCACACCTGGTTCTGATGATTAATTATCTTTGCGCTAATACGATCTCTACTATCTTTTTTTGATATTGTAGCGACTGACATAATAAAGTGTCACAAAAGTTCTACTTGAACAATCGCTGTCTTCGTAACCCCAAATACAACTTTCTACGACCCGCCACCCACAGCATCAATTAGCACCCCACTATCAGTCTTCCGTGCTGTATTCCGCCCTCCATCATTCAGACCTAACAGTGACTTAAAACAAAAAACTTGGCTGGGACGCTACAATACTTTCAAATTTTACTACTTTGATATTCTGTACCTTTCTCTGCATGTTTATCACGCCATCGTTTGTTTGAGCCTTTACAATTCCACTGCTTTCATAATCTTTTATCTGCTTTTTTTCTCTCCCAAAGGTCTCTTTTCTCCGCGCTGCTCTTTCTTCTTTGCTGGTAGTCTCATGTTCCAAGTCCCCGCGAGACGGCCCTGGGACAATCTCTTGGCACCAGGTCTCATGTTTATGGTCCCCGCGAGATGCTTCGTGGCCAGTCTTTTTTGTCTTCCGTGTCTTTTAAATGTCTTCCGAGAACTTCCGAGCAGATCATGTATCATCGCCCTGGAAATTTTCTTTCCAGGATTTTTTTTTATATATAGAGAGAAGTATTTATAATAACAGATCCTTAATACATTTAAACCCCAATTAAGTCTCCTCTTTAAAAGAAGAGTGAATATTCCAAATAAAGGAAGAAAAACAATTGTGAGTTTAAACAAATAATGCTACAAAAGTCATACATATATCCTTATTTATATAGTGTATGAAATAGCGGGTCACATGTGTTTAATTCTTAACTTCTTTACTAACAACAACAAGATTTCCGCTCTTGTTAATTCCTGTCACAACTTCACATCCATTTGTAGCAGGACACCAGACTTCCTCTCTCCCTTTATAAAAATGATGCATAATTTGTAACATAGTCCTCGAGCCAGGAGGGTGGTCTTCTAGGCCTATTTCAGCTTGAAACCTCAGAGAAAGCCTGGTGTATTGACTAAGAATCAATTATTTCATTTACAGGAACTGTCTTGGACTCCCATGCCATCAGGCAATGCATTTGTGACCCATGATGAATTGTTGGTATGACTTGTTTAAGACTATTTGCATGATGTGCAAGACCATCTTGCAGAACAAAGGTAGTTGGTTCAAGCTGCTTAGCAATTTATAATGGATTTTGGGAAGACGCCACACACACTCCCAGACTTGCTCCTTTATCAAAGGCAATCTTGTTTTTCTCAGCTGACTGAACTGATTCTAAATACACTGTTGTTGAGTGGCAACATGTGAGTAAATTTTTGAGTGTGTTGACAGTGGACAATCCAAAAGGAGAGTCCACTCTCTGCCTAACATCAAAGAAGCAAGCAATACCCTGTTGTGATATGTTTTGATGCTCAGAAATGTAAAAGGGTCTAGAAGAGAGCTGTTGCAAACTGCCAACCTCTATCAGGTATGTCTGGAGTCCATTTTTTATGGTGTGGCTGAGGCATCCAACCCTGCCATTCAAATCAAGGTGATACACAGCAGTGCTAATGTGTTTAATTACCTTCCCTGCCAAGTAGTTACTAAATTCAGCTGAAGTTAACTGGGGTCCATTATCAGTAGTTATCATGTCTGGTAGGCCTCACCAAGCAAAAAGGTAATTCAGGCCTCTAATGATGGATTGAGCGATCAGAGTTGTATGAGGTAGGGCTTCCCAGTCTCAGCAGATAATGAGCATGGGCTGGGACACAGTGTGATCCACTGCAAATGCCTATCTGAATATGCTCCCAGGGAGAAAGTGGCCCCTTGACTAGGTGGAGATATGTCACTGAGGAGTTTGGTAATTCCAATCTTTTACCAATACCTCAACATCCCAGTCTATATTAGGCTACTACACAATCTCCCTGCAAAGTTGTTTCAGCTTTACAATGCCCCCATGTGCAATTCTCAAAACATGTACGTATAGTGCTGCTGGTTTGAGAGTACAATGGCCTCTGACAATACAGACATCATACAAAAACAATAAATCATCCTTAACCCTATAGTATGGAATCAGTTCCTGGTCTACTGCAATAGGCCATCCTTCACTAATAAAATGGCAAAATTTAAGAAATAAGAAGGTCACCCCTAGATGCTTGGCACAGCTGATCCAATGTGATAAAAGAAGAGGGGAGAGAATATGAGACATAAATACCAGGCCTGGCACTATGTCACAAATCTGTTGTAGAGCAACTGGCACAATTGCTCAAGATAAGAGGTCCACCACTGCATTGTGCCTACCAGGTGTGAAGTCAAGCTTAAAATTGTGCTGGTGCAGGTTGTCTGTCCACCATAGCAACCTGAAAGGCTTATGACCAGATCTATTTGTGTTTAATAGTGCTGTGATGGCCTTATAGTCAGTGGTGTAGTGGTGTCTGGAGAAATGGGTATACTGTAAATTTAGCCTCCAAATTTTTTAGCGGCCTACACAGCAAAAGAAAAAAGTGCACCATTATTAATAGTGGCAGTCTTACATATTTAGTTCCCACTAGAAAGGGACAGTACTATTTACATCTGCTGCCTGACTTCATTCACTTCAAGGATCATTATGAGATCAACAAACCAGAGATGCAGATTTTGCAGATCTGTCTGGTTCATAGATTACAGAGTGATTCAGCTGCATAATGCATACGTTTTCTTAGTCCATGGGGAAAGTAGATTCTTTTGTAAACAGTGTCTTTGAATATCTAATATGCAACAGATAGTGAAGGCCAGAGAGTGACACAATTATAAAATTAAAATGATTTGTCAGTGGCAGTATGTGAAAATTACTGGTGGTACAGAGGCCCATTTCATTAATAGTAGATACAACTATTATTACCAACGCCTTTTCAGTCAGAGATACATTTATTTTTACAAAATTTAAACAGCTGATTTTAAAAATAAAATACTTGGATTTGACCATTCTGAATATTCATTAACTATGACAACAGAGAGCAATAAGAAGTAATGTCATTTTTCATACTTTGGCAATGCATCCTTGTTACCAACACACTAACACAGTTTCAAGTTTAAAATCAGAATTTCTCAGGAAGAATAGCGCACCTAGCTAGAAATGCTTTAATGTCCGGGCCGTTTGGACACCGGATAGTGCTCGGGGGAAACGGTGTAAGTGTAATGTTATAAACTCTCCTCAACACCTATTAATCTGTCTATACTCAAAAATAAGCACTGATGTGAAAGTCAGGTTGAAATATCTGTGTTTTAAAATGCAACCAACCGGAATTTGTTGACAGCAAGTAGCTTTGATGCTAATGAAAGTCAGGGAAGCTAATTTAACATTAGCCAGAGCATGAGCAAATTGGAACAACAAAAAATAAATGAAACTAAATAAAAAAAGCTGCTAGTTAATGCTGTAGAAACGCTGTGTTGACATAATTTACAAATCTTGCTGTTATAAAGTACTCACCATGGATGATGTGTTCTTCCATTGAATTTGCAATGTCGATCGGAGATTTAGTGCCTCACAGTCAGCACCCCCTCAGACAGGGGTTGGGGACTGAGAGGCTATTGGCATTGGGCTGTGGCTACCTGTCCGGCTGGACAGTAGCAATAATGTAGCTTCACGAGGTCGTTTGTTCTGAAAGCTTATTTTTGTTTGTACTGTACGTTTCATTTCATTTTCACTATTTACATGGTTATATTAACTTTTCATGTAAGGACATATTTTGGTGTATAACAATGAACCGACAGGAAGGTGGCGGCAAAGGCTATTTTTATTTTAGCAAAGGAACGGCATGTCCTGCCCTACTGTGCCTCTGATTGGTATAATCCGTTTGCCCTAACCAATCGTTATTTCTCCCAAAATGTAACCAAAACAGACAACAATGGCAGAAAAAAATGGACATGCCTGCAGCACATAAATGCGTATCAGCGTGTCAGTGTGGATGTAGACTGTCACAGTGTGTGGACTGAAAAGCGCCGTATACACGCGTATACCCTGTATTACACTGCAGCGTATACCCATAACAGGGGGATTTAGAAGTGGGTATGCGCTGTGACGACCTAATAAGAAGTGGGTATACGCCGTATACCTGCATATACCCTGGACTACACTACTGCTTATAGTCATTTGATAAGACCTGCCATATAAGTAGTGGTGCCAGCCTAATCATGTAAACAACATTGGGAAGGCCTGCTGCCAGTGCAATGTAATTCATAATGTCATACAAGTCATACAAGTAAAATTGTAATCTATGGAGCAGATCCAAAACCTTTAAATTGCCACTGGAGGAGGAGCAGAGCAACACCGATAAGCAAAGTATTTCATTTTTTTTACAATTCCTAAAGCGCTGGCCAAAAGTGGGACAGTCTGGTGATTTGGTGAAAATCACAGTTGCCGCAAAGCTATTGATGAGACTGCAGAGCATTTTTTACAGCCTGGACTGGCATTTGCAGTGATGTTACTCTAGACAGTGCTGCCTTTTATTAACACCAACAACTACAGCACTTTTTTATGTTATTCTTATTTCCTGCCACACCCCAACAAGCACTTCTGGAAGGATATCACATCTTTAAAATATATTATTTGGTCGAATATAGCACTGGTTGCCATATCCAGTATTTAAAACCATTTTTACTATTCCTAGGAAACAGTCCAGAATTAAACATATTTCCATGCAAATTAGTCATGGAAATTCCCAAGGTAAGTAATTTTATCAAGTGTTACTTTGAAGGAAAAATTATTAAAATTATAATGTCTGGATGACAAATTAATAGAGCAAATTCAGATATATGTAAATTTATTTTGCAGCAGGAGAAGGCACTTAACAATTGAGAGTGTATGTGGAAGGAAAGGCAAAGAATAGAAATTTACTGTGCAAGATAATGTCATATGGTAATATACTGTACAGTATATATATATATATACTAGCAAAATACCCGCGCTTCGCAGCGGAGAAGTAGTGTGTTAAAGAAGCAATGAAAAACAAAAGGAAACATTTTGAAAATAACGTAACATGATTGTCAATGTAATTGTTTTGTCACTGTTGTGAGTGATGAGTGTTGCTGTGCTGTACACACAAACACATAAACATATATATATACATATCTATACATATACCTGTACACATATATATACACACACACACATATATACATACATATATATACACACCCCTAAAGGATTATTAGGAACACCTGTTCAATTTCTCATTAATGCAATTATCTAATCAACCAATCACATGGCAGTTGCTTCAATGCATTTAGGGGTGTGGTCCTGGTCAAGACAATCTCCTGAACTCCAAACTGAATGTCAGAAGGGGAAAGAAAGGTGATTTAAGTAATTTTGAGCGTGGCATGGTTGTTGGTGCCAGACGGGCCGGTCTGAG
>JANRMT010062821.1:28460402-28477058 GCA_026402145.1 Polypterus bichir lapradei | reverse complement strand
GAATGTTTGAACATGTCAGGAAAGTACATCAACAAAGTGTAAGATCTGCTTTGACAATGGAGATAAACTGATAAAGCTAAAATGTTTAATAAAAAACAAAATTGACAACGTATATATATACATCAATTGACGATGTTTTGAAACTATTTCAATTCATATTTAAAATGTTAGGGGTGATGTATTTCTAAGAACTGAGAAGAAAGTAACTTTAATATCAATAACATTAAGTTCATAATTTTATTCACCTATTACAGCAGTGCAAAGTTATGCTACAATCTTAAATTAGATTCTGTATCTTAACTCAGGATAAGCATTATTGTTTCTAACACTGAAAAAAAACAGCAATGTTATCAGTAAGACTTTCAAGTGATACACAAAAGTCATGATGCATCATTTCAGTGATGATTATTCTATATCCTCTACCTGGCGTCACATTACTTTGTGATACCAGATGTTGTTTAGTTTAAAGTGCCTACTGCTTGAATTATACCTTTATGTGCCTACCTGCACTACCTGACCAGTGATCGATTGCCTGTCTTATACATGCCCTTGTAGTTCAGTCAAAAATAAAATTATGTTACAGTACCATATATACGAGGTGTGATCAAAAAGTACGGTGAATGTTGATGCAGAGCACCGTCCAAGAGCAACGCAAAACAATTTAATTGTGGTTCTGACATGTCCATTCTAGAGCCTAGTTTGTGACAAGTTTCAACTTGTTTGATATTGTCAGTTGTTTGTGAGCCACTGTTGAGTTCAAGTGTGTTTTTCAAGTTTGTCGTTAATAATGGATATCGCAACGCATTAACATGAAATTTTATTTCTAATTGCAAACGGCTCAGGAAACCCATCAGATGTTAATCGGTTTGTGGTGATACTGCACCAACAATAAAGACTGTTTACAAGTGGTTTGATCAGTTTCGTAATGGATCTGACTTGGTTGAAGATAAGAAAAGATCGGGGTGTCCTTCAACATCAATAACCGAAGAAAATGTTGAAACGGTTTCATTCTTCATCATGACAACACTCCTTGTCACACATTCCTTCTAGTATGACAATTTCTGTCGAATAAAAACATTACACTGTGTCTGCATCCACCTTATTTGCTGGATCTGGCACCGTGCGGCTTTTGGCTGTTCCCTAAATCGAAAATGACCTTGAAAGGCAAACAATTTCAATCCATTGAGGACATCCAGGCAGCCACAACAGTCCAATTAAAGACACTCTTGAAAGAAAACTTCCAGAACTGCTTTGCAAAGTGGCAGTAGCGTTGGGATAAGTGCAGTCGAAGTGGAGAAGAGTATTTTTAGGGTGACTAATAGTTGTAAATCTTTTACTGCAATAAACGTTTCTTTTTTAAAACATTCACCGTATTTTTTGATCACACCTCATATAATCAGACTTTAGTACTTTCTGTTTAAAATAAGAAAAAAGACTGCAGTGGGCTGGCGACCTGCCCGGGGTTTGTTTCCTGCCTTGCGCCCTGTGTTGGCTGGGATTGGCTCCAGCAGACCCCCGTGACCCTGTAGTTAGGATATAGCAGGTTGGATAATGGATGGATAAGGAAAAAAGAGGAATCTACCCACGTATTTTGATCTAATTATAAACACCTTCCTGTTTTTTTGGGGCACAGAGCATGCAGAAAGACTTTCAAGAACCATTAAGTGGACACTTCTTATGCATAATAGATATGCTACAGTTGTTTTGGAAATAAAAATTACCTATCATTCATAAGGGAGATGGAATTACATAAAGAAACAATTAAATTAAACAGGTATAATTTTAAATGTCTTATTTAAATAATTGTGTCCCTTTAGTGTTACTGTTAATGACCTTTAGTACATAACAGTTGTAGATGTCACATGGGCTGGACGGGCATCCCAGCCAGAAGAGACAATCGTTCCTTACCCGGACGGGAGGCTCCTAACAGGCAGATAGGCATCCTGGCCAGGGAAGAGAAGGGGATCGGACCCAGAAGGATTGACCAGAAGGGATGGATGGACAGCCAACTGAAAAGGGAAGATGTCACTGGGGGCTCTTTATTGCCCCAGCACGGTAGATGGCTGCAGTCTTGGATTTCAGTGTACCCATTAGGAAGCCAGCAGGGCATGCCGGGAGATGTAGTCCAGCAGGGTAGCCCTGCTAGGGCCACTGGGTGCCACAAGAGGGTGCTGCAGGCAGACAAGCTCCCTGTTATAATGGACTTTCACATGACCCAGAAGTGCTTCCATCGAGCAATGGCCCTGGCACAGGAAGTAGTCCCAGATCCTTAATAAAAGGGTTCACACTCCCTTACCCTGGGAGGGCTGGGAGGACGTAGGGCAACAGTCAGCTGAAGGAGGGCAGTGGAGTGGTGAAAGGAATTGTGGAGAAGAATTGGATTGTAGAGAAAAAAACTGTGCTTTTTGTCAACTTGGAGAGGTATTGTGTATTTTGGATGAATAAAAACATCTGTTACTTGAACCCGGGACTCTGTGTGTGTTTTTGTTGGGGGTTTGGGGCTCACTGCGGCCCTGGTTTCCTTCACACAGTATATAGCAAAGTACACATTCATGTAGTTATTGTTCACACATGCACAGAGATACACATTTTGTGTATGCTATGACATATAAGTATTCAAAAGACAAAAAAACTGCTGGAGAAAACTTAACTGTAGATTCAGTATTGAATATTTAAAAATGACTCATTTCGCTGTACGCATTTCTAATATGATTATAAAATAATTATATTAGATATAATTAAAATTATGAAAGTGTCTAACAGGCAACTTTTGTACACTCTTCACTTATGATGAAGCACTTACAATCAAAAGTACAGTACACCTTTTGTACTGAATAACATACGGGTGCAGAAATGTAGTCAATTTTTTAAAATCAGAAATGAGTCACATACAAAAAAGATTAAAAAACAGTAATGCTCATTAAATAGAACAATAGGTTAAGCATAATCTTAAAATTATTTTTCCACAATAACCTGAAAGCATGTCTATTATTCCATTTTTTTACAGAAATATGTATCACGTAAAAATTCTTTGCTTCAACAGGTGAATCAGGTATGATTCAAGAAGGTTTTTGACTAAGGCGAACTGAATTAAAATATTGAAGTTTACCAATTGGGTGTGCAAATCAACATGCAATGTCTTATTTTACTGCAGTGCAAATATTTTATGTTGATATTTAAGATTAGTTTATTTTAATAAAAAGAAGACACTTACAATACAATACATAGAATTTTATTCTATGAAGATCAGTTAAACATCATGAATTCGATAATAGTAGTGGAGCACCCAGGGTAAAGGACCAAGAGAAACAGATAGAAACGTATTAATCACTGGCGTCAAATTCCAGTAGGGAGTTTACAGACATAATGCAAACCAGTACACAATGACATAATACAGAATGAAAGTATGTTTAATGGGTAGTGCTCATGAACAAATGTGTCTCTTTACTAATGTGGTTTATCAGTGAGCAGGATAAAAAAAAGAGCATAATGGGAGGAGATATTATATAGTCTAATGAAAAGATAGAAAGTGAAATGAGCTTGTGGCTAAGTGTGCTCCACGACAATGTGCAATGGAGATTAAAGCCAGCGTTTTCTATGATATACCATTTTTGCCATTAGCTTTTGTAAATGGCACAAATAGGAGGCGTAATTAAAAGTGATTGTGTAGATGATAAAGGGAAAAGGAGACAGGACGGTTCTTTGGGGTGCCCCAGGATATTTACCACCATCTCTAATACACAGTGCTGGAGCTTCACTGGCTGTCAATTGTTAGTTAAATAATACATTACCCACACTATCAGTGCATCAACTTGCATTGCCTTGAGCTTATTCCCCAGCTGAGAGGCTGGATACTGTTAAAGATTTTGGATAAATAAAAAAAAATAAATATGATGACTTTGTCCAGCTGGTTGGAATATTAATTCTCCCAATATCTGCCTGCTGAATGTCATGTTGCCTGTTACCAGGATTTGCTGGAAGTTTAGGACCAACTGCTCAATGGTCTGTCGTCATGATTTGAGTTTACCTCTGTTATAGCGGGTCTATGTGAAAACAGCAGTGTCAAATGCTGTGGGGGGTGGGGGTTGGGATCGTGAATGCGGCTGAGAGAAGAAAACTGAATAAAAAAAAAAACAAAACTAACCTTTACAAGTATCATAAATCACACCAGCTGTTACAGACTGGAATCAAATGTATGTTTTTATTCTAAGATAGTAAGAATACGAGCAGCTCACTTGTCAAAACAGACTTGTCCAGGATCGAACCCGTGAAGTTTTGATTACCAGTCAACAGCTGATACCATTGCACCATCGAAGTGGTCGTAGCAAATGCGTGTCAATGTCGCACCCTAATGCAGGTTCTTTTTCTGCAGTTATATTTTTGAATAAAAGCGCATTTGTTCTATTATATTTGTACCTTTTGTGAAAGTATTTCTTTGATATTTGGAATTCAGGCTTCACACATTAAACACTTCATGTCTACATTTTGTCAATTATTACCAAAACATGAAAAATGTTTCTGTATTAACAATGTGTTTACATAGATCGTTGTAGACACGGAACACACATGAAATGCAAGTGTTCCAAATAACGATATAGTATTTATAAAAGGTGTCATTTTGCTTGACTTCTCACGTTATACAACTCTAAGCAACTGACACGCAGGTAAACAGACTTGAGCTGAAAAAACTGTGCGGGGTGGGGGGATGTGATAGCAGGCTGCTTGCTGCTTATCCACACATTTAGAGGACAAAAGACGCTGACAGAGAGGTGTAAAGTGATTTAAGGTGGGATGGATCTACGAGTTTTTCGTAGGCTCTGGTAATTCTAGTGTTAAATCTGTCTGGAAGTCCACCAACCACAGCTGTTAATGGATTCAAAGTGATCGTGACCCCAAGGCTATCTGATAGGCATTCAAAGATTTCTGTCCAAAATGTTGTTAATATGGTACATGCCCAGAACATGCGACCCAGTGAGGCTGGAGCTAGAATACAATGTTCACAGGTTAAATCTTGTCCTGAAAACAATTTGGACAATTCTAAACAAAATAAATACGCTCGATAAAAGACTTTAAATTGAATGATTGAATGCTTTACACATATGAAGCTAGAGTGTATTCTGTGCATGGCTTTCTTCCACTCTTTCTCTGAAACATTAAGTGACATATCCTTATACCAAGGTACTCCGGGGTCTTTCAAAGGAAGGGACTTTCACAAATGTTTATAAATTGTAGAGATGCTATCTAAGTCTTCAAGACTGATCAATATGGTAACAATTTAGGTACTGCAAAAATGTATTTATTACTCACTTACTCTTATGTAACAAGACCTTAACTTACACTTCTTTGGATCTTCATAACACTTACAAAGCATCAGTAAAGTGTTTATTCATCTCCAACATATGACCTGCTAACAAAATGTCACTTTGGAGAGATCTGAGGTGGCTTAACTGAGACACAGATCTTTTGATACTACATCCATCATATTAACAAGTCATTTTATCATCTTGTCAATACGCCACACTGCACAGAGATGAATAAACAATCTACTGATGTTTTATAAGTGATATGAAAACCAAGATTAATAAGATTAATTGAGTAGTAGATGCATTTTTGCAGTACTTAAACTATAATGTTTCCATCAATTTCTTCTGGAACAGAAATAGGTAGGAGGTGAGGAAAATTGGGCAGTTTCTAGCTTTAAAGTAGTGAAAGAACTGTGTGGATGAGAAGTTAAATTTGAAATGTAATGGTCCATAGGATGGAAAGACATTATCTATGAACAAGGCTCTAAGTGTTCTAATCCTGGACATTTTTCAAACATTAAATACTGTATATGTTACAGTATATACTTGCCTTGATGTTGTTTTTAAAGTGATATATAAGTAAATAAATGAATGTTTGAGAGGGTGGAAAAAGGTGGCTGTCATGTAGAGGTGCAACAGATAAAAGTTTCGCCATCTTCTCTGACGAAAATTGCTGCAACATTGGTGTGACATGTCAGGGCACTGTATCGTCGTAAATCCTGCCTAGGGTTTTCCTCGAAAAGCATTCGTACAGATGCTGTTGGATTGGACTGAGCGATTTCATGCATGTGTTTGTATGATTTAGCGAAGGGTTTGATGGTTCTGAGCATGGAATCTAGCCGGAGAAGTAAATTTTCGCTGCATGTAGAGTTTGCTTTATTTTGTAAGCGTACTGCAGAAGTTTGGTGAGAAATGCTGTATCGGCTGCGTGTGGGCGGGACCGGTTTTGAAGAGGAGCCGCTGGCAGCATGGGGAGGGGTTTGAAAGAGGCCAAATAGGAATCAAGAAATGCCGTGTCGGCTGCATGTGGGCGGGACCGGTTTTGAGGTGGAAGCAGGATGATGGTCCTAGCTTCCTAGCTCTGATGGTATGAATCAAGGTTTTGTAGACAAAGGTTTTCCCTGTTCCTGCAGAACCATCTAAGAAGAAGCATGTTTGTCGCGAATGGGAATTGCTGTATGCAGCGTGTAAACATGTGTTTAGCGAGGTGTTGGGGCCGGGCACATGAGCAGGCAGTGCGCATACCTCAAGAGCAAGAGTGGGGGCGGGAGGAGGGTTAGACTTGGAGGACGAGGTTTTGTTGTGCATACCCCATGGTTGGGCGACTTGGTCGATTATATATATATATATATATATATATAGATTGTTATCACTCTTTAATATAATATTGTTCTTTATCAGTATGCTGCTGCTGGAGTATGTGCATTTCCCCTTGGGATTAATTAAGTATCTACAGCACATATCTATCTATCTAACTATATCATCTGCATATAGTGATATTTTCTATTCAAGTCCTGCTCTGAAAATTCCCTTTATCTCTGATGCATTTCAAAAGTATAGAGCCAATGGTTCAATGGCGATGGCAAAGAGCAGTAGTGATAGGGGACATCCTTGTCAAGTACAACAATCTAGTTTGAAGTAGTCTAAAATATTGTTGTTAATACAAACTGAGGCTTCTGGACTGGTATAAAGTAGTTTGATCCATGCACATATGTTTGGTCTGAACCCAAATTTGTTCATTCCATCTATATACATAATTCACTAAGGCAAGACACCCATGGAAAGCACGCGGGAAGGGGCATGGATTCACTAAGCCGCCGACAAGTAAGACACCTATGGCGCACGCAGGAAGGAGCCACGGCCACCAACTCCAAGACCATTGGATACGACGACAACTCGCAGAGCCACGCCCACCAACTCGGACGTCATTTATATTCGTCTGTCGTAGAGGCCACATTCACATGCACATTGCCATATGCAGCGTGTAAAACGGTTTGCGAGGGGTATCCCATGGGATCCTTAAAACAATCCTTTACAACTGAGGTTAAAACACAATGAAGTAAGCAGTCTTTAAAAACCGAGTTTTCGGTTACGACGCATGACCGCGTGCACCATGGCAAACTGTTTTACATGCTACATACAGCAATTCGCATCCGCGACAAACATGAGTCTTCTTAGATGCTCCTGCAGGAACACGGAAGACGTTTCCCTGCCCACCAACACTCCCTTTTCACTGGCCCGCATCTACCCTAGCTCTCTAGGCATTCACACTGCCTGCCCATGTGCCCGGACACAAAAACTCACCGACCACCCAGTTAGTCCCTTTTGTCTGTGCTAGGAATCCACATGCACGTCTGAGCCACGTTGACTTTTCATTATTCTTTTCAGTTTCGACACCCGACCGCGTCCACCATGAAAAACCATGCGAAAGGAACAACGAAGCCCCGCCCAGAGACTCTACCCCTCCTCCCACGTGCTCAGGAACGCACCTCAGACCACTGGCCGCCAACTCAAACAGCTCATCAAACACATACTCACTCGCTTTGGTCTGTGCTGCGGTCCAACTCCAAATGTGAGCCACGTTGACTATTCTTTTGCCCTGCATGGCTACCGCTTCAAATGTATTTCATGGAAACAACACTTCTTTCAATGTTATAGAAATTCCTGCTTCAGGTAACTGTTTGTTTCTGTCAGTCGGGTTTTTTTGGAAAAATGTCATTGGCGAAACTGTTGCTCTCAAACTTCGTGTCATGGCTGTTACCTTGGTTTGCCAACATTGGGATAACTTCGGTGACGTGGTGTCCGTTGTTGTTAGTTGCAGAGGCATTGTTATACAGTCTGCTCAACAATACGCTGACTACATGAATACGTCCAGAGTATTTGGGGGCGAGGCAGAAATTGTGGCAATGTCCCAAATCCTTCCAGCTTCTATCAGCATTTACTTCCAAGAATGTCCTCATGCCTCTCCTCGAGTTTACAATCCGGCCCAGCGTCTCTTCATATCCCTGCTCTTTAGCGGTCCTTTGGATCATGGGCATTACGAGGTTCTCATGCCTCTCAAATACCCACGTGATAACCTTCTGGTGACATCTTTTGACTCTGTCGGTATGTGCACACAGGGTGCACACCCACTTGCTCGCCACACTAATGTGACGTCACCTGCCCACTCTCCTCTTCCTGAAAAACATTTAAAGACACACTCCCCTGAACACACGCATTCCACAAAGGACTTTCAATGCACCTTTTGTTCCAAAAGCTTCAGAGTGCACAGATATCTGAACGCACAATTTAAAAAACACAACACTAACCGAATGATGCAATGTGAACATTGCCAACAATGCTTCAAAACGGCTTGCGCTCTCAAGAAACACTTACAAACTCATTCCACTGTCAACTTCAATTGCACATTTTGTAACGAGGACTTCACAGGTGAGATGGATCTCCACAACCATATGCAGATCCATTCAACACAAAGATTTGTATGCAAAATTTGCGACAAACACTTTCATGCACGAAGATACCTTTCTAACCATCTCAAAACACATTCCCTGATGAATTCTTTTCAGTGTCAACACTGCTCCAAAACCTTCACACGCCAGAAATATCTCAAAGCACATTTAAACACCAATTCCACTAAACAAACGCATTCCAAAAAGATCTTTCAATGCACGATTTGTTCAAAAACGTTCCGAGTGCAGAGATTTCTCAACATGCATTTAAAAACACACTCCACTGAACGAATTATGCAATGTGAACATTGCCAGCAATGCTTCAACACAACTCATTCCACTTCCCTTCAGTGTCAACACAGCACTAAATCGTTCATGCACAAACATCGCATTCACTTTTCTGCAGCTTTTCAAGAAGATTCCGCCATTCACTTCCAAGAACATAACACTGGCCTACCTACCGCACTATGTGCTTCTTGCGATGCTCTTCATTCGCCAGCAGAGGTCAACAAATCCGGACATTCCACTAAGTGTTGTCATGCCGGCAAGGTGTCTTTGCCACCGCTATCCAAACCCCCTCTTTTATTAGAAGACCTCTTGACTGGCAAGAACCCGCTGTCCCGAAATTACTGTGATCATATTAGGGAATACAACTCTGCTTTAGCTTTCGCGTCAATGGGTGCACACATCGCTCAACCATCTGGACAAGGACTGTATGCTTTCAGAATCCACGGTCAAATTTATCACCAGGTCTCTCCTTTATATAACAATCCTGACACGTCACCACAATACGGTCAGCTATATATCTTCGATTCTACTGAGGCTACCACTCAACGTTTGCAAAAGGAATGTGATAGCGCTTGCAGTGACATTTTGTTGCTCCAACTAGACAACATGATACGACAGGTTAATCCCTTCGCACAGTCTTACATGCAAATGCATGACATTATCACTCACGGTAAAACTGTTACTGCTGTACGAATGGTATTCATGGAAAATCCAGGTCTGGATATGAGAAGGTATAAAGCCCCGTCCTGTCAAACTGATGTTGCTGCTATCTTTGTAGGTGAAGACGGAGTTCCTCCTGCACAATGCGACATTTGCATATATCCAAGGGGAGATGCTTGCAAGCGTATCTCTGTTCTCAATATGAACTGTGACCCCATGGTTTATCCACTGCTATTCCCTTACGGAACTGTGTCTTTCCAGAAGTGTTCAACCATCAATAGATAATTATGCGGCATTTGTTATGCCGCGGGTTCACTATTGTGTTGTATTTTGCTCTCTCCAGATTTCCATCTTTTCATTCACTTACTGTTGTATTCTCACACCAACCTGTTTTAGACAACCGTGTCTTTCCAGAAGTGTTTAGCATACAATAAATAATTATGCATCAGATTGACCGTGTGTCTACCCAGCGCAGAGAGGCGTGGGTAAGCCGTTGAACCCCATTCGGGTTGCAAACCATGGAATTCCCACTAAGTGCAACTCATACGCTCCCACTGATTACGTCCCTTCGCTTTGTACACACCCCCCTCCCACCTCGCTACTACTGTGGTCGGGTGTCTTGGTGGATTATATATAGAAAAGCAGCCAACACCGCACAGAGCAATGAAAAGTCTACGTGAGTCACAGGTGCATCTGGACTGTGCAAAGACGTCAACGACTCAAGTGATGGGAGAAGGCGTGATGGCGCTCCGCCAGTTTTCAGTCATGGACGATTGTGTGTTGGTTCGTTCCTTGCATTGTTACAATGTTGCTTTTCTTGCTGATTTATTACATTACCGATTTTTCAAATGTTTATTTTCTCCCTGTGCTTAAAAAATCATTAAAAAACCGGCCTGATTATGCGACATATGGTACGCCGCGGGTTGGCTAGTATATTATAATAAACATGTGCACTCAGTAGCAAAAAGTAATGAAGAAAACCAATGTGAGCCTAGAATACATTTTGATTTGAATAGCTAAATGACAAATTTACCGAACTGGTGACCCCTAATAACATTTCTAATATTTCCCAGTGCTAAACCTTTATCAGTTAAACTAGTCTGAAAATACTCTGTGCATTAAGTTCTTCAGACTTGTGTTTCTATTCAAACACATTCAAATTCCATAGTCTTGGAGTAGAGTGCAGGCCTTAGTGCTCATATCAAGAAATGTGAAGATAACAACAACAACAACATTTATTTATATAGTACATTTTCATACAAACAGTAGCTCAAAGTGCTTTACATAATAAAGAATAGAAAAATAAAAGACACAATAAGAAAACAAAATAGATCAACATTAATTAACATCGAATAAGAGTAAGGTCCAATGGCCAGGGGGGACAGAAAAAACAAAAAAAAAAACTCCAGACGGCAGGAGAAAAAAAAAAAAAAAAAATCTGTAGGGATTCCAGACCATGAGACCGCCCAGTCCCCTCTGGGCATTCTACCTAACATAAATGAAACAGTCCTCTTTGGATTTAGGGTTCTCACGGAAGGGCTTGATGATGATCGTCACGTAGACTTCTGCCTTTTAATCCATCCATCATTGTTGGAGCATCATGAGGCTTTGAGTAGGTGGAGGTGGCGCAGGCCACCACCACAAACAAACCAGAAAAATAAACAGAAGAGAGAGTAGGGGTCAGTACGGATTTTAGAGCCACCATGAATAGTTATTATGAGGAAATTGAACATACAAAGTATCAGGATTAAGTTAAATTAAGTTAAATTGAAGTTATAAAAAGTTCATGTTAAAGTAATATCAGCAGGTTTTTAAAGTGCTCTACTGTATTAGCCTGGCGAATTCCTATTGGCAGGCTATTCCAGATTTTAGGTGCATAGCAGCAGAAGCCTGCCTCACCATTTCTTTTAAGTTTTGTTCTTGGAATTCTAAGGAGATACTCATTTGAAGATCTGAGGTTACGATTTGGAATATAAGGTGTCAGACATTCCGATTTATAAGATGGCGCGAGATTATTTAAGGCTTTATAAACCATAAGCAGAATTTTAAAGTCAATCCTGAATGACACAGGTAACCAGTGTAGTGACATTAAAACTGGAGAAATGTGTTCGGATTTTCTTTTCCTAGTTAGGATTCTAGCAGCTGCATTCTGCAATAGTTGCAAACGATTGATGTCTTTCTTGGGTAGTCCTGAGAGGAGTGCGTTACAGTAATCTAGTCGACTGAAAACAAACGCATGAACTAATTTCTCAGCATCTTTCAGTGATATAAGAGGTCTAACTTTACTTATGTTTCTTAAGTGAAAAAATGCTGTCCTAGTGATCTGATTAATATGTGATTTAAAATTCAGATTACAGTCAACAATTACCCCTAAGCTTTTTACCTCCATCTTGACTTTTAATCCTAATGTATCCAGTTTATTTCTAATAGCCTCATTGTATCCATTATTGCTAATCACTAAGATTTCAGTTTTCTCTTTATTTAACTTGAGAAAGTTACTATTCATCCATTCTGAGATACAAGTCAGACATTTTGTTAGTGAATCAATAGAATCGGGGTCATCAAGTGCTACTGATAAGTACAGCTGTGTGTCATCAGCATAGCTGTGGTAGCTCACGTTGTGCCCTGAGATAATCTGACCTAACGGAAGCATATAGATTGAGAATAACAGCGGACCCAGGATAGAGCCTTGTGGAACACCATATCGGATATCATGTGTCTTCGAGTTGTAATTACCACAACTAACTAAAAATTTTCTCCCTGTCAGGTAGGATTCAAACCAATTTAAGACACTGCCATAGAGGCCCACCCATTGACTAAGATGATTTCTAAGAATATTATGATCAATGGTGTCAAATGCAGCACTCAGATCTAAGAGGATGAGAACAGATAAATGTCCTCTGTCTGCATTCACCCGCAAATCATTTACTACTTTAACGAGTGCAGTTTCTGTGCTGTGATTTGTTCTAAAACCCGACTGAAATTTATCAAGAATAGCATGTTTATTTAGGTGGTCATTTAACTGCATAATGGCTGCCTTCTCCAAAACTTTACTTAAGAAAGGCAGGTTAGAGATGGGTCTTAAATTTTCAAGAGCCGAGGGGTCAAGATTATGTTTCTTAAAAAGGGGTTTAACTACAGCAGTCTTAGGACAGTCTGGGAAGACCTCCGTATCTAATGACGAATTTACTATGTCAAGAACATTATCAATTAGCACACCCGATACTTCTTTGAAAAACCTTGTTGGTATTGGGTCAAGGACGCAGGTGGAGGATTTTAATTGAGATATTATTTTTTGTAAATCAGGTAAATCTATCCTAGTGAAAGAGTTTAATTTGTTTATAACAGAATGTTGGGGTTTTCGGAGGATCCTTAGTGTTGGAGGGATATACAATGTTATTTCTAATATCATTAATTTTATGATTGAAAAATACAGCGATAGCCTCACAGGTTTTACTGGAAGTACTTAGGAGGCATTCCTTTGAGTTACCTGGGTTTAGAAGGTGATCAATTGTAGAAAATAAGACTCTGGGATTACTAGCATTGTTATTTATAATCTTGGAGAAATAGCAGCGCCTCTCAAGACGGACAGTGTTATTGTATTCTGTTATTTTAACTTTTAATATTTCATAGTGGATAGTAAGTTTAGTCTTCCTCCATTTACGCTCAGCTCTGCGGCATGTTCTCTTTAAATTCGACACTCTTTGGGTCTTCCATGGTATAACAATGCTAGAAGATTTTTTCACTGTCTTTTCAGGTGCAACTATGTCAACAGCAGCCCTCACTTTAGTATTAAATCTTTCCACCTTACTATTTACATTATCCTCGCTATTATAGTTGGCACTATAAATGGACTGATTGCTTAGAATGTTTGTAAGTTTTAAAGCTGCTGCTGAGTCAAAGAAGCGTCTTTTAACAATATGCTTCTCATGGGTGTTTTTTTATCATTATTTCTATATTAAAAAGTAGAAGAAAATGGTCTGATAGACCAATATCAGTGATCTGCTTTATATCAACTTTCAGTCCTTTAGTAATCACTAAGTCTAACGTATGACCTGCTTTATGTGTAGGCTGATTTACGAGCTGTCTCAAATCAACAGAATCCAGGAGGTTCATAAATTCTTTTACTTTTAGATCACACTGATTATCTATATGAAAATTAAAGTCGCCAACTATTAGGAGTGTGTCATAGTTAGTAATTAAAATTGACATTAAGTCAGAGAATTCCTCAAAAAAAGACGCGTTGAATTTTGGAGGTCTATACACGGATAATACTAGAAATTGAGAATCTCCATGGATAACAACGGCGAGATACTCAAAGGACTTGAACTTACCAAAACTGACATCTTTACATTTTAACCGGCTCGAGTAAATGTTTGCCAAGCCGCCCCCCCTTTTTCCCTGGCGGTCTGCACGAGTAAAACTGTAATCCGGAGGCGCAGATTCAATTAAAACAGCCGCGCCGTCTGAGTTAAGCCACGTTTCACTTAGTGCAATAAAATCTATTTTTTTATCACTAATAAGATCATTGATAAAAAACGTTTTGTTAGTTAAAGCTCTAACATTTAATAGTGCCATATTTAATGTTTCGGAGGTGCAGAGATGAATACTATGTGCGTTATTGATATTTGGAATAGGAACTAAATTATGTCATTATAAAAGATGAGAAGAATGAGATAGTGAAGTGGTCGAATCCCTGTAATCAACACAATATCCCAAACTTTGCTATCCAAAGTATCAAAATCTGGTGTAATCAAGTCAAATTTATTGGAGTACTAGCAAAATACCCGCGCTTCGCAGCGGCGAAGTACTGCCTTAAAATTTTTATTAAGAAGAAAATGTAACCTTTTTAAACTGAGGGAAAATATGCCAATAATTATTTGTTAAGGATCTCTTTGTATACCATGTTGTCAGTTCGGCCCTCCGGTTGTAACATGACCAAGCTGTGCGCTGAGCTTACTCTTGAGCATGTAACTTACAGTTGGCCATGTGAACAGTAATCTTGTCTCAAATCTCACAGCTTGGATTGCTGCTGTCATAATCGGTTTGATTTTCATGGATTGTTTCAATTAGGACAGTATTTGCAGGATTTGTTGTGTTGAAGTGACATTCGGCATCTGTCAAGCGTTGTAACCACACAACCGGTTTCATTGATAAAATCACATCCAGCTTTTGAGAGTTTAAACATTCATAAACATCAAAGTGTCCACTACTGAAATCGTCACCTGTGAATCTAAGATGTTTAAGAGGCATTGGCGGTTGTCGAAAGGTGTAAAATATTTGGCCATTTCGGTACACTTGAAAGCGACAACCGAACAATTCAGCGGCAGCCATCAACTCACATGCAGTACCATAGGTGAAGGGCTTAAGCATTTCACTCTTATAGTGCTCCTGTGTGGTATAATTATCTCCTGTACCATCATCAGTCCACACCTTGAACCTGTCCCAGTCATTCAATACATAAGACACAATGTTCCTCTGGATATCAAGAGTGAGCCTGATATGGCCGTGCAATATGTAACAAAGAGAATGGAAAAGGTAGGTGCCATCTCCGGGCATGGAAACCACTCAGTAAGTGACAGTTCTTTGATCGATATTGATCACCTTGATAGACATGGTAATGGGGGTTGGAATGATAAAGGCAATGGGTACCTGAGCAATGTAAAGTAAGTCTAAAATACCTATACAATAACTATAATTGTAATAAACAAACAATTAAACAGCGGAGAAGCCGTGGATTAAACAAAAAGGCTGTAGTTATCAGTAGGGAGACGTGAATCCCGTGGCGAAGCAAGGAAGGGAATGTAGAGACTGGAGCGATGGACGGTCTTATATAGGCAGGCAGCCAACAACGTGGGAGGCGTTGGGATGGGGGACCCAACGCCACCTCACACAGTGACAGAGCTACAGGCTATGGATGTATATATGTACGTAAGTAGGATTCAGTTAGCGTTGGGAACCCGTGTACCAAATTTCTTGAAGATGGGCCCATAAGTAACAAAGACTGTTGAAAAGTTCAATATGGCAGCCGACAGTGGCATCATACCACCGAAATAAGTATGTACATTGGTTTCAGTTAGTGCAGGGAAGCCGCCTATAAAATTTCGAGAAGATTGGGCCATAAATAAGAAAGTTCAACATGGCGGACGTTGTTGACCGTTATGACCATTATGCGTAGAATTTCGAAATAAAACCTGCTTAACTTTTGTAAGTAAGCTGTAAGGAATGAGCCTGCCAAATTTCAGCCTTCTACCTACACGGGAAGTTGGAGAATTAGTGACGTTGGAAAGTTCAATATGGCGGCTGACAGTGGCGTCATACCACCGAAATAAGTACGTACATTGGTTTCGGTTAGCTCAGGGAAGCCACCTACCAAATTTCGTGAAGATGGGGCCGTAAATAAGAAAGTTCAAAATGGCGGACGTTGTTGACCATTATGACCGTTATGGGTAGAATTTCGAAATGAAACCTGCTAAACTTTTGTAAGTAAGCTGTAAGGAATGAGCCTGCCAAATTTCAGCCTTCTACCTGCACGGAAAATTTGAGAATTAGTGACGTTGGAAAGTTCAATATGGCGGCCGACAGTGGTGTCATACCAATGAAATAAGTACGTACATCGGTTTCCGTTAAAAGTTTAATATGGCGGCCGACAGTGGCATCATACCACCGAAATAAGTACCAAATTTCAGCCTTCTACCTACACGGGAAGTTGGAGAATTAGTGACGTTGGAAAGTTCAATATGGCGGCTGACAGTGGCGTCATACCACCGAAATAAGTATGTACATTGGTTTCGGTTAGCGCAGGGAAGCCGCCTACCAAATTTCGTGAAGATGGGGCCATGAATAAGAAAGTTCAATATGGCAGACGTTGTTGACCGTTATGACCGTTACGCGTAGAATTTGGAAATTAAACCTGCTTAACTTTTGTAAGTAAGCTGTAAGGAATAAGTCTGCCA
>JANRMT010062821.1:28438071-28451186 GCA_026402145.1 Polypterus bichir lapradei | reverse complement strand
ATAGATAGATAGATAGATAGATAGATAGATAGATAGATAGATAGATACTTTATTAATCCCAAGGGGAAATTCACATAATCCAGCAGCAGTATACTGATACAAAAAACAATATTAAATTAAATAGTAATAAAAATTCATGTAAAAGCAGACAATAACTTTGAGTAATGTTAGCATTTACTCCCCCGGATGGAATTGAAGAGTTGCATAGTGTGGGGGAGGAACGATCTCCTCAGTCTGTCAGTGGAGCAAGACAGTGACAAAAGTCTGTCACTGAAGCTACTCCTCTGCCTGGAAATGACACTGTTCAGTGGATGCAGTGGATTCTTCATGATTGACAGGAGTTTGCTTAATGCCCGTCGCTCTGCCACAGATGTTAAACTGTCCAACTTTACTCCTACAATAGAGCCTGCCTTCTTAACAAGTTTGTCCAGGCGTGAGGCCTCTTTCATCTTTATGCTGCCTCCCCAGCACACCACAGTGTAGAAGCGGGAACTTGCAACAACCGTCTGGTAGAACATCTGCAGCATCTTATTGCAGATGTTGAAAGACGCCAACCTTCTAAGAAAATATAGTCGGCTCTGACCTTTCTTACATAGAGCATCAGTATTGGCAGTCCAGTCCAATTTGTTATCTAGCTGCACTCCCAGATATTTATAGGTCTGCACCCTCTGCACACAGTCACCTCTGATGATCACAGGGTCCATGAGGGGCCTGGGCCTCCTAAAATCCACCACCATCTCCTTGGTCTTGCTGGTGTTAAGGTGTAAGTGGTTTGAGTCGCACCATTTAACAAAGTCTTTGATTAGCTTCCTGTACTCCTCCTCCTGCCCACTCCTGATGCACCCCACAATAGCAGTGTCATGAGCGAACTTTTGCACGTGGTAGGACTCCGAGTCATATTGGAAGTCTGATGTATATAGATTGAACAGGACCGGAGAAAGTACAGTCCCCTGCGGCGCCCCTGTGTTGCTGACCACAATGTCAGACCTGCAGTTCCCAAGAAAGCACATATTGAGGTCTGTCTATAAGATAGTCCACGATCCATGCCAACAGGTGTGAGTCTACTCCCATCTCAGTCAGCTTGTCTCTAAGGAGCAGAGGTTGGATGTTGTTGAAGGCGCTAGAGAAGTCCAAAAAAAAAACATAATTCTTACAGCACCACTGCCTCTGTCCAAGTGGGAGAGGGATCGGTGTAGCACATAGATGATGGCATCCTCCGCTCCCACCTTCTCCTGGTATGCGAACTGCAGAGGGTCGAGGGCGTGGCGGACCTGTGACCTCAGGTGGTGAAGCAGCAGCCGCTCCGTGGTCTTCATCAGATGTGACGTCAGAGCAACAAGCCAGAAGTCATTCAGCTCACTAGGACGTGATATCCTTGGGACTGGGGTGATACAAGATGTCTTCCAAAGCCTCAGGACTCTCCCCTGTTCCAGGCTCAGGTTGAAGATGCGCTGTAGAGGACTCCCCAGTTCCAACGCACGGGCCTTCAGCAGTCATGGCATTACACCATCTGGACCCGCTGCTTTGCTAGCACGAAGTCTTCTCAGCTCTCTGCTGACATGGGCTGCTGTAATTGTGGGTGGGGATGTCTCACCTATGCTGGTATCAGCAGAAGGATGGTTGGAGGATGCAGTACTTTGAGGCGAGAGTGGGTTAGGGTGATCAAACCTATTAAAGAAGTTGTTCATTTGGTTTGCTCTCTCCACGTCTGTCTCGATCATAGAAAATCACCCAAAAAATCCCGGACCATCAAGAAGACTGCGAACTGACAACATGAAGAATTGTCTTTGCACCGAACTTCATTACAGCAAGTGACCATTATGAACATCAGATGAATGCAGTACTCTGATAGTAAATTATAGGTAAAGCAGATTTTCAAAGTCCCAAACCTGGACACTTGTGTACACTTAAATCCCACACATAAATCCCATCATTTGTTTAATGCCTGCTTTATCTTATCATCAGAGAGAGATGAGGACACAGTGGGGACACTTTATCAAATGTACAAATGATTCCATGCAGTGCTTGATATGAAACAAATAAATGGAAGAACTCAGATTTTATCTGGTTCTTAGTCCTTGTCACAATGCTGTTCAAATTTAACATAAGCTTTCCCTTCTGATAAGTTTTGACCAAGCTATTATAGGTATATTACTTTTAAGACAGGGTGGATTGTGGGGACTTCTTTGTTAGTATACACTGTTCTAAATATATTGTGAGGATATTTGCTTTAGTGGTGCAATGTATTACTGGAAGGGCAGCCTGATAATCACATTCATCACAAACGTGAAACTAATGCTTCATGGTATTGGCATATTGAATGGAAGATCCATGTCTCCCCTTCATTTATTAATCAAGAGTCTGGTCTTTAATTCAACACTTAGCCTCCTCCCGTCTTGGTGAGCTCCTTTCATTGTTTCTCTTCATACAGTAGAACAACACAGCAAATAAAATGAATAATTCAGCACAGGCACTGCTGTGCATACTTAAGAATTACAGAATTCTAAACTGTTTTTTGCAAAGATAATCAGATTTCTTTCCAAACTGAGTGTTATGGCAGGGGATAAGAAAATCCTGGGTCAAGATGTGATCATCTTGGAGAGACACTTTGACGTCACGCAAGACTAAACATTACAACCTTAGGAACCAAGACCTGTGAGACGGTGTCTTTTGCACGTCACCTCACAGTTGTTGGAATGCTTTTGGCAGACACACTTCATGTGCTCCCAGCTCTTAAAAATGCTATACGTTCTAGATGGAACGTGAATGACTAAGTGAAGAAGAAAGAGCAGCGTGTCAAAAAGAGACACAAAAGCTTTGGAGAGAAAAGAAGGCAAAAACAGATGCACAAGAGAACAATAATAATCTATGTGCAAATTCCGAAAATAAGGAAAGTCATAATCAGTCTGGATGCCCTGTGAGAGACAATTTGATGTCCCATGAGAGACACTTTAACGTCCTGCAAGACAAAGCAGTGAGACAAAAGGACAGCTGCTGTACAGGCTTTTAAATGATCGATGTGCAGTGCGTCGAGCAGAACACGCAGCTCGACAGCAGCAGCAGAAAGACAGCAGCTGATCTGTCTACATCTCCTTAGCGTGCATTCAGCCCCCCCCCCCCTTCACAACGTGAGCGGCAGAGATGCGAAGTGGCAGGCGCTAAGCGCAACTTGGGGTTGGGGGGTAGGGCGGGTAAGCGAGCAAAGAAAGGAAAGCTGCTGTACAGGTTTTGAAATGATCAACGCGCAGCGCAACAAGCAGAACACGCAGTGCGGCAGGAGGAGCAGTAAGCAAGCAGGTGATCTGTCAGCATATCCAAAGTGTATGGCAAGCCAAATTAACATTTAGAGATATCTCAAAATGAATTTTAAGATATCTGGAAATGCATTTTAGATATCTTAAATTGAATTGCAGATATCTAAAAATGCATCTATTTTAAGATATCTAAAAACCATTTTATGATATCTCAAATAGATTTCAAGATATCTTGAAATGATATGCTGTACATTTTGAGATATCTGAAATGCATTTCAAGATATCTTAAATGCAATTCAAGATATCTTGAAATATGTTAATGTGCATTTTGAGATATCTCAAATACATTTCAAGATATCTTAAAATACATCTGCAGGCATTTTCAGATATCTGAAATACATTTTCAGATATCTTAAAATAACTTCCTGCGTATTTAAAGATATCTCAAATACATTTTCAGATATCTTAAAATAACTTCCTGCGCATTTCGAGATATCTTAAATAACCTTAGAGATATCTCAAAATCACTTCCTGTAAAATTTCTTATACTTTCAATGGAACTTCCTGCCTATTTTAAGATATCTTGAAATGTATTTGAGATATCTTGAAATGTGCAGGAAGTTATTTTAAGATATCTTGAAATGTATTTGAGATATCTTGAAATGTGCAGGAAGTTATTTTAAGATATCTTGAAATGCTATTGAGATATCTTGAAATGTGCAGGAAGTTATTTTAAGATATCTTGAAATGTATTTGAGATATCTTGAAATGCACAGAAAGTCATTTTAAGATATCTGAAAATGCATTTCAGATATCTCAAAATGAATTTGGGATATCTTAAAATGAGAAGGAAGTTATTTTGAGATATCTCGAAATATAATTTAGATATCTTAAAAAGCATTTAAGATATCTTGAAATTCATTTTTTTTTCAGATATCTGAAATACATTTTTAGATATCTAAAATGAATTTCGTGATATCTTAAAATGGGTCTCTGCTCCATTTCAGATATCTAACAATGTATTTCAAGATATCTCAAATTGTATTTCAAGATATCTAAAATGCATTTTAAGATATCTTTAAAAGGACACTCAATTATTTCAAGATATCTCAATAGCATTTTCAGATATCTACAATACAATTTAAGATATCTCAAATACATTTCCAGATATCTCAAAACAGCTACCTGTCCATTTTCAGATATCTCAAATACATTTTCAGATATCTCAACATCACTTACTGCTCATTTCAAGATATCTCAAATACATTTTAGGATATCTTATAATAAACAAGAAGTCCCATTGAAATAATAGGCAATTTTACAGGAAATGATTTTGAGATATCTTGAAATGCATTTAAGATATCTTAAAATGCATGAAAGGTCAATTTAAGATATCTGAAAATTCATTTGAGATATCTTGAAATGCAGAAACAATTATTTTGAGATATCTGAAACTGTATTTGAGATATCTTGAAATGCATTTGAGATATCTCAAAATGTATTGCAGATATCTTAAAATGTAAAGGAAATTATTTTAAGATATCTCAAAGCGAGTTTCAGATATCATAAAAAGTAAATTACATTTTAAGATATCCAAAATTCATTTTGAGATATCTCTAAATGTTAATTTGGCTTGCCATAAAAGTGTGCATTCAGCCACGTCCTTCACAACGCGAGTGGCAAAGATGTGAAGTGGCTGGCAAGTGCTGCACCCCGGGGTCAGGGGGATGAGGTGGTCTCATGAAACGAGCGGGGCAAAGTCCCCTAGTATATATATATATATATATATATATATATATATATATAATCACAACTATATATATATATATATATATATATATATATATATATACAATCACAACAATCACATTGTTGTGCTCAAAATTCAATAACTAACTCAAAAGTGGTGTATTGTGTAATTGGTTTGCAAACACTTTAAACTAATGATGTGCTTTTTTTAACAGTAATATTCCCTTTACATGTTACAGTTAAAATATTTCTTGTAAATCTCAGCTTAAACATTAATGCAATCAAATCAAATATAAAACCAAAGCTATTTGCCATTGCCAGGCCATTAATGTTTTATCTAGCTTGTTACAGAAAAACAAGTTACCCTCAGAGTCCACAGCCACAATCACAACATTATAACAGGCACTTTCCGAGCAACAGCAAGTTAACATTCCTAAATGTTTTTTTTTTTTAAATCTTATCAGAGAGCAGCATAAACAGTCTATGTTCAGTAGCAAATATTTCAGGTGCTAATACTTTCTCCAATAAACTCAGTTTTCTGAAAAGCGCACAAAGCAATGGTTGCACATATAAAACAACATAAAATGTCTGTTGCTGCCTGTCGTGCCGGCAGCAGCGGCTGTGCGGGGGGATGGCTCAACAGTCAGCTGGAATGCACAGTGGGCTGGCTGCCTGGCTGTCTCTGTGAGACACCCAACGGGGGTGGAAGTTGCAGTATCGTTTGTACCTCCTGTCATCGTGTCTGTCTGCCCAGGCGAACGTTGCCATAGGTGCATCAGCTACAGGAACGTGTTCAGCACCATGATCAGCTGTGGACCAATCAGCTCACGCCAGAACCTCACTTTTGTTTTCGATTTACATCTCCAGATCACTTGCATCAAAATCGGGAGTCTGACAAATCAGAGTCAATTCAGTGATAATACAAAAAAAGTCATCCACTGATTATTTTGCTTTGAGCATTTCACTTTGGTATCTCTCCACATGCCATTTTAAAAGCTGTTTGCTCTTCGCTACTCATGCACACACAAGGAATCAAAGTCAAATCAATAAAGCTAACTTTCTTTCCAGCAAAAGTGTATCGATAAGGACTGTAAAAAGAAAAGAGGCTTTCAAAATAATAATAATAATAACAAAAACTATGTTAATGTGCAATAAAATAATTGTCAGCTTTAATTGATTGATGCATGAATGTGATAATAACATGTTAACTTGCCCAACTTTTTTGCCCAACACAGTCCCAAGCACAAATAAAGCACCCAAAACACTCTTCTGCTTTGCACCACCACTCCTTCTGCAAGCATAGTCCTCATCCTCCCGACTCTGGCCATTGAGTGGTGCACAGAAGTGCTCCAGGTGGTTGATCACCGGGTTCCGGCTGCACTTCTGGGTGTGGTGAATACGCTGCCCATACGGGCTCAGGAGTCCCAGCTGCAGCACCCCCTGGGCGGCACCCAACTCCAATTCCCATGGAGCCCTGCGGGAAACCGAGGCACCACTCCAACCCAGGGGGGCGGCCATCTAGCATCCAGGGGGTGGTATTGCACTGTCCAGGGCTGCTCCCCCTGAATATACAGTGAAGGGGCTTCCTGGCAGGGCATGGACCCCGGCCGTCTGCTACTATATATATTGTAATGAAAACCAAACCTAAGCCCCAACACAAACACACAAAGAGTCCCGGGTGCAAATAGAGGATGATTTATTAACCCATATTCCTTCCACAGTACCACAAAGTAGCACAAAAGCACTGATTTCTCTCTCCAATACACAAAAATCTCTCTCCTTCCAACTCTTACCACCGCACTGCCCTCCTCCAGTTGAGTGTTGCCTTTCTTCCTCCCAGCTCCGACTCACCTGGACAAGGGAGTGCAGTCCCTTTTATTAAGCACCCGGGAGTACTTCTAGTGCCAGGGCCACTGCCCAATGGAAGTACTCCTGGATCGGATCATACGGGAGTCGCATTTTGTGTTATGCATCTCCCTGCACACCCCCTTGCGCCATCCTGTAGCTCCAGCAGGGCTGTGTTCCGGGGCTACACTTCACAGCATGCCTTACTGGTCCCATACTTGGCACCGCTATCCAGGGCCGCTACCATCTAACGTGCTGGGGAAGTAAACAGTCCCCAGCAACACCTTCCCATTCTGGTAGGTTGTCCATCCATCTTATTTGGTCCTCTCTTATCTGATCCCTTTCTCTTCCCCTGTTTGCCTATTAGAAGCCTCCCATTCGGGTAAGGAACCATCGCATTTTCAGGCTGGGATGTCTTTCCAAACCCTGTGGCATCTATAAACTATATATATATATACAGTATATATAGTTTATATATATAGTTTAGGAACCTAATCAAGAACTTTGTTAAATTGTGCGACTCAAACAAATTACATGACCACCAGCAAAACCAAGGAGCTCGTGGTGGATTTTAGGATACCCAGGCCCCTCCTGGACCCCGTGATTATCAGAGGCGACTGTGTGCAGAAGGTACAGACTTATAAATACCTGGGAGTGCAGTTGGATGATAAATTGGACTGGACTGCCAATACTGATGCTCTGTGCAAGAGAGGACAGAGCCGACTATACTTCCTTAGAAGGCTGGCATCCTTCAACATCTGCAATAAGATGCTGTAGATGTTCTATCTTACTGTTGTGGCGAGTGTCCTCTTCTATGCGGTGGTGTGCTGGGGAGGCAGCATAAAGAAAAAGGACGCCTCACGCCTGGACAAACTGGTGAGGAAGGCAGGCTCTATTGCAGACATGGAGCTGGACAGTTTGACATCCGTGGCAGAGCGAACAGCGCTGAGAAGGGTCCTGTCAATCATGGAGAATCCACTGCATCCACTGAACAGTATCATCTCCAGACAGAGGAGCAGCTTCAGCGACAGACTGCTGTCACTGTCCTGCTCCACTGATAGACTGAGGAGATCGTTTCTCCCCCACACTATGCGACTCTTCAATTCCACCCAGGGAGGTAAACGTTAACATTATACAAAGTTATTGTCTGTTATACCTGCATTGTTATCACTCTTTAATTTAATATTGTTTTTTATCAGTTTGCTGCTGCTGGAGTATGTGAATTTCCCCTCGGGATTAATAAAGTATCTATCTATCTATCTATCTATCTATCTATCTATCTATCTATCTATCTATCTATCTATCTATATTTAAATTTACATGAGAAAAAAATCACATTTTGGCTAGAACACAAAAATACAGGCTTGTTTAATTTTTTTAAATATTTTATACTTCTAAGATAGAATACTAGAAGGTATACTCCAAGATTCTGAGTAAACTGTAAGCAGATTCCATGGTATTTTATTTACCCATTCTATAAAATTATTGAAGGTACTACAGAATGGGCCTTTTCACCATCTGTTACTTATTTGACTAGCATACCAAAAAAGGTTTTAACATGTGGCACCAAAATAAGAGCGTATAAACTCATTATTCTTATAAGCACATTAACAGTTTATGGTGTGGTTAACATTGTGTGATAATATTGTCAATCTGCAAGGTTGTCAATTGTGTAAAGGAAACTTGTACTTGGACTTTAGCAATGTTAATATTTTTAGTTATAATGGCTCTCAGGACTATCAGAAGACAGTTCCTTTCTTCACTTTTAGACAATATGAGAATACCAGGGAAGAGAAGTTCAGAGACACAGTCATACCAAAGAAAGGCACCAAAGAAAGTACATGTAGGGCAAGAAATATCAAAAATTTTTAGAATTTACTCTATTACCTGTTTTCGACGGGTATTGTAACTAGTTTATTATAAAGCATCTATTAACAGTCTGTAAATATTGTATCAACTATGTGTGATTGTGAGAGGTAATATGGGGTTGATAACTGTGAAAAATATTTGGGGTGCCAACCCAGCTGTCCCTTTTTATATCCAAAACGAAATAAAACTGTGCTCAATGGTGTGATTACAAAAAGAAATGTTGCAGTTTGGCATTCTAACAAAAAACATACAGCCTATCAAGGTTTCTAGTAATACTTCTGATTAAGGCTCAAATGATCACCATCTCTCTTGTCAGTAAGGGACACCTACTTTCAGAGAGATAGGCTTTTATGGTTCATGAGCCAGAAAGGGGTTGGACTCAGTTTCCCTCAATGGGCAGTTTCTCACTATGGCGGAGGCAAAGGAAGATGACACAGTTAGTGTCAGCTCCCCATCTCAGCCCCACAGTGGTATTACATACCTGGGAGGAACTTGGATGGTGACCCTGATGCAGATGCATAACATATGCCATTAACAATAATAAATTATCATTAACAGAACAAGGATCTTGAAATGTATGGTTGAATTACTGGGGAGTTTAGTGATACTTTCTAATTACTGCATAATGAGTTAAGAGAGAACCTGTTATATAGATTGTTGTACTGCAACTCCCCATTCATTGAATTAATTTGTTTCTATTTGCTTAGAAAGCTAGGTCATTTATTTTTCCAATCTGCATGTATGATGACTTTTATGGTCATACACTGAGGTATGAATTGTGCAGATCAGTAAGATGGCACAGCTCACAGATCAGTTAGATTGCAGGTCTGCCATCTCTTGGATTTATATACTTGTGCCCTAGACTAAAAATCATACACCCAAGATAAATTTATACCAGGACTTAAGAAGCTAAGTAGGGAAGCATCAGTGATTCATGTTATTTCTGCCACAGATATCAAAATGTGTTGTGTAGACTTGGATATAAACTTTAAATAAATGATGTATGCATTGAATACTGAAAAATGTTTAGAAATGTTCAACGTTAGGGCTGTCTTCTGTGTGGTGTAATACATTATCCTTATACTATAATTAATTGCTTCTTTGGATTTTGTGTCTGATAAAGAAAGTTATTTTGTGCTATTGAGTGCCCACTGTTGGCGAAAAATGTAACCTCTTGGTTTTTAGGGATATCACAATAATTCATCTTAGATTTTTCAATATGTTTTCAATATGTTGTCACAAAACTTTCAATACATTGATTTTTTTAATGAAGCTCCTGAAAAATGCTTCATTAAAGCTTTGCATTAATGCCCGAAGATGCCCACTATAGACATTAACAATAGACATCTTTATACTTTCATTGAACAATTTGTTGTCTTTTATTTTCATTGCCATGTACATAGTCAATGGCCATAGAATTTTGTCTCCATTATTCCACTGTTCATATTCTGCTTACTGATACAATAATACCACTGCCACCAAGTCTTTGGCAGTATAAAGCATACTTGAATATCACACATATTGTTAAGTAATATTAGTGAGTACTTTTCAAATCATCATGCTTCATAATTCTAACCGTATTCTCAGATACTGAATCTTAAACAAATAAATAACAATGAGATTCACACATTCTATTTCTTAAACTAATATTAGAAAATTGCCAAGAAGTCCACTAACAATGGCCTAAAAACTAGATGGTGATATAAATTACAGTATATACAGGGAGATTCACTTGAAAGAGGCCCTGAATATTCTGTTGTAACTCCCATTAGGATGAAGCTATCTGAACCAAAAAAATATCCCATATACCTTGAATACAGTATGTGTAATTGATTGCATTACATACAATGCTGGAAGTGGTTTCCATTTTCTGCTAGACACATTTCGACTTGGCGCTCCATGTTCCTGAAAATATCGGCAAGCGTCTTTGGCGGAATAGCAGCAATTTCACGTTAGATGTTTTCTTTCAAATCTTCCATAGTGCGAGGCTTGTTCTGATAAGACTTTTCCTTTGAGCATACCCCAATGGACGAAGTCTGGTGGTGTCAGATCCGGCAACCATGGTGGCAAAAGCCCCTTTGAAATGACCCTGTTGCCGAAGAAGGACTCAGTTTCTGCCATGCTTCTTGCCGATGTGTGACACGTTGCTCCATCTTGCTGGAAGTAATCTTCCGTTAACTCACAATCATTCAGTTGATTCTGATATCACTTAAATGAATTGGTGACCCAACCGGGTTGCACCATGAAGACGCGCTGCTCAATACTATACATCACCATCCTGATGAGAAGTCAAATGACTGAGTGAAGGGGTACAGGCGGTATACACCCAGAAGTTGCAAATGGAGGTTAAATGTCACGACAGCTGTCCAGTGCTTACCTCATTGCTCCGATGCAGGGGCATCCTGGCTTGTTCGAAGCTCCATATACTGAGGAGCACATTGCAAGTTGTTTTGTTCAGATTGCTTCATCCTAGCGAGAGTTATTACAGAATATTTGGGGCCTCTTTCGAGTGAATCTCCCTGTATTTAATAAATAAATTCTTGAATTTATATTTTTGAGACTATGCCATAAAATTGTGCAAAATAGTTAACATATCATTCCAACATGTAAACTCAATCTGCAATTAGACATAGTGTTGTGTTATTGAATACTCACACATATTCAAAAATTACTTTAAAATCATTTGTATGCATAATTCCCAAACCATCATACTGAATGTGGATGAAGAAGGATGTCCCTTATAATGCAATAGATGAAACAGTTTGTCCTTGTGGGAAATTTGACTTTTTTTACAGAAACTATTTAAATAAATAAATACATAAATAAGTACATCCATCCATTATCCAACCCGCTATATCCTAACTACAGGGTCATGGGGGGCCTGCTGGAGCCAATCCCAGACAACACAGGGTGCAAGGCAGGAAACTAACCCTGGGTAGGGCGCTAGCCCACCTCAGGGCGCACACACACCCACACACCAAGCACACACTAGGGACAATTTAGGATCACCAATGCACCTAACCCGCATGTCTTTGGACTGTGGGAGGAAACCGGAGCACCCGGAGGAAACCCACACAGACACGGGGAGAACATGCAAACTCCACGGAAGCGAACCCGGGTCTCCTAACTGCGAGGCAGCAGCGCTACCCACTGCACCACTGTGCCACCCCAAATAAGTAGATAAAATAAATATATACACATACTTTGGTCTGAACACAAACCAGAATGACTATAAAGCAAGAAAATTCAAAAGAAAGAAATGTTCTGACGTGGCTGACACAGGCACAGTAAGGCATTTTGCAGACATATTGCTATTGGTATAAAGGACACACTTAAAAAGTCTTTGGCTGAAAGTATTCAGTATTAGTGTTAGAGAGAGGATGTGAAGCATTGTTCATAATCAGTTTAATTCTCTCCTTTGCTGCTTTTTCCAGGGGGTCCAGAGTGCATTCTATAATGGAGCTTGCCCCTTTTAATTAGCTTGCTGATTCAGTGGACCTCTCTTAAAGTGATGTTACCAGCCCAGCCCACCACAGCTATGGCCTTCACAGAGTTACAGAAGAAGTGAAGGATGTCACTTCCCATATTAAAGGAACACAGTCTCCTAAGGAAAAAACAGACTGCTCTGCCCTTTCTTGTATAGTTCCTCTGTATTCCAAGACCAGCTCTCCATTCATAGATGATGCAATGCTTGGTTACTAAAATTCAAAATATTGCCACATTTACTGTATAATCCCTACTTCCCAAACCACCTCAGATATTATGCAACAAAGGAATTATGATTTAAATGATATCCTAGGAAGATTGCCGTTCCGGTAATGTATATAAACTGCATTTCCCATTTCTCTTATCATTTGTGAGATCCAAATATTGTAGCAGTGCTACATAATTTATTTGCTGATTTGTCTTTTGTCTCTCTATGTGAAACCTGTCTCTGTCTGAGCACATCTACAGTATACTGTAGTATAAGATGGGCAGGTTTAATATATGTAAGTAGGGAGGACCTTTGTGAGTTACGGGTCTGTTGCCATGATTTCCAGGTGGGTGCCATGGAAACACACAAAGACATACTGTTAAAAAAACAGCGCAAAAAGGCAGGAAAAGAAGAAGAAAAACAGCCATAGCTTTATGGCAGAGGGTAAAGGCGTGACCTATCTGAGGCCAGGAGATTGTTTCTTGTGGAGCACCAAAGTCCTATACAGTTGTACATATGTGCGGAATGTGTTTCTGTCTTATACAGTTTCAATTTTTGAAATCTGTTCTTTCATTTTGAATAGCCATGTATACATACATGTATACATACATACATACATATATATATATATATATATATATATATATATATATATATATATATATATATATATATGTGTGTGTGTGTGTGTGTGTGTGTGTGTG
>JANRMT010062821.1:28401800-28426560 GCA_026402145.1 Polypterus bichir lapradei | reverse complement strand
CACCCCCCACTTTCAACATACGTAAATAATTTTAATAAGAATATAGATAACAGGCTGGTTAAATTTGAAGATGATAACAAAGTAGGTGGGATGACAGATAATTTAAAATCAGTTGAATCATTACACAGGGACTTGGACAACATAAATGTTCTGGCAAATTTGTGGGAAATTAAATTGAATATAATAATTTACTTTCAACAAAAAAGATAACAGTGGTATTCTTTCATTTCCTAGGAACATCTGAGTGCTGGGGTGTTTTCCGAACAAAGATTTTTAGTGAAGCAGTATTTAATTGTATGAAATTAAATCAAATGTGAAAAACTGGCTGTGCAAAAATTTGCTCAATACTGATTACTTGCAACACCAAATTGGTTGAATTAGATCGTTAAGCCTTGAACTTCATAGACAGTTGTGTCCAATCATGAGAAAAGGTATTCAAGGTGGTCAATTGCAAGTTGTGCTTCCCTTTGACTCTCCTCTGGAGAGTGACAGCATGGGATCCTTGCAGCAACTCTCAAAAGATCTGAAAACAAAGATTGTTCAGTATCATGGTTTAGGGAAAAGCTACAAAAAGATATCTCAGAGGTTTAAACTGTTAGTTTCAACTGTAAGGAATGTAATCAGGAAATGGAAGGCCACAGGCACAGTTGCTGTTAAACCCAGGTCTGGCAGGCCAAGAAAAATACAGGAGCGGCATATGCGCAGGATTGTGAGAATAGTTACAAACAACCCACACATCACCTCCAAAGACCTGCAAGAACATCTTGCTGCAGATGGTGTATTCAGCGCAATTTGCACAAAGAACATCTGTATGGCAGGGTGATGAGAAAGAAGCCCTTTCTGCACTCACACAACAAACAGAGTCACTTGTTGTATGCAAATACTCATTTAGACAAGCCAGATTCATTTTGGAACAGAGTGCTTTGGACTGAGGAGACAAAAATTTTGTTATTTGGTCATAACAAAAAGCGATTTGCATGGCAGAAAAAGAACACCGCATTCCAAGAAAAACACCTGCTACCTACTGTCGAATTTGGTGGAGGTTCCATCATGCTGTGGGGTTGTGTGGCTAATTCAGGGACTGGGGTCCTTGTTAAAGTCGAGGGTCAAATGAATTCAACTCAATATCAACAAATTATTTAGGATAATGTTCAAGCATCAGTCACAAAGTTGAAGTTACGCAAAGTTGAAGACGACCCAAAACACAGTTTGAAATCTATAAAGGCATTCATGCAGAGGGAGAAGTACAATGTTCTGGAATGGACATCACAGTCCCCTGACTTGAATATCATTGAAAATCTATAGGATGATTTGAAGCAGGCTGTCCATGCTCGGCAGCTATCAAATTTAACTGAACTGGATAGATTTATATTTTGTATGGAAGAATGGTCAAAAATATCTCCATCCAGAATCCAGACACTCATCAAAGGCTATAGGAGGCATCTAGAGGCTGTTATATTTGCAAAAGGAGGCTCAACTCAGTATTGATGTAATATCTCTGTTGGGGTGTCCAAATTTATGCACCTGTCTAATTTTGTTATGATGCATATTTTCTGTTATTCCAATAAACTTAATGTCACTGATGAAATACTACTGTTTCCATAAGGCAGGTCATATATTAAAAGGAAGTTGCTACTTTGAAACTTTGAAAGCTCAGCCAATGATAAACAAAAATCCGAAGAAGTAAGAGGGGTTCCCAAACCTTTTCATATGACTATATATATATATATATATATATATATTCCTTTATATTCATTCTTCTAATTTTCAAACCTACTTTTTCTATTGTAGGGAGCAGGGAGCAGGGAGCCAGAGTTTAACCCAACAATGTCAGATTCCCGAAGCTGAGGCCAAACTTGAACCTCTGTAAGATATAATATCCTAACAGACAATTTGTTAGAAGCAATTGGCAAATCTCAGTTACGGTCTTTATTATTGGGATTTCTCGATAGAACAGTAAGGCAGGTAAATAAACAAGTTGTTTACAAAGTACAAAAAGCAAACCATTCAAAGTGTTACAGTATTTCTTATTTTATTTTTATTTTCAAAATAAAGACAAAATTGTAAGAGACTTTCTCAAACCTACTCAAAGGAAATTCACATACATTGGAAGCCAGAGACTATGTCAGAAGTATTGGGGGCAAGGCAGAAAGCCGCCTTGATAAGGCACCATTTGATTACAGCAGCTGAATCACATTTACATGAACAATTTGGCATTGACAAGTTATCTTATATGCATACATTTTGGAAAGTAGCAGGAAAAATAGAGTGCAAAGCAGAAAGCCCACACAGACGTGAAGGGAATGTTGAAATTCCACACAGGCAATGACAGAACGTAGGATTCAAATTCTCTGACCTGTTCACTGTGCTATTCTATGAGAATCCACTGTGCAGTCCTATGATGTACAGTAATATGGGTATTATATAATATTAATGTATGCACCGGCACTTTTTTGATATATTCCATTTTCCTAGATACATTTACATCTCAACAGATAACAGCAAGTGCATACTTCCTTTTTCATCTTAGTTAAGTGCAATCCTATGATTTACAGTACAGCCCTATGATTTACAATAATATGGGTATTATATAATATTTATGTATGTACATGCATTTGTTATTGCATTTTTTATTTTACTGGCTACATTTACGTTTCAACAGGTAAGGGCAAGTGTGGGTTTTCTTTTTCATCCTAATTATCTAAATAAGACTGATCGATGGAAATTTAAAGTTTCTCCAAAACAAATTAAACATTTTATTTTATTAGAATTATCTATTAGACCTCCTTTAAATAAGGGAAAACTTAAAACATGGTTTCATTAGTTTTACTAGTAGAAAAGGGTGTTGTTATTCCTCCAAAGAAGTAGTGTGAAGCATTGATCCAGCAGGAAAGAAGGTTTGGTCTGAGTCAGCAGGGAATGGAATAAAATGCAAAGGCCAGAATTAATCATACTTAGCAATGATACCATTTAGTGTTTGTTTGTAATGAATACAAGAGCTAGACTAGGCAACTGATTTATAAATTGATCAGCACTTGACAGATAAAACATAGTGCATTTTAATGTCTTGTATATTACTTAAATGAGGTGTCCCTGAGACATGCTGATCCTGGTAATTCACCTAGACCAGAGGCACAGAGGCTCACCTTAAAACCTTGAGAGAAGAAAGACACTTTTAATCAATGTGACTGCAGCAATTTTTGGAGAATTTGCATGAACTGTGTTAAGATTGGCCACTATTAGATTAAATTAGTCACTGGGGATATCAGAAAGACCTTACACTTTGTGAAAAGAGCTTGTGATTGAATTCATCATCAGCAGGGGTACTTAAGAAAATTAGCTCAGCATTTAATGCCGTTCCCCTGACAATAACTATTGTGTGTTTAGTACAATAAGAAGTCTTATGCAGAGCATTTGAAACCTTAATAACATTAAGAATAATCTTTAACACTTCTGCAGTCTCATTACTTTATTGAAGTATAACAGTTTATTAATTTTAAAAATATTATTCAGCTGTCATTTTTTTGAATCTTTTCTTCTGCTCAAGGTAATCTAATAAAATTAACAGGTTGAACAATATAAAGGAGATATTGTTCTGTTGATTATTTATAACCATCTGCCTATTTTGAACTCATCTATAATGCTCAGATTTTCCTTTGAGTATTCAGCTACAAGGAGGGAACCAGCACTGGATGGGATGCCAGCTCAAAGATACTGTTAAACAAAATACCATGTACTTGCTGCCACTGTGCCAATTTGTAAATAAACCCATGATCACGTCTATTCTGCCCTGTGGTGGGCTGGCACCATGCCCAGGGTTTGTTCCTGCCTTGCACCCTGTGTTGGCTGGGATTGGCTCCAGCAGACCCCTGTGACCCTGTGTTAGGATATAGCGGGTTGGACAATGACTGACTGACTGACCTCTATTCTCACTCATGAAAAGCAACTTGAGTTTTTAGACCTCCTTAAATTGGGAAGCTACACATTGTAAAGGACCTTTTTTTCCAGCAGAGAATCATGGACTCAGATTTGGCGGTGTTAATTCTAATCCCAACTAAGGTATACTCAGTTTAAATCCATGCCAGTAGGCACCAAAGTAGACAATCTAATAATGGTAAAGAGGAAAGAGCTGAAATGCCCAGGTTCCGAAAATGGATAACAACTATACCTCATCTACACCATTGGCAAAGTTTGGACTCTACACTTAACAGACTAGCAGTTTAGTTCACTTAAATTATGGTCATTATATTTCAGAAAAAAAGTATTTGTTGTCAGTGTTGCTGTTGATGCAATATCAAAAAACACTTTGATAATAAAGTACATGGCACAATGACTTAGTTAGCTGACACACTTCATGATAATTAAGAAAAAGCAGTTCATATCAATATAAATATCAATCAATTTATAACAAGCAAAACAAAAAAGTGAATTAGTGCAAGCCACCCTAATTCTGGGTGATCAAAAGAAATGTAATAATTTACATAATGAGGTAGAAGTACCTAATAATTAAGAATATTTGCATCAAAAATGTATTAAATGTACTTCACTTTTTAAAATCTACATATTCTTAAATGTAATAGAAATGTGTCATTTTGTACCTTCTGATAGAGGTCCATAGTGGGCTAGATCCCTAGTAACAGGCTAAAAATCAAAAATAACATCATATTCCTAATCACTGACTTTGAAATAATCTAAAATGATACCTCACATGCTTACATTTGAAATGTCATTTTTAACCTTCTGAGAGTGTCATTTTAGAGGACATGGACCATCAGTAAAGAATCTAATTTCAATATTACTATCATATGTATGATCTGCAGCCTCGAATAGCATAAAACAACACCCTACATGCCTATATTACAGATCCCCATTTTTTTAAATTTTTCTTAAAAGAAGTAATTTTGACCCCTTGTATCACAATGGGGGCGAACCCCTGAGGCTGATTGATGTGGCATGCACAATTCCAAGTCCTTATGGTTATTTTTTCTGAAGATACCTATTGGTTTATTCTTTAACCTGCACAAAATATGGTCCAAAAAGTGCTTAAAAATGAGGACGTGTTGTATTACTAAATATCAAGACGCATTAAACGGTACATCAAATGTGGGGGTTTTCTTCCACCAGTGAGTCAAGAGGCACTGCACCAAAATAAAATGAAGTGATTTCAAAGCCTAATGCTTATGAATGCATTAACAAATTCATGACAACATTAAGTGACTAGCAGAATGGCCAGTAACAGTAAATCAAAGTGTGAGGAAGTTTATTGCTGGGATGTACATGGCTCCGAAACCAGGCGCCTTTTGGACAATGTATCATTTAGATAGCTCTTTAACCTCAGTAGGACCTTACATTCTAAAGAAGTGTATTTTCCTGTGATGGTGCAGATCAGCTCCATGCTACCAGGTCTATCCAGGAGCCTCTTGAACCTTATACTGCCAATAACGTACTTGAGGAATGAACCTAGCAAATGAGGACATACATGCAGCAGCAAGGTCTTAATAGCTAAATCGTAAAAGATGGAGGGAGAGGAAGAGGATGAGGTGGTTGCAACTGGTGACATACAGTGCATCCAGAAAGTATTCACAGCGCATCACTTTTTCCACATTTTGTTATGTTACAGCCTTATTCCAAAATGGATTAAATTCGTTTTTTTCCTCAGAATTCTACACACAACACCCCATAATGACAACGTGAAAAAAGTTTACTTGAGGTTTTTGCTAATTTAATAAAAATAAAAAAACTGAGAAGTCACATGTACATAAGTATTCACAGCCTTTGCTCAATACTTTGTCGATGCACCTTTGGCAGCAATTACAGCCTCAAGTCTTTTTGAATATGATGCCACAAGCTTGGCACACCTATCCTTGTCCAGTTTCGCCCATTCCTCTTTGCAGCACCTCTCAAGCTCCATCAGGTTGGATGGGAAGCGTCGTTGCACAGCCATTTTAAGATCTTTCCAGAGATGTTCAATCGGATTCAAGTCTGGGCTCTGGCTGGGCCACTCAAGGACATTCACAGAGTTGTCCTGAAGCCACTCCTTTGATATCTTGGCTGCGTGCTTAGGGTCGTTGTCCTTCTGAAAGATGAACCGTCGCCCCAGTCTGAGGTCAAGAGTGCTCTGGAGCAGGTTTTCATCCAGGATGTCTCTGTACATTGCTGCAGTCATATTTCCCTTTTTCCTGACTAGTTCCCAGTTCCTGCCACTGAAAAACATCCCCACAGCATGATGCTGCCCCCACCATGCTTCACTGTAGGTATGGTATTGGCCTGGTGATGAGCGGTGCCTGGTTTCCTCCAAACGTAATGCCTGGCATTCACACCAAAGAGTTCAATCTTTGTCTCATCAGACCAAAGGATTTTGTTTCTCATGGTCTGAGAGTCCTTCAGGTGCCTTTTGGCAAACTCCAGGCGGGCTGCCATGTGCCTTTTACTAAGGAGTGGCTTCCGTCTGGCCACTCTACCATACAGGCCTGATTGGTGGATTGCTGCAGAGATGGTTGTCCTTCTGAAAGGTTCTCCTCTCTCCACAGAGGACCTCTGGAGGTTTGACTGAGTGATCATCAGGTTCTTGGTCACTTCCCTGACTAAGGCCCTTTACACCCAATAGCTCAGTTTGGATGGCCGGCCAGCTCTAGGAAGAGTCCTGGTGGTTTCGAACTTCTTCCACTTACGGATGATGGAGGCCGCTGTGCTCATTGGGACCTTCAAAGCAGCAGAAATTTTTCTGTAACCTTCCCCAGATTTGTGCCTACAGACAATTCCTTTGACTTCATGTTTGGTTTGTGTTCTGACATGAACTGTCAACTGTGGGACCTTATATAGACAGGTGTGTGCCATTCCAAATCATATCCAATCAACTGAATTTACCACAGGTGGACTTCAAATAAGCTGCAGAAACATCTCAAGGATGATCAGGGGAAACAAGATGCACCTGAGCTCAATTTTGAGCTTAATGGCAATGGATGTGAATACTTATGTACATGTGATTTCTCAGTTTTTTTATTTTTAATAAATTTGCAAAAACCTCAAGTAAACTTTTTTCACGTTGTCATTATGGGGTGTTGTGTGTAGAATTCTGAGGAAAAAAAAGAATTTAAACCATTTTGGAATAAGGCTGTAACATAACAAAATTTGGAAAAAATGATGCGCTGTTAATACTTTCCAGATGCACTATAAATGAATGAATTAAGCTTTATTTATCTTTGGTTTTGAACTGAAAGATGAATAGAAAACTTTAGTTATTAAACTCTTAAAGGTACATGTTTGTCACATTTTTAAATTCATGATTAACTGTTTACTTATTACAAAGATGCAAACTGAACTGTTTTGAAAGTATGAAATTGACTTTGGCACAATCAAAAGGATTTTTTTTTGTATTTATTTGCACCTCTTTTGTCAGCCACATCCTGGTCCTGCTTAAACCTCAAGTGAGGACATGGGTCATCACAGAAAACAGTTGCCTAATGTGATATAACCAACAGCTAACTCCAATTAGCCTATGACTGGCTCCAATAAAAGCAGACAGTTTTGATTTTGTCTTTAGCATTAGGGGCAGGCTTGTATGCATCAGAACTGACAAACCATGAATGCTCTTGAGGAAGTACAATGCATAGAATGTGGTGATAAGGAATAGGGACTGCAGGTGTTTTAAATCTCATAAACAAAGAGAGGCTTGTCTTTCTTATGTCTTTTCGTACTAAAAAAATGGAAAAGATCTGCAAAGTTTTCAAAACAGTTAAACATTTCTAACTTAACGGTTGATGCTTCAAGGCGGCATGTATTTCTTAACCATTGCTAATGTCTAACAGTGAATCATTTGTTTATACCTCTCTGGTATGAAGTCTTCTTTAGCTATATCCTCCACAAAATCAACTACCACGACCATAAGGTGGTAGATTAGCTGATATCTGTCATAGATGTTGGCCACTAGGAAACAAGCTTCTACAAACCCCAACATCAAGAAGAACTGATATTACTGTGGCTTCATTTTTAAAATTTTGGGTGCAAGGGATTTTATTTATTTTTTTGTCTTTTAACAATTTAAACCCATTTAAAGCAAAAAACAGTAGCTGTGCTACATCTACTGTCACTCTAAGCCCCTGTATCCACTTCTAATTATACTTTGAAATGACTTTGTGCATTTGTTACAAAACCACTGTCATGTCCTGCTGTGTGCCTCTGTCTTTACTGAAGTATGACTTTGATGCTGCTAGGCCTTCACCTGCTTCCTCTTTCCAGCAGTAGCTTATGCTGTATCAAAAGCCCCTGGCTGTATCCAACAATAATGTTCAGAATTTTATGTATTGATGCCATTTACCCTACTGTTTACAGATCAAATTTTCAGATTACCATTCTTTTATTTTGTGCTTCATCTCTTGTGTCTTTCTAGCACCACAAGTTCCCTGGCTTGTGCACATATTAACTTATTTTCATTTATGCTTTTCTTATTCTTAATTTTATTTTCTATGTTTCCACCAGTAGGTACGCAACTTTATTGACTCTTTTTGTCACAGAGACCTCTGTGTTCTAGCAGCTATAAATGGGTGAAACATTAGATAAGAATGAATAAGGCAGAGAGGACATTCAACTTAAGCAAACTCGAAAAAGGTACATCTTTTTATCATGGTGAAGTCTGTATTCTTGTAGCTCTGAACTATGAACAGTGCTTCCTTGGGTCCTATTTCACATTTTATTTAATAATGAAAACAAAGAAATTTTATTTATTGGAGGGAATGAGGCATACTGCAACAATATTCTGCCACATTTAAGTTGGGGTTGCAATTGTTTAATTTTACTGACTCAGCACACAACCTAGGCATTATTTTTGACACTAACATAAAACAACTCTTTTCCATCATGAAAATGTTGGGAAATTAAGAGGTTTTCTAAATATGTAGCACATATGTACTGACACATTAATTAATGCATTTATTTTTAGTAGGTTTGACTATTACAATGCATTTTTAACTGGCTTTTCAAATCGTTCTTTATGCAGCTTTCAGTTAATTCAAAATGATGCTGTAAGAATCATCACAAGAACTAGGAGGTATGACCACATTAGAAATGTCCTTAAGCATTTACAGTTATGCTTTGGGCTGAATTTTCTTAAAATAAAGTTTTAAATTACTAAAACCCTGCTTAGTTTTCTTAAGCTCATTACTAAAGACATCAAGGATTTACAAAGTAACACTGGGAGGTTGAACTGTTTGTTACATGGCCCAAAGCTATGGAACAATTTGCTTGCTTATACTTGGCTTTTACGTAAATCCAGTCTGAATACTCACTACTTTTGTACAGCATACCCTGACTAGAGCTGCTGATTAGCTGTGCATCTCTGTTTGTTAGTCATTTGCACACAAATATACATATTACAATAATTATGAATCATTACTAACACTCTTATACCATTTCTCTTCACAGTATCCTGCTGTGACACTTGGTGCTGCTGCTCTTTGTCTAAGCTTGGAAAAGACATCTGTGATATTGGGAGCCTTGGAATCAGCAGATGGAAAGATTCTGTAATCAGATTGGATGGCCCAGCACACACTCTACTGTAGAATGCCCAGAGGCAATGGGTGGCCAGTGCCCATGTCTGACTTTTTCTTTGACTTCCTCTCTTCTAACTGACCATGGACACCACTGAGGTTTATTTTTTCCAGTAATGTTGCTGACTTAGTTGTTGCTTTATCTCCCCTGTTGTCAACTGTACATAGTTCATTATGCAATTAGTAATATGTAAAGTTTGTATTTCTATTTTAGTTCAGAACCTGTCACAATGTTCTGTACCTGCAGATAAGCATGCTATACAAAAATAAGTAGACTTGAAGTATATTCTATAACAATATAAGTGGGTAGCAACCTACTGTGTATAAGGCTTTCAATCACATATATGATTGTAACTCTTGTGAACAGGAAAGAGACCTGGATGACACTAAGCCAGAAGAAAAAGTGGACAAAGAAGTGTGCCTGAACAGCAAACAGAGGAAGACAGTACATATAATGCAGACCATGAATGAATTTGAAAGTAAGAATCAGATGAGGAAGAAGAGTGTCCTGCAGAAATGGAAGATGCATTCTGTTCAAAGATTGGAAATTTGTTGTGGTCTTCATCAGGTAAAAATGTTATTGGAATGACTGTAGAGCCAAATAAGCATGCAGTGTCCCAGGCTGAAGATATGAATTCCAACTTTGAATGGCTTCTAAAAAAAGCTATTAAAAGGACAATGCTAGATGTGACAAAAATGGAAAGATATTTGTGTATAGTGACAGTTGGAAGAATTAGGTTGTCTGCACGCTAAACCACTTTAAGTCAGACAGCATGTCAGATGTAACGACTGCAGTTGCCAAATCTCGTTATCTTGGGGATGTTAGATTACATGGCTAGTACTCACACAGGATGATGGATTACATGAGTCCTTTACGACTTATCAGCACATTTTCAAACATTTAAAGAATTAGTATCTTGCTAAATTTTGATAGCCAGCTAAAGTTCTGTCTGATAATGCTGGCTGCAGTACAAATGTTTTCGGAATATGCATTTGCAGTCTTGGCCTGTCTTTTTTCATTTCCCATTCTTTTGTGGAATGAGAAGCACAAGGGCTTGGACAGACAATCCTCTCTTCTGTTTGGGCTGTCCAAAACACCTGTTTTTCTTCTTTCCATTCATCTTGTATTGTACTATTTGTATTTCTGCCATGAACACTCATTGGTTGTCATCTTTCACATACACAGAAGCTTTGACTTAAGAAAAAATCTGATTTTGTCATGGCGAGTTGCAGACTAGTATGATTGAGATGCTGGGGATGTTAAACTGCACAAAAGAAAGCCACGGGCACTCACCACAACTACAACTGAAAATTGTTGGAAATGTTTTGTACCGTGACACAGACTTTAGATAGTGATCTGGTGACTTTGTTGAGAAATGTACAGGAATCAAGCTCTTTTTCTCTTGCAGCTACCCCCCAAGAAAAGTCAAGTCAGGTTTATTGTTGTGTTCATAGTACATTAAAAGTCTTACATGCATGTCTCCTCAAGGCAACTGACAAAAATACAACAAAAAATAAATAAGTAAATGTTTACATAGTATGCAACTCAGATAATTGTTTTTTTTTTTTTTAAAAAGCAATATACCAGAAGCACAGAGATGCATCTGTTAGTAGTAGTAGTAGTAGTAGTTGTAGTAGGAGGAGGATGAAGGCTAGTGTTGATATAAAACCATATTAGACAGCATTTAACCTATCCCAAATGCAACTAACAAATTGGTTTGTTCAGTGCACATAAGAGTCAAAAGGCAATGTGGTGGCACAAGAAGTACTCCCAGGTCCGATATAAAGAAAGCCACTGCTTCTCACTTAGGGAGTCACAGTTAAGTAGAAAAGGATGAAGCTCACCTGGAGGAGAGGAAGGAGAAGAAACACTAAGAGGGGGTAGATGATTACTGTTTGGATTTTGTGTACTATGCAATGTTGAAGAGAAGCTTGTGAGAGGTATTTATGGAAAATAAAATCTTTATTTGTACCAAGGACCTGTATTTGTGTTTGTGTGTTTGGGGCTTGGGGCTCAGTGACTCTGCTACTGGTGAACACATATATATATATATATATATATATATATATATATGCTAGCAAAATACCCGCGCTTCGCAGCGGTGAAGTACTGCTTTTAAATTTTTATTAAGAAAAGTAAACCTTTTTAAACTGAGGGAAAATATACCAATAATTATTTGTTAAGGATATCTTTGTATACCACGTTGTCAGTTCGGCACTATGGTTGTAATATGACCAAGCTGTGTGAGCTTACTCTTGAGCATGCAACGTATAGTTGGCCATGTGAAAAGCAATCTTGCCTCAAATCAATGGCAACCTTTTGTAGGGTCTGTCCCTGAGACTTATTAATTGTCATTGTGAAGCAGAGCCTAACTGGAAATTGGAGGCATTTGAAATGAAATGGGAGATCAGAGGGTATAACGGGGATGCGAGGAATAAAAACTCTCTCCCCTGAGCAACTGCCAGTAAAAATAGTTGCCTCAATAAGGTTCTTTTGCAGACACGTGACCTGAAGTCTCGTGCCGTTACAAAGTTTCGGTGGCTGTAAGTTTTTCAGTAACATTATTGGTGCCCCAACCTTCAAAATTAGATTATGCTCAGGAGTGCCTGGAGGATTCAGAGTGTGGAGAAACTCTAGCGACAGCATGTCTATTAACTTGTGGATTTTTCTGTAAGTATTTGGCAGCAGCGTCACGAAGTTGTTTCCGCAAGACCGCATTAGCTGTGGAGCTCAGCTCAAAGTGAAATGAAGTGAATGAAATGAGGTGAATGGGAGGGGAGATGATAATGTAACTTCCCCACCAACCTTAACTGTCAATCCCTCCACAAACACACAAACACAGTCTCTCGGATCTTAACTTTCCTTTATATAAATCAGTAAAGGAGAGAAGACTAAACACTAAGGAAAAAGAACGGCAAGACCGCGTCAGCTGCGGAGCTCAGCTGAGTGAAATGAAGTGAATGAAATGAGGTGGATGGGTGGGGAGATGATGATGTGACTCCCCCATCCGCCTTAACACTCCATTCCTCCACAAACACAGTCTCTTGGATCCCAACTCTCCTTTATATAAATCAAAAGTTCAGATAAAGGACTGGGAAACGTGTGGGGATTGTGTGTGTCTGGGTGTCTAATTTATATGTGTATATAGTTGTAATATAGGTTAAGTACATGTGAATATATTTGCGCCATTTATAAATAAGATATTCTTTCCATTTCTTTACCACATTGACTTTTTCCACCGTGTGCTTTCTTTCTGCAGTAACTGCACTTATGAATATGCTTGTATGCGTCACTCGCTTCATATTCTTTTGCTGCCATCTCAATTGCGTAATGCGTTTTTTGTTCAGCTGTTGGAGCTGTTACCTGTTGTCTGCGTACTGCGTTCACAGTCAGTTCACGTGAGCTGCTCGGAGTACATGCATCAAAGGTTTTCAGCTGTGCTTGTGCTATCTCGTGCGATCTTGCGATGTCCACCGCTTTATTTAATGTTAGCTCAGACCCGGCACTTAAAAGTTTCTCTCGCACTTTTGCTGAGTTTGTGCCAAACACTATTCTATCCCTGACCATCTCATCTTCGTTTGCATAAGCACAGGCCTTCACCTGCGAATATTTAGCGGCAACATGTCTATTGGATTGCTGCTGATGGACAGCCTTATATGGGCAGGCACTCAATTACGTGGGAGGCGTGATGATGCGGGACGCAACTCCGCCTTACACGGCGACCGAGCTGCAGGCTATGGCCGTATATATGTACGTAAGTAGGTTCCAGTTATGACCGTTACGCGTAGGATTTCGAAATGAAACCTGCTTAGCTTTTGTAAGTAAGCTGTAAGGAATGAGCCTGCCAAATTTCAGCCTTCTACCTACACGGGAAATTGGAGACTTAGTCATGAGTGAGTCAGTCAGTCAGTCAGTCAGTCAGTCAGTGAGGGCTTTGCCTTTTATTAGTATATATATATATATATATATATATATATATATATATACTGCTGAAAAAAATTAAAGGAACACTTTGAAAACCTCAGATCTCAATTGGAAAAAAAAATCATGCTGGATATCTATACTGATATGGACTTGGTAATGTGTTAGGAACAAAACAATGCAACATTGTTTGATCGAAATGAAAATTATGAACCTACAGAGGGCTGAATTCAAAGACACCCCGAAAATCAAAGTGAAAAGATGATGTGGCAGGCTAGTCCATTTGGCTGAAATTTCATCTTAGCAATTCAAAATCATACTCAGTTATTTGTATGGCTCCCACATGCTTGTATGCATGCCTGACCATGTCATGGTATGCTCCTAATGAGACGACGGATGGTGTCCTGGGGATCTCCTCCCAGATCTGGACCAGGGCATCACTGAGCTCCTGGACAGACTGCGTTGTAACCTGGCGGCGTCGGATGGACTGAAACATAATGTCCCAGAGGTGTTGTACTGGATTTAGGTCAGGCAAATGTGGGGGCGATTCAATGTTATCAATTCCTTTATCCTCCAGGAACTCCCTGCATACTCTTGCATTGTTGTGCACCAGGAGGAACCCAGAACCCACTGCACCAGCATAGGGTCTATAAATGGGTCTAAGGAATTTATCGTAATACCTAATGGCAGTTTAGGTGCCGTTGTCTAGCCCGTAGAGGTCTGTGCATCCCTCCATGGATATGCTTTCCCAGACCATCACTGACTCACCACCAAACCGGTCGTGCTGAACGATATTACAGGCAGCATAACGTTCTCCACGGCTTCTCCAGACCCTTTCATATCTGTCACATGTGCTCAGGGTGAACCTGCTCTCATCTGTGAAAAGCACTAGGCGCCAGTGGTGGACCTGCCAATTCTGGTATTCTATGGCAAACGCCAATTGAGCTCCATGGTGCCAGAAAAAAATAAACCCTCATTATAAGATAAAACTAGGACAAAACACAACATGAAATCGCTACTTTCAAAAGCTTAGGAGAAAAAAAACCTTTAAAAAAATATTTGAAACCAGGAACTTTTTAGCAAGATCATTATAAACGTGATGAATCTGGATTTTGAAATCCTAAAATTAATTTCAATTTATTTTTCAACTATACAGACTTATTTTACTTGGTGTTTATAATTTTTATCATTCTACTTGTCATGTCATTCCTGTGTCATTTTGTGTAGCGATCACCAAAATTTTGATGCTTGCTCTTCATGACATATGACTTCATCATGTCCAACCTACAGTATCCATGTCTTTGGATTGACAATAAAACAAAAATCATACATTAGTGATAGACAGGGGTAATTGAAAAGTTAGTTTTGAAATTGTCATAATTCATAAGGTTATTTTTGCATATCTGTTATGTGAAATATTGTTTATTTAGTTATTTGGTCGATTTTATTGTATGGCAATGCAGAGTTTTGAAACTTCATAAGTGCCAGTTGCTAATCATGTGACCCTTGTCATGTGTAACATAATGGGCCCACCCACAAAAGATGGCAGCAATATGTAGTCAGTATTCGCTGTAACATGCCTTTCTTTTGACTTGATACTTTAGCTTAAGCCTTACAATTTTCTTTTCTACTTTTCTTTTGGATTTGTATTATCTTTTTGGTATTTTGACTTCTAGTTGCTGAGTTTGCTTTGTATTTTGACCATTTTTTGCACTTTTCTCCCGAGTAATTTCCTGGTCCGCTTTTTCAACCCGTTCTGCCTTTGTACTAGCTACAGGTAGTATAAAAACATTAATTTTCTTAACTCTAGTTTGATTTTAGCATTCTGATAATTTCTGCTTACATTTTCCCTCTGGACATTATTTTTTCACTTGATGTCTAGAAACATAAACATCAAAGGAACAAGAACAAATCTCTGATTGTAATGTATGGTTGGGCATACAGTATGAGGAACAGGAGTTCACAAACCACCCTTCTACTTGGGATACTTACACCTTCATGGAGACCCTGTACAGTAAATGTTTGCCATTTTCTTCACTTCATTTTTATTTTTATACCCTTGTATAATAAACAATGAGCAATGAAACTGTAATATATAATGAATTAGATATTCATTGTGTTAGATATTCATGCATTATCTTAAGCAAGTCATTTAAGTTGTCAAAGACACATACAATTCCTCCAGTCTAACTAGACAATTGCAGGTGGAAACAGTGACTTTTCATAGTCACAGCAACACAAAATTTTATTAATTTAAAAATAACAAAAAAACAAAGACTGCTCATACTGCGAGGAATCAGCATTGTACTTTAAATTCTAATAATAATACAAATTATTGGAAAGTTGGAAGAAATGTTGACTGGGCTCCATGAAGCTTAATCAAATGGGGAGAATTTACCTATACAAGAGAACTGTTAGTCATGCAGTATACGTAATATACATGATACCAATCACAAGTAATCAATATAAGATTTTTCTTTAACTTATATTTCTTAACTCATTGTATATAAAATACTGTAGTGCAATGGCAAGCATTGTTGCTTCACAGATTCAGCAGCTTAGATTTGAATTCCACTCCTGGTCATCATTTATGTGGATTCATGTTCTCTGTGGTATCTATGAGGGTTTTCCATTCACATTCTCAAACACATGCGTGTTAACTTAATTGGAAATTCAAATCTGGCCCAGTGCATTGTGTACTTGAAAGGCAATAGACTGGCACCCTGTCCAGAGCTGGTTCTTTCCTTGTGTTAAATGGTATTGGAATAGGTGAGTGTGAGAATGTTATGTTATTTGCCCTTAAAATTTGCATTGAATACAAATTCAGTCACTCAACTGACATTTGGAAGAAACAAACTTCACTCACCGGCTGGCACGTGAATCAATGAGTGCTTTATTCATACCCCGAATCCCTCACTCTTCTTGAGAAGTGGTTCATGACTCCTGCGTCCTCTGAATCTCTTTCTATTTGATGATAGTTTTGAAGCTTGGTTCTTTGTAACTAGCTTGTGTTGCTTTGTTTGGTTTAGTGCTTTTTACTTGTGGTGGTCAAATTTGTGATCTCATCCCACAGTTCTTGTTTCAAAACAGTTTACTTAATTATGTCAACACTTTGGGTAAAACATCTGCTAACATCTCCTAAATGTGAATGTATTGATTAGCTTGTCGACAAGGGGAGCAGAATAACAGTATTACTTCCACTCTTCCAGTGTAGCCCTGACATTGCTGTTTTATAGTTAAGTGAACAGGGATGGTACTGTCAGTCAAAGTTGTAAGGATTAGCGCCCTGTCACTGTGATTGACAGTTCTTTGGTTACAAGAGAAAAAAGAACAAATAAGTGATGATAAGATAACTGAATGTCCATTCAAGGTAACAAAGTTCTTCATACTATAACCTTTTAACCTTCTTTCCTTTTTTCTCATGCCAAACCCTTTATGTCAGGTCATCTTTTAATCTTGGAATAGAAAAAAGACATATACAGTACTTTACTTAATAAACAACTTTAACTAAATAACTGCAACAAATGTCATGTACTGTGAGTTTCTTTTTTAAGAACTTACTGAAGTCCATGCAGTCTTCATTCTTTCTTTTTACCAAAGTAATCCTTTTATTCTATCAAGTCAAGTAATTTTCAAGCTATGTCTGAGAGAACTTAGTCTTGGAGTCCTTTATTCAGTTAGTTTTATTCTGTCTTTATTCTGTTTTCTTTAATCTGTTACTTGTATTCAATGAAAGCATTATATGGATTATACTCACTTTAAACATCAGGAGAGAGACCACTAGTAGTGTTACTGCAGAAGGCTGGCCTACTTCAGATTATTGAGAGTCGTATTCTAGCAAAAATGAAGACACGGGTGTTTTAAATACAGTGAAATGAGCTGATACGTAGACAGTGTACTAGAACTCTTATACTGTAATTACAAAGATAAGTGATGAGCAGAGTTGAGTGACACAGGTAAATAAACCATAAAATTACCTATACAGGTCATCCTGCCTGGATTTCCTGTCCAGATAAACAAAGTACCACATTTTAGTCAAAAACAACAACAGTCTATCAAAGCTGTACATAAAAAATAAAATGTAAATACTGTACTTTACAGGTTTATAGGGTAATTTATTGTCACATACACAAATTACAGTGAAATTCATAATCAACATGTAGCAAGCTGCCACTTTCAGGCACCATGATCAGTTAGTATAACTACCTTATCTCAAAACTTCTTTCTTTCGTACCTGAAAAATCTTAGAACACAATCTCATAATCTAGAAACAACACATTTTGTGCTTTAATGTTTATTTGAAAATAACTACTTATGTCTGGCAATTTAAGTTCTAAAGTTCAACAGCCTGATCCACACTAAATATCCCAATTCAGATGCATGCAATGTCAGCTCAAAGTAAAACAAACATAAGATTTCAGTGCCACCACCCATCAACAACATTACTCTGTTTTCATCATCTTTTTAGTTTTGTTTCAATCTACCACTTAACCTCCCCCTACAGTAGGTACAGTAACTAAGGGCATCAGTTCCACTGTTTCAGACATCACACTTGCATGATTACAGGAGTAAAGAGATTGAAACAACAGTATGCTCAGAAGAAATGTTTATAGTTAAATAACATGGAGCCTCCAAATGTAGATGCAAGCATGCCACCCAGTGATTCTTTGTAGTCACTTTGCCTGTCTATTGTAGAGTCACACTCTCACACTGAGACAAATAAGTGTAGACAATTACCATGATCCACTCCACATTTGTTCAGCTGGCATATAAAAATGTATAAACCTGTGCTGAGAAATTATTATTTACTTGAAAATCAGAGCACACATTTATACTTCAAGATGGCAGGCTGATTAGGATTCCAAGGATTAATAAAATAGCAGTGGGCGGTCAAGCTTTTAGTTACAGAACCACCTAACTTGTGGAATGATCTGCCTGGTACTATAAGAGATGCCCTTTCAGTCTCAACTTTTAAATCCTTGCTGGGGACTAGCATACCCTGACTAGAGCTGTCTGTCTATGAGTCATCTGTGCAAAAATATAATTAATTTGATATTTATGAAACGTTACTAACCCTTCTCTATTCTGTTTCTTTTCTGGTGCCACTACCCTACTGCCAGGTTGTTTTTCTGCCTATGGAATTGTCATCTCAGATAAAGGGGCTTTGGAATCTTCCGATAGAAGAGTCCTTTCATCAGAATGGGGAGCCCTGCACTAACTATAGAATGCCCAGTAGTGGGTAGGTAGCTGGTTGGCTGAGGGCTCCAGGACTCTGACAATATCTGACTTTGTCTTTGACTCTCTGTCTTACAATTTCATCTTCTCCATTGACAACTGGCCGTAGTTCTACATTGGACAGATGTTGTTATATTCCTATTATGTTAATTGCTATGTAAGCTTCTGCCTTGGTTTCTGTGTAGTTTAGCAAATTTGTATATTTATATGTGTTCATTTTGCATTTAGAGATTGGTATAATCTATTCTTGTATTTTGCCTTGGGAGTTGTTATTTCATTATTGTATTGTATTTCTGTGGTAACAGTGATGGATTGGCCATTTAGCTCAGAGAAGAGGATTACTTTACTCTGTCTGGTGTGTTGCGTTTACCCAATTTTTTGATACTCATTTCATGCTCAATGTACCTGGAAAGGATTCTCTATTTGAATTGCCCTCCCCAAGATTTCTCCCATTTTTTTCCTGCAAGTTTTTTTTGGAGTTTTGTTCTTGTCTTCTTTGAGAGTCAAACTCAGGGCCTATCAATTAAACAGGGCCTGTTAAAGCCCATCGACCCATTCTTTGTATGATTTTGGGCTATACAAAAATAAATTATTATTGTTTTTGTCTATGTAAAATAAATAATTATAGTTTTTTTTTCCATTTATAATTGGTTATAAGAGGTGCCTTTAACTGCATGGTAGATTTACAGGAGGCTCCAAGAGAGAAAAACAAATATGGCAGCAGCATGGAGGCACCTTGCAAGTAAAGTTCAATCTGGGGTGAGGAGGCTTGTCATGCTTCTCTTGATCCATCGAGCACCAGCATGTCAACACTACTTAGTTACTTTGTGTTTGCCAAGAAAGACATTCGATTGGATCTGTGTGTTGCAGCAGGGTTACCAGATAGTGAAAAAGCATGTATAAGCCAGATGTACAAAGGACCCCATAAGAGTTAAACTCCCGGAGAAAAAGTGAGAAAGTTCAGTAACTAAAAGAGTGCTGAACAATATTTTTCCGATGTAGAATAATTAAGTTCAGTATAATGGAAAGCCTTGGGTAAATACCCTATAACTCGTTCTTCATTATTCATCTTTTGGGAATATCCTTGAGGGTCTGAACTTGCAAGAATTCCCCATATGCGCAAAGTTTTTTTTCATATCTTCAGATTTTTGCCAACAAAAACAAGCATCTAAATTGGTTATGCAGGTTACGTTATTAGAAATTCTAAATTAGTGAGTAAGTGGGCCATGTGTTGATTCCTGCAAAATGCCGAAAGCTTCCATTATGGCTCTGACTCTGTGACCGAGTTTTGGGAAATGTGGGTTTAAATGATGAACAGACCAACGAAAGATTATTATGCTCTCCTGATCTTGTGTGTGGAAATTGGTTTTGTGCAGCTTTTCACATTAAGATCAGCACCTACAGTCAAATGTCAAAGAAAAAAAATGTATATTAATATATAGGTGTTATATGTTTTATTCAAAAAATCTCAAGTTCTCTTTCTATTATTATCATGATAATAACCTTGTCATATAATGCGGATGCCATATTTAAAAAATGTATCAAAAGGATGCAATTAATTTTATAACACTTTGGTCAATGTGTTTTTAACTTTCAGTCAGTATGATGTAATCCCTTATTTTTCCAAAGGTTATTTCTAACATTTAATGCAGATGTTACTGTTATTGTTATTTCTGATTCAAAATGATATACTGATAGAACAGAATATAAGAATAAACAATAAAGCAAGAAACCACTGACAAAAATGATGCTTTTTGGATGTTTGACATATGTATCTCTTTAAATATGTATTTATAATAAAAAAAATCAAGTGGCAAAGAAGTGAAGGGTGTATCCTGTAAATGACAGAGTTAAAAATGTGAAGAGGTAAATTAGAATAACATTTTAATATGCTCAAGAAATCTTTGCTAATGAGGCAAGTATGTGAATTGTTAGATAAGCTTGATTCCTTTGAATACCAGAGAAGAAAGCAGGCAAACCAGAGGCAGAAGAAAAGACAAGAGTCTAATCAAAAAAGAAATTGAACTGTTATCTTTAAACTTTGTACCATGATAAAAAGTGAATACCAGTGAGGATAAGAATCATTTTAGTTGGATATACAGTAGATGGACTTGGATTGGTATGTATTTTTATATAAGATGAATTCAGAAATAAATCTTAAAGGGAAGAGCTGGGATTTATAATTTGAAGAAAAAAGAACATTCTTCCTTTGCTTTTTTCAGTTTCCTTATCTCTTCAGTTAATTACATAAAATGTCATATGAGTCCAGAGGTAGTATAATGTTTAATGTCGTAGTGAAGTAAAACACACAGAGAAAAAAGTGTTAATGGCTAAGGAATAAATGATATTCACTCATATAAAGTACTGTCAAGAAACCAGACCACCCTGGTCCACTAGTGAAAGCCTTGTCTAAATATTAAATCAGGCCAGAAATGCACTGGAGAGACTCAAAAAATAATAATAATAATAATAATAATAATAATAATAATAATAATAATAATAATTTAAAAAAAGCTGAAATTGTCTTGGAGAAGTTGAAGTTAAGTAATGGAAGTGTACGTGAGAATGACAATAGCACAATTTTGGTCTAATTCTGCCCAATAATCTCAACCTTTGAACTGAAAAGGTTTCTGAAGTTCACCTATTAAGGCAGAGTCCTGTGTGGGATTATAGAAAAACTACAGGAAAACTAAACTGCTTTTTACTCAGATGTTATGCTTTGAAATATTGTTAGATTTTAAATCATAATAATGCTGTTTAGCTAATAGTAAGTTTGAAGCTTGGGATAAATTATAATTAGAAATACATATGTATTAGCTATACAAGTACTTGTATATTATAATTATATGTTTTATAGGTTGTTAAATATAAAAACACATTGTTTATTTCAAATATTACACAATCTTTGAAAGGAGAGAGTGAAACAAAAGTTTAAGTAAGAAAGAGGAGGATCAGAACAATTTGGTGCAGGTTTTCTTAAAATAAAAATCAAATTATATTGTAAAATAAGAGAGATCTTCATGAAGATAGAGAGGAAGGTATGAATCAGTGCCATCATTGCTAAATTGGTATAAGAGTAATTATTTGTAATATTACTAATGTTTTGTATTAAATACTTAATCTTTGTATTGTATTTCTGTGCATCTCGATTCTTACCTTTTTCTGGTCTCAGAGGTTCACATTGGGGATTGGGTGTCAATTTAGGGGTCTGTCCAGATACTTTATATATATTAAAAAAAACACCTGCTCCAGCACTGATCCCTAAGGGATACCACTTTTAACATCACCTAAATCTTACAAAGTTCCCCACACTTTAACCTTTTGCTTTCTGTGTTTGAGCCAATGTTGTACCCACATACTGCCACAATCATCACCAGGAGTAGTGAAGACATAGGGTGTAAGTGAGTGAGTAAGTGAAGAGTTTATGATCATCCAGCTATACTTCAGCAGATTTCCTAAAGGTGCCCTTGCTCCATACCTTCCAATCATTTGACTGTCAGCAACGACATGATTAATTATATGATTAATGACTGTTGCAGTGCTATTAGCATATACCATAAAAAGATCTTGAATTGAAAGTGGCTGGTGAGCAGATCTGGTATGTTAATCAAAAAATTCTCATAAATGTCACCTAGGTATTGGAACAAAGAAGGGATTACAAATACAGTTTGCTTTATAATGGAAGTTTTCTATATCACATTGTCAATGTTGCAGTTATTTCCCATCTAGAAGGTGTGTGAAGTGGTTCTTGAAATGGTAATGCATGCTTAATGTACTATTTGACATTGGTTTGGCTTACCTGGAATCAACTTGCCTTTAAATTTAGAATATAGGATAGTATAGTGCTGTACCCTTAAAATTCACACAATTCTTGGATTCACTTTTGAATTCAGAAATGCCTTCATGTTAATGTTTAAAGATCAACCTCATTCCTCAGTTCAGGTGCTTAGAAATAAGAGACAAGTAGCAGCAGACCACTGGCATGATTTCAGTTTGCAGATCTGATTTTTAGATAAAACACATAGAGAAACACAGACTAGCTGAGCTCTAATTTTAGATAGACTAAAGTTTTGTTTAGACACTGATGAGACCATTAGGATTAGCCAGTTTCTTACAAGTTCTTTGGTATTTATCCTCTTGTATTTCCTACTGTCTGAGAATATTCATTTTTGCTACATTTAGTAAGTCTAGAAAAATAATTTATGAAATACTAGATGTCACCTGTGGCTCCACCCACATAGTAGTGAAACAGGACAGTTAGGAGGGCCCTACTCCTGACTTCATGCTTCTCCCTCCCCTTGGCCCACAGCCTCTGTCTTGGATTAGCACGGATATACAGTATTGCTTTTGCAACTGAACTATGATTCTTAGCATGATGAGGGAAGTTGCAAAATCAACCAGAATGTTCAAGCAAATTATAGAAAAAACACAATATACTGTAAATCTGTTAAGTAGTTCTCTCGTGAAAAGTGGACAGACACACAGACAGACAGACAGACAGATGTTGGATTGTATATATATATAGAGAGAGATATCCATTGTACCTATTTTCTTTTTATAATTGTCTGTTAAATTATAGATCCTTATTCATGGTGGCTCACAAAAATAGTGGCCCACCTTCACCGAGGTGACTCATCTGCCGCTGGATAGGTGGCGGAGGTCAAGTCACCTGCCTTAAAGTGAATACCAAATTTGATAATTTTTCTCTTCACCACATAATGCAGTCGTCTCGGTGGAGGTGGGTCACTTCATCAGGCAAGGTGTAACCATAGCTGCCTCGAAAGCTTGCATTTGTAATCTATTTAGTTAGCCAATAAAAGGTGTCATTTCACCCTACTTTCTCCTGTACTAAAATATAAAAGAATGTTCCCCCTGACAGCACCTATCGTCTCAAAACCAATGAAACAATCAAAGTGAGATGACTGACAACCAAAGCCATGTATAAGAATGGGGGAAGGAGGAGGGAAAGTCAGACGAGTGTGTGAAGTGAAGAGACTGTGGTGCTAGTTTGAAACTTTGAAGCAAAATTAACAGATGCAGCATAATTTTTGGAATGTTTTGAAGGGTGAGTGAATAGAGTTGAGGTATATATATTGTACAACAAAAGCAGTTACAGTGGCCGTGGACAACTGGTCATGTCACATTGTGTGTTCGCTGTTACAGTATACAAAGCAAAGAAGATTTTGCTTGATGTTTAATGTGCCTCAGTGCATTACATTGTTTTAAATTGGCTCAATAAATTTGAAATCTACTGGTTATGTATAAAAAATAGTATTTAAAACAAAGTAAATAAACTGCATCAGTGAATTTGTTTAAGTACTTTGTCCCTTATCCAGTGCCATAAATCAGGTAAGTTAAGTCATCATTCATACTATCTTTTCAAAAATCATCCTATCCATGCATTGCACCCCAAAAAATAAACTTCTGTCAGCTTTACTAAAGCTTACACCTACAGTAGTATCTGCATATCTTTCAATTGAAACAAAACATTAACTGATTTTTGTTGTATGGCCATTGTTAGTGGTCTATTGATGGCTCCAATGAAATTTTGATTATATTCCTCTTCTTGGGTGCCAGCATGGTATCGATTTTCCTACTTGGATCCTCAGATTAAAAATGTTTAGATTCCCTGGAGCAGACAGTCGTTCCGCCTCCACGTCACCATTAACACCCCCTGGAACAGCATTGGGAAACAATATAGTCTGTATTCTAAATAGGACTAATATTGAATTATTCCACAGTTTTCCTGAACCTATATGTAGATGTATTTATGTAATGCAGGAACAAACTTTGTCACAAGAACGAGACATGGACAGATAAAGGTTTGGGGCAGCCACCCGTATAATGTGGTATCCTGGCTGCAAAAGTCGTTTCAGCAAAATAATCAGCACTGAAGTGCATACAACTGAGTCCAAAACAAGACTGAGGGAAAAAGGGAGAAGGGGCAGGTTTTTAAAGGGGAAGACAGGAAGTGAGGTCATATGGATCAAGCACGTGGTCTTCCACCATTGGATCATCGCCGGACGTGACATCAGGGGGACTGGAGCTGGTGTGGCCG
>JANRMT010062821.1:28331033-28393138 GCA_026402145.1 Polypterus bichir lapradei | reverse complement strand
ATCTATCTATCTATCTATCTATCTATCTATCTATCTATCTATCTATCTATAAAAATAAAGTGTGTTTGTTTGGGTACATACTGTATATATATTCTTGAATGGCACAAAATCTAGCAGTGCACAGGTAAGAGACATATCTGGACATGTTGATAAGCTTATGGCCAGAGCAGTTTTGGATGCAGTCATCATTGCTTAAAAACTTTACAGTTAACAAAGGAAAGGTTGTTACTGACTTATATTATCTATGTTTAAAGGCTAGGGTCCGTGTTGTTTTGTCAGATATATAGCCTGTAGTATGTGCAAGTTTAGAAAAGAAAGGAGATCAAAAAGCTAAACATATTCAGAAAGCTGGTACACAGGAAAGGGCATAGGTTTATTGGGCATTGAAGTTTCCTTTGGAAGATATGTCACTTATAGTGTCAATGCAAATTGATGGGTTGCATTTGAACATGAGAGGCACTGTTGGACAGGGAAGACATGTGTAACAGTAGGGGGCGCTCTAAGCTTTCTGCTCCCAACTGTACAACAGCCCTAATTCAATAGCTTAATGAGTTCTAATAATTTAATGAACAATAAACTTAACAAAGGTATGGTTGAATAAAATAAACATGAAAATTAAAGAAATCACATAACATTGAAAATGCTTTCCAGGATTTCCAAAAAGGAAATGCTAAAACAATATCAAAAACAAAATTTTTGAGAATATACTAGCACACAATTATAATATAAACACAATAAAATAAAATTAACTGCAGTATATCCAAAGGATGGAATGTGCATGTTAAAATGAAAATCAGCAAAAGGCATTGTGAGATGGTTACTGACCTCCTACCGTACAGTAGATGCCAATTCAAATAGAGAAATGCCTTCATGCCAAATTTATAAACTAGACATCTACTATACAATAAAACACTAAGGTCTGTGTATCTAGTCCCTCTGAGCAATCTGTTTGGTCAGTATGGCTTTGGTGTGATTGGTCAGCTTGGTATTGGTGATGTGTCGAAAGAGAAAGTATAGAATGCACAAGGAAGAGTAAAGGTATATGAGGCCTGCTGCAAAAGTTGCCTTCAAATACCATAAATATTCAGCTGGGCACCTTGAAAATAACTACAGAATCTGAGAAACAGGCTTTACTGGAATGCAGGGAGCGAGCACTGTTTAAAGAGATGTTCACACACGCAAATACAGAGGAAAGGTGCTGATTGTACATGTAGGACAAGAGAGCAAATATATTTAAATTATTTTATTACATGTCTTCAACAGGTACAGTGGCTAGTTGATTATAAAATATATTCATTATATTTCCCTATAACAGTATAAAAAATACAATTTCCACAGCTATGTCACAATCAAATGGATTTTTTATAAATTAAAAACTGTTTTAACATTCATTTTTATTTTAGTTTTTTTTTTTGTGTGTTTATAAACTTACCCTAACTTTAGACTTACATTTAAATGTTCAACGGTGATACCTTTCTTCAATGGTGATGCATTTCTTTTATAAGAAAGAAATGATAAGTTGGTTCCCTGTCTAGGATTAATTTGTAAATTCATTCATAATACGGTACTCTGATATTTGTATTTTTAGTAAAGTGGCAATAACTAATAAGTTTGGGCAAAAAAATAATTTTATTTATCTCATTACTATGGTTAGTCTGAGGAATTTTTTCCAAGTTTTCTGTGACCAGATTATCCTATATAATGACATACAGTTAGCAGTAGTGGTGTTTCTGAATTATGGGCCATTGGGGCACCGCCACACCCAATGTTGTGCAAAATAAGCAAAAAAGCTTCCTTCAGTAACTTAACTTATTATGAAAATGTTTGTAGCAACCCTCAGCTTAGTCTTCTTGAGCATTTTTCCAATGTTTTATTATATGTTCAATATAATTTCTTGTCTAGGAAAATATTGCTTTTTGTGGAATGTGAAATTGTCTTTGTGTTGGATAATGCAAACCTATTTGCAGCTGAGGAGCGGGAGCGATTGGCAAAGCAATGTTCTTTATGTCCTTGGGTTATACCTGAATTTTTCAGTTTTGTGATGGGACTTGAAGACCATAGACTATAATAACATTAGAATGGCCTATTTTATTTTATTTTTTACTTCCACATTCAACATTTCCTAATTGAGGCCATGCAGCATATACCACCAAAGTGGTAGAAGAAGTCTAGAACCTTTTGTCCCTATAAAGGTAGCCATAGTCATAAAAAAGGAGAGCAATTTTAGAACTGAATACATCACAAGACATTACACTGCATCTTGATTTTTACCCACCCCAGAGGAAAATGGTGTAAAATTTGAAAAATCCAACTGTTTATAAACGGGATGCTCTTTCCATGTTCCAATTCTAACCTTGAGGTGCTGCCATTTCAATTTAGGCAGCTCATTGTTAATACATTTTCCTGCACAGTGGGTGGTTGTGGTGCTCTTATTTTACTTAGAGCTAAAATTTATATGGCTGTATTCTATGAGATGATAATGATGTTAGAGGGTATCAAAATGATCTGATTCCAGGTGACAGCATCCCATTGTTTGATTGATTTTTTTTTGTGGCATGAAACTTGCATATTTCAAAGTTATTAATAAAATGGTGATAGATATTATTAGCTAGGTAAGTTAATGTTTATAATAAAGAACTCTGCATAAAGTACATATATGGCCCTTCCAGCAACTGTGGAGGGGACGCTGGTGCACGCATGTTGCTGCCACTCTTCCCTGTTATCAACACTTTTCGTTAAAATTCGCATTAAACTTAACTTTTTGCAATTGTTCACTTTCTTTTTATTGTATGTATAGTTCACGGATGCAATTGACTCGAACTGTGTTGATTTGGATTTACTTTTATGGACTTCGCCTTGACTGGGTTTGCAGCCTCGGGGACCACCGAATCTTTCTGTGGCACACTGGACGAGCCCTATGGACATATCTTTGCACCGTGCCGGGGATGGTCTGTCTTCTTGATTATAATTTATACACTGGGTTGCTCTTGATTCCTTCTATACGTGTTTAATGACTAAAAAATTATCTGAGGTTTACACCCAGCTGAATGCAGCTCTGGGCTATCCCACCTGTAATACCCAGCCCTGTATGTATGTGGCTGTATGTTGAAACCTCCGAATTTTGGTATCTTCATGTGCATTTTGTAATATCTCCTACTATGCTTTTTCTGCTGTTTGCCACTCATCTCTGCCACCCCATCCTCCCATCCTCCCGTCTCACCTTCTCCACTGTGCTGTGCTGTGCTGCTTCTCTGCTACTATAAGATAAATATTTCTCTCTATTATGCTAAAATACTCTCGTGACAAACTCCTTCATATTAAACAGTTTGTCCAGAGCAAATGGTCAGACTGGAATGTCATAAAAGACAATGGTATTGTGCGGCGCCCAAAATATTTACATCCCGGGTCAGGTCGCTGCCACAGCCGAGTTGCAAATGAAAAGTTCACCGGCAGCATTTGCTCAAGAATATGCCATCCTACTCATGGCTTTGGAAATAGGATTATCAGTGTGCCAAATCTGCAATATGTTAAAATAAACTCTGGTTATGGATCTGTGCACAACGAACCCACATCAGCCAATATTGCAGTGTTTAACTCAAGATCTCTTAATGGCAAAGCGAGCCGCTGGCGCTCCGTTCACGGATTGTTCCTGCCTCGCGCTGTATTCTTGCTGGTGCTGACGCGACATTGGAAGGATAGATGGATAGAATAATTAAACACATACTACGAAGATATTTCGATGTTCCTTAAAAGTTTTGAAGAATCTGCATTCTAAGCTTACAGATGGCTTAACGTCTATTACAGAGCTGATTGTGTGGCAATTGGGTATTTGGAGAAAGAAAAGTAAGGACAGGAATTGGAGGTTAGTTAGTTTGAAAGAGACAGTACTGCTACAATAAACTATTTCATCGAAGGTAGCACACGGTGCAGCAAGCATCTTGTGTGAGACATGAACAATCACTGTGCCACTGTGTTCCCATTTTTAATAACATGCTTTAACTCCTATCATCATGAAAATGATATCGCGTATACATCTCAGTATTTTAATTATTCAAAGTGCTGTAATATCATGAATGTAATGGATTCCGTGTCCTGGCCGAAGGAAAGAAAGTCCGGAAGCATGTAGTGATTCACACACATAGAGCACAATGAAGATCAAATACAAAACAAAGCATTTAACGTGCTACTTTAGTTACAATGGGATTGAGAAACTAGTAACTTAAAAGATTTTAAGATTAAGTTTATGAGGTTCTACTTTAATGACAAAATAAACTATGTGATTAAAGTGGAAATTTAGAGATTAAAGTTGACATTTCATGCTTTTTCCCCATGCTTTTTTCTCCGTACCCTAGTAAGCTTTCATATGACACTCAGACGGTGAGCTACAACTCACCTTTTCACACCGACTTTGATATCTGAGAACTTCTTTTTTATTTCAGCCACTGTGTGACTTTGTGAACGTGAGCTTTGGAGTTTCTCTGACACGCTATGTCACTCGATCAACTTCCTTTTGTTGTTTATGCCACTGTTTAAACCTACAAATAGTTTTTCTTTGCCTTCACTTGGTATTTGCTGAAATTCTTCTATTTTTTCTCTTGCTTTTGCCATTGCCTTTTCACTATAGGCTGAGCTTAAGGGCTATTTATATTGATTTGCATATTCAAAGAGGCGTAATTCTGGGAGGAGTTTGGGCGGGACAGCAGGCACGTGCATGTTCGTTACTTTGCACGCTGACCAGGGTTTATGTAGCAGAAGAACATGGAAGCTGGCGTATTGACAGATTTATGCATCTTGATTTTTTGTACGTAAGCACATTTCCGCTTTTGCCTGTTATAGTGTGAATTCTACATACAGCATTATACATGAAGCGCCAGACCTTCTTCTGATGCAAGGAACCTTGGTGTCATTTTTGATTCCTCCCTTTCTTACTCCCCCCACATAAACCACATTAAGAAACTTTGTTACTTTCACCTCCGTAACATATCCCTTGTTTGCTCATTCCTTTCCTTTTCTAATGCTGAGAAACTTGTCCATGCTTTTATCACATCCCGCATCAATTATTGTAACTCGCTGCTGGCAGGTGCCCCTTCTAATCTTATATCACATCTCAGGTTAATTCAAAACTCTGCTACAAGAGTCCTTACATGAACCAGCAACAGTGAGCACATCACACCCATCCTGCTTTGCCTTTGTTGGCTCCCTGTGTCTTACAGGATTGAATGCAAAATTCTATTAATAACCTACAAAGCTTTAAATGGCCTTGCACCAGACTACATCAGTGACCTTCTAAAACACTATGCTCCTGTTTGCCTACTAAGGTCTTTTGATTCTGGTAATCTTGTTGTGCTTCACACTAACCTGCACTATATGGGTGACAGGGCCTTCAGCTCCATAGCACCCAGACTTTGGAATGACATCCCGAAATTAATCAGATCAGCTGACTCCATTCATTCTTTTAAAAAACAACTTAAAACTGATCTATTTATAAAGGCTTTTAACTTAACTTAACATTCTGCCCTTTCTTTCAGTTTACCTCTCTGTCTAGGTGCTCAGGATAATTTATGTGTCTGTTATATCACAAATTAGGTTATTTGTTAGGTTTTTCTTTTAGCATTGAATTCAGTATTTTACTCTGATTTATTGTCCTTTATTGTATTTAATGCTTTGTTAACTGTTTGTATTGTTGTATTCAGGAAAACATTTGTATCCAATGTTACATATACCCTGCTGTTTTTTTTTCTAAGACTCTGTGAAGCGCCTTGGAAAGTGCCTTGGCGCTATATAAATAAAATGTATTATTATTTATTATTATTATTATTTCCATGCCACTGTGAAAGAGAATTGTTTTCAAGGAATATATCCTGCCTGTTCTGTTAAAAATTGAGGACCTCAAATGAATAAAATAAGAATAATGCTGCAAAACAGGAAAACAATAAGGCAATACATTTAACATATTAACATCTGCATTATTTTTTGCAAACCTTCACACTTTATTGCCCTTGTATTTTGAGAGCATTATGGTTTAGAAGAGCAGAAAATACATACTGTACACTATTAAAGTAGTAGTGTGTAGCATCTTTTATGCCTGGTTACATATTTCAATTATTTGAATTTTTCAACGATGAAATGTATTCTTAAGTAAATCTGAAAAGAGTACACAAACATATTGCAAGAAGCATGTGATTAAATATTACCTGCACAAATATTAGCATACCCATGCAACAGTGATATACATACAGTACAGTCATTCAGGTATTTACTAATATTTGAATTTGTTTGGAAAATCAATTCATTATTAAAATCAAATTTATGTCTATGGTCATTTAACATGCAACACCTATATTGTTATTGTGAGAAATATTGAATTATTGAATTGGTTATATATCTTTTTAAATAATTTACACATAATACTTTTCTGTCTTCATAGAGAATGCATCATTTTATTGTGTCCATGGGCCAGCATCAAATCACTTCAGCATATGAGAAACTCACTTACAGTCTAGTCAGTTGTTCATGTAGCCATATTTAGGCATAAAGGTAATTATTTCTCTTGTGTTAGCATGAAGAATTTTACTCTTTAAAAACTATTTTAACTGTTCATCAAAGCACTTTTCCCAGTCATCCAACGTTAAGAATAATAAGGAATATGTTTAATAATATGCTTCTCCTGTAAAGATGATAGTGGATGAAATACATTTTCTTTTCATGTGAGATATAGAAATGTTTTTAATTTTGTAAAAACATACAACATTTATGAATGAATTTTGGATGAATATTGAGGGTTTTTTTTTTCAGAAACCTTGGTTTGTAGAGAGCATGAACTGGAGCCAATTGACAATAAAAAGATCAAAACTAAGCAGTCAAAAGTTAATGAATTTATGTTCATTAAATAACCTTTTAGGTTTTTCAGCTTTTCACCTCATGTCTTTTTTATATAAATTCAAAGATCAAACTTAAGATACAAGAATGCTGAGTTCATCAAGATATACAGGGGATCATTTTATACAAATGATACGATAAGAGAGTGAGCCTACCTGAAAAGTCATTCTAATCTTACAGGATAATTATAGTATTTTTGAAGTGGAAATTATTTTTAACAATTATGGAACACTTTAAGTTGTGCTGCTTAGTGAAGCATTATTTATAAATTAAAAAGTGGTTTATATTTATGGTCTATGGTGCAGCAGAGAAAAGTGTAACATTGACTATTATGTAATCATGAATGAGATCATTGCACCAGTCTTATAGGGACAGATTTAAGTAATTAAGATTAGGGGTAAAAGAAGGAAATAATTAAATAAATATGACCTACACTGACTTAACATAAGGGACCTATTTTTACTGATTTTAAGGTTAGGGGTAGGGTAACGGGTAGACCTTTATTATTTCTTTTTAAAGAAGACTAAGTTTAATATTAGGCACCCTATAGTGGGTCTTCTTTTAACATCAGGGACCGTATAGGGAGTCTTTTTAACATCAGGGATACTTCTATAGTAATTTTAGGTTCAGGTTTGGGAGTAGGGCTAGATTTTATAATCTATATTTTTATGAATATTATGGCCTCTATCTAATTTTTAACCTCAGGGCTCCACAACAAAGGAAAGTTTAACATCAGGGATCACAAAGGGATAATTTTAACATCAGGGCTATACAACAAAGGGTACATTTAACATCAGGGCTATATAACAAAGGGTACTACCAAATCAATCTTTATCAAAACATGCAAAAAAAAAACCTTCAGTAGTTAGCAATAAAATGCTTCCTTAACAGAAATAACTTTTAGTGTTTCTATCCTTTAAATTGTATCATAAACGGTAATGCAGAGAAGTTGCTGCACTAACTTGATTTTGCTTGCCTGAAAAAGTTGAAGATTTTATTTAGTTTTTTTCAAAACAAAGGAAAATCATATTGTTTTAGGAAATAATGAGCTATCTTGTTAAACTTTAAACTCAGAAACTATTTACTATTTGCAGTAATCATATATAACAAAAATACTCTCTTAGCCTGTAATGTACTTGTCATTTATGTTGACAAATTCAAACAACTAGAAAATTCATTCTTTTTTCATTGATTATTTTACTAGGTGCCCGCTTGAGAGGAAAGAATATAGTAAATGGTAGGCCACTTCATTTCTGTTATGCTATTTAAATAAAGTAATGTGATATTTCAAACAGTATACACAGTCTTTGGTCAAATAATTGAAAAAGCCATACCTCAACTACTTTTGAAACGCATGTTTTTCAAACAGCTCCAAACAGCACCAGTATACATTCTTGTGGAAGTAGAAATTCTCCTTTTACTGTGTTCCAATTAAGATAATTGGTTGCATTTGACGCCTCATGCAGAAACAATTTTCTTAACCAATTAAAGTTTACCATTACATCTTAAATGAGCTAGTTTATTTCAGGAAGTTGTTGCTGTCTAAATGTTCCTTTATAGTGATTTTAATGTCTATAATTTGGATTCCTTTTAGTGAGCATCTGTCAGGTGCAGTTTTCAGTCTCTGGCAAATACAAGACAGATTGTTTTATATGCAGTTTGAAAAGTAATGTTTGATCAGTCTTTGTTTACTTCTTCCCTCATTGTTTGTTTCATTGTGTATGTAAGTTGTTTTCAAATGAATCTTGATGCTGTATATTCTCAAAAAGGCCCTAAGATTCTTGATTTGTTGCATTAATTCAAGAATTTCTGCTAAAAAATTATTATTTACCATCAAGTATAATGGGTGGCACAATGATAAACAATGTTGCTAAAAGGCTATAGGGATCTATGATCCCAAATGGTGTGACTTGGTTGATGGACAGATTTAATGTGCACTGCATGTTTAAATCTTTCGGGGTACTGAAGACACCATTAACATTCTTTGTGCTTAAAACATGTATTACTCTTACTTTTACACAGTGTTCCAGACATGGTGAAAGGGTCTGAGGCCTCCAAAATAAGCCACAAAAGCAGTGAGGACCTTCACTGGCCTGCTTGGAACACCCTACACCAAGGTAGGCAGTACCTAAATGTTACAAGCAGGTTTTGGCCTTCTCATTCCCAAATAATAAGCAGCTTGCTTCTATAGTTCAAAATATTGCAAATGTCTCAAGATGCACACGAAGGGAGAGAAACCATTAAGAACACTGGCTTGTAAACAAAAAGTAAAAGATGTATCTTTGTAAATTGACAGTTTCCTTCATTAACAAAAGATGGGAAATATTTGAAAAAAGTTCCAAAGAAAATCTGAGGAAACGAAGTCTAATTCACAATATGAAAGTAATCTAAGAAAAATAGTAAGCAGAAAAATAAAAAAAAACCAGCTACTGCAAAGAAAGGAAACAATATTTACAAACTCAGTGCTCCAGTGCTAGGTCTTCTCTTTCTGACTAAATACAAGCCAAAAGGGGGACCCAGCAGCAGTGACTTCATGGTGGTCCTTCCTCATGGGTCTCAACACACAAAACACAGAAAATGGCAGTACATTAAAAGAGACAGAATACAAATAACAAATTCTCAGATGACTTTGCACTTATGGGGTGTATTGATAAGGGGGTGACACAGAGTATAGGAGTCAGATGGAGAAGTTTGCTTCTTTGTGCAGAAATAATTGTCTAACATAACATAACATCAGCAAACTAAGAAACTGGTTATGGACTTTTCTTGCACCAAACAGCATTAATGTCCAGTCACTATTCACTATGCTGTACCCACTACATGTCGAAAGAACTCGGGATCCCGGTTGGCAACCCTCCAGGCAGGCACGTAGTCCAGTACCACCCTCCGGAAATTACCATCTGCCACAGCCAGGTGTTACGTTGGCGACTCCTTGGCCTAGTTCAGCCACTCGGGTCCCCAACAATGAGGATCTTACGAGCTGGAACACCTTTGGGGAAATGCGCCACATGGCCATAGTGCCGTAACTAACGATCCCTCACAATGCAGGTAATGTGCCTCATTCGGGACTCCATTTGACACAAAGTCAAACTAACGGTACCCAAGGATTTTCCGGAAAGACACAGTACTAAAGGAGTCCAGTCTTCGTCTCAGGTCACTGGATAGCGTCCATGTCTTGCAACCATATAGCAAGAAAAGGAAACACCAGGACTCTAAAGACTTGGATCTTCGTCCTTTTGCATAGATACTGTATCAGGAGCGCCAATCACCCCTTTCCAGTGTCTTCATGACCCCCCCCCCCCATGCTCTCCCAATCCATCTACTGACTTCATAGGAAGAGACATGAATGTCACTGCCAAGATAAGTAAACCTCTCAACAAGGTCAACACTCTCTCCGCAAACAGACACACTGCTGATGGCTGTGCCCAAGAGGTCATTAAAGGCCTGGAACTTTTATCTTTTATCCGGTTTTTATCCAGGACACTCGCAAGCCCAGACACTCAGACTCCTCGCTCAGTCTCTCGAGTGCCCCGATCAGAGCCTCCATTGACTCTGCAAAGATCACAGCATCGTCAGCAAAGTCAAGATCCGTGAATCTTTCTTCATCAACAGATGCCCCACAGCCGCTGGACCCCATGACCTTGCCCAACACCCAGTCCATACAAGCATTGACCAGAGTAGGAGCAAGAACACACCCTTGATGAACCCCAGAATTAACTGGGAAAAATGCAGGTCCTGCCTCCACTCTGCACAGCACTCACAGTACCAGTGTACAGGCCGGCCATGATATCCAGCAACCTTGGGGGGATCCCGCGAACTCTCAGGATATCCCACAGGGCAGCTCGATCAACTGAGTCAAACGCTTAATGAAAATCAACAAAGGCTGCAAAGAAACTCTGCCGATATTCACGTTTGTGCTCCATGAGAACCCTCAGTGCCAGGATGCGATCGATGGTAGACTTATTAGGCGTAAAACCTGACTGTTCCGGTCGCTGGGAGGTGAGCAAGTGATCATGGATCCTATTGAGGACGACCCTAGCAAAGGACCTTACCCGGCACCGAGAGCAGTGTTATCCCCCTGTAGTTGCTGCAATTCAGGCGATCATCCTTCCCTTTCCAGATAGGGATGACAAGTCCCGTTTTCCAGTCAGTTGGGATGGACTATTCAAGGAGTGGATGAAAAGGTAGTGCACTCCTCGTAGTTGGTGGTCAACATTAATGACAGGTTGGACTGGTCTCATAACACAGAGAAGCTACATAAGAAAGGGCAGAGCAGGCACTCTTTCCCTAGGAGACATCCTTCACATCTTCTACAACTCTATGATGGCCAGTGTAATTTTTTACACTGTGGTGTGCTGGGCTGGTAACATCATTTCAAGCGAGGCCCACTGAATTAATAAGCTAATCAAAATGGCAGGCTCAGTTATGAGATGAACCCTGGCTGTAGCACAACACAGAGAAGAATTTTAACCTTGGATACCATTGTTGCAAAATTAGATTTGCCCCTCATTAAAGTCCATTTTTTTCAAAACATGCTCTTGCTATCTCTGTAATCTGTATCAAAGATTAATGGGACACACAAGCTCCAGGATCAAGAAGTAGGCTATATGCTGTATGCTAGGTTTGAGGCTTGAGTTGTGGTTGTAGGCGATGTGGAGACATCCTAACCCTTTACTTTTTTCCTTTTTCAGCCATTTTGGCTGTACCATCTCTTATGACTGGCTACAGGTGGCATAAAGATGATGGCTTTCTTTTACTATTTCAATCAAATTGTTCACATCTTTCATTGTTTAATCTATATATATAAAAGTCAATGTGTGTATGTATGTATGTATGTATGTAAGTATGTTCCAGCATCACATCTGAACGGCTGGACCGATTTTCATGAAACTTAGTACACGTTTCTCATAGGTCAACCAAAAATACTGTAGGGTGAAATCAACCCTAACCCACCCCCTTCAGGGAAAGGGTGAAAGGTGATCTTATGGTCTTGTATGCATGTGATCATCCAGTTGACACTCGGAACGATCACCAGAGGGCGAACTGGAGGTGACTGCCAGCATTCTTTGTTTGAGTTGGCCGGTTCCGAGCATCAACTGGATGATAACATACATACAAGACCGCAAGACAAGCACATTAGTGAGTCTTCATTGTTTGTTAATTTATTTTTATTTTTAAAGCTGTGTTTTTTTTTAATTATATTTTTCGCAAACATTTAAAAAAAATAAAAACTCTTTATTTTCCTCCCGGGCAACGCCAGGTATTTCAGCTATGTTAGCTAGTTCATTAAAAATATGATCCCCAGAAACAGTAATATAGTGGTCATGTTAAAACAGATGTAACATATTTCTGCTTAAATGAAAGATTAAATGTAATGTAAATTTAACAAGTTAGAAAATGTATACATGAAATAAAATCCGGGGTTCATTCTGGAACTTAGTTAACTGTTTTGGAAGTCAGAGCATTTTAATTTTTGTTCATTTATTTAATCAAAGTCAGAGATCAAATTGTTTATTACATATTTTGTAAGAATAAATTATTATAAGTGAGAACGGAATGTAATTATATGTAAGACACCTGGTTTTAGACAGAATTTTACAAACCAGGACTAAATAGTCTTATGGTGGCTGAAATAGCTTTTATAGAAAGAAGATTTCAGTTCAAGGGATACAAAAAATCTGATTAATTCAAATTGAATAAATTGATGTCCTGTTGTCGGTAAGGTAGTGTCTTTGAATAATTGTAGTTCATATACCATGATGCACAGTGACCATGATGCACAGTTGGTCATTTTTAGTTCTTTGCAAATAATACACCATGCGGTTGTTTATAGTGTAACATGTACATGTATTTATATTTATTATATGCATGATAATGTGCAGTGACACTCTTAAGGAGTTTCTTTCTTCATGTATTAATTTTTAAATAAGCTAAATGATTTTTTTTTTTCTTACCTGGATTTTTTGTTTTTACGGTTACAAAGATTATTTAACTTACCTGGAACAACTTCAAGCAGCCAAAAGAATCAGAAGATGTCACAGAGATTCACACAAGCCATTTATATGACAGTGTATTTCCACCTACGCAAGTGAATCTGCTCATATTTCTGTAACTTGCATTGGAGACATTTTTTTCCATCAGAGTGCATGTAAAGATATAAACAAAATATGCAATACGTTGAAATAAACCCTGTCAAGGTAAATCTAAATCAGTCATTGAAGACTCTTGTAAGATAGATTCTTTAACAAAATCATCAACGCTTTTTAACCGAGTATTTCAGATTTCACAAATTTGTACAGCACTCTCTATTCAAGAAAGCTCAAGGAGAATTAACCTTTCCCAGCATATTTTTGAGAAGGAATAGTGTACCAAATTTCACTTTTTGCATTTTTTGCAAATACATCTAAAATAGTTGAAAGCTGATTGTCTAAGGATTTCAATGTCAGTGTTTAAATGATGTCATGGCCAAATGCTTTTCTTCATGCTTGTTGATGTTAAAAGACTGACACTTGTGTCAGTGTCATCTTAAAAAAGCATCACTATTGGAAACACTCTGCTTCACCTTGCATTTAGTGAAACACAAAGGTCCGTCTGCCTCGTTTCATCTTCTAATGTGAATCGGACAGTCACTACATGAATCATTTTACTCAGCTGAGAAAAAAAATGTTTGCTAAGAAAAATAGCTTTGATTGTATTTAATCAGAATTCACATTGACACTGGGGCAGCACGGTGGTGCAGTGGTAGCACTGCTTGCTGCTAATAAGGGATGTGGAGTTTGCTTATTCTCCCCATGTCTGCATGGGTTTCCTCTGGGTGCTCTGGTTTCCCTTCACAGTCAAAAGACATGAAGATTAATTGGTAATACTAAATTGGGTGTAGTGTGTGGTTGGTATGTGTGTTCACCCTGTGAAGGCCTGGCGCCTTGTCCAGGGTTTGTTTCTTGCCTTGCACCCTACATTAGCATTCCCCATAATCCTGTTCGGGACTAACTGCTTTCATTGAAATTCTTAGGTATTTAGTTTGTTTACTCCTCACTTTTCATAAAACCCATTAAAAGTATTTCATTAGCATGTAGTATATCTTATACTCCTTTGAGAATGGAACAATAATTAGTTTTAAAGTTTCCTTGTTACTCAGAGTATATATTTATTATACAAATTAAGTTAATTTATTCAATACTATATAAATTTGCTTTTCATTGTTCTGATTTGCTACTAAACACTTAGAGTTAAGTCAAAACATAAAATTACTTCATTATGAGACACAATATGTATTGCAATTTACAAATGATCCAAATATAATTCTGCAATAAACAAACAGCCTGCTGCGATGTAAGGTCAGGTTCTAAGGCTGGATGAATAAGATTTGTGTTTTTGTTAGAACCTTTAATAATGTGAATTTATAATTTCTGATTTTTGATCTTATTTTGCTGTAGAGATTCAAGGTGGCTACCATAATATTACAGTATGATACAGAGATGGCAAGGTCACATAATACAATGATCATGGTCATGCAATTGTTGTAGGCCCATGGTCCTTTTTTTAAAGCATACATGAAGGCATTGAATAACATTTAGCTCTTCAGTCTTTTTCATACATTTGAAAGCAATCTTTCTATCTGTGTACTTTAGGTTTGTCGGTGTTTTTGTTTGGATGTTTAAAAGGCTCTTCATCTTTATTACAGGTAATTTGATAGATGTTAGTAAAATGTATGACAGAGGTGAAAGCTGTTACGTCTTCACTAAGAACAGCATTTAACAAACTATGCTCAACTAATTGACCTGTTCTCATCAAAACTAGTCTTAATAGACCATTAGATTGTTGTAAATAGTGTGTATAATTAATTTAGGGCATTCAGCCTAACAAAGCTCATTAATTCAAATCTCTTCATTTCTCCAAAATAACACTGAGTCAAATTTCAAAGATCTCCAAAGTACTACTTTTGTTACCATATCCGCTGGTAACTTGTTCCATGTATTTTTGAATCTCTATGTGAGGAAACTTTTCTCCTATTTTCCATCTATGTATCCCTTTGTTCTTTCTGAAGAAATTATTTTAAAAAGCAGCTGAGATCCACTGTACTAATATCCTTCATAATTCTGAACACTTCAGTCATGTCATCTCTTAATTAAATCATGTCATCTCTTATTTACTGCCTAAATTGAAAGGTTCATGTTCTTTTATTTCTCATAGCAGATACCTTGCAGCCCTGAAATCAAACTAATTGCCCTTCTCTGGACTTTTTCTAATGCTGTTGTGTCATTTTTGTACTATGGAGCCCACAGTACTGCCAAAAAAAAGACTCTCTAGTCCATATAATTTAAGGGTTCCCACCTTTGAGTTGTTGAAGGATTGGCACTCTGTGAAGATGTTGCTTCTGCCTTGCGCCTGATGCTTGCTGGGTTAGAAATATGGATAATTATTACCATTATTATTGTTTTTCCCAGCTCCTGTCCAATGTTGACACAGGGCCTGCTTTTCCGTATTTCACTTTTCACTTCGTCTGAACCAGGACATCTCCAGGGCAGTATTGACTTTGTGAATATAATGCCTTAACTGACTTTTGGGGTGCTTTAACCACATTTTTGGGTGTTTGTGATGGTCCTGGGTTGGCTCCATGGTCCCTGGCAGTATGAACCTGGAACTGTTTATAGTCATAGACTGAAAATGAGCTGGGCAAATGAAGAAACACACACAGCGCAATGTGCTTCTGTACTTTTATTACAAAAAAATCAGCGTCAAAAAGTGCAGTGTGTTTTATATAATAAATAAATAAAACTATAAAATAAAGGTGCACGTGGAGGTTAAAAAGTTCAATAAATAGATACAATGAAAGCAAGGTTAAAATTTCTGCAGGAATCTGTTCATTCATTTAAAACAGAAACGAGCCACAGTGCAGCTTTTCAAAAACTATCTCCTCCGCTTACTCTGCATGGGATCTTGCAGTACAAGGAGAGGTCCTTCTGACAGGCACAGCCAACCCTTTAACCGGGTTCAGGTTCGCACCGCCAGACCATTGGCTTCCACGACGCAACTGAGACTTGCTCTCTTGTCTCTCACTGCCATTTCTCAGATCATTCAGCAGGAGTGACAGTTTCCTCTTGTGCGACAACTACACAGTCCTCTCCTGGGACTCTTTTCCTGGCTGTCTTCCCCCACTCCTTCTTTCTAAAATCACTTCCAAGGTTAATCAAATTAAATCTCAAAACAACAACAGCATTAAAAGTGGACTAATATAGTCTCTGGTCACCAAATCATAGTGCTTTCTGGTTAACAACAGCAACAACTACACTGCTGAACCTTCAATAGCTTTTAATGGGCCGCTGTCTCTTTGGTAGCCTCAGGAAGATGCTGATTAACAACAACAAAAAGAATTTCTTTCTTGCATAGCCCAAAATCACACAAAGAATGCATCAATGGGCTTTAACAGGGTCTGGTTTTTGACAGCCCCCAGTCTTGACTCTATAAGAAGACAAAAAAAACCTGTAGGAAAAAAAATGGAAGAACTCTTGGGAAGGGCAATTCAAAGAGAGACTCCTTCCAGTTAGGTAGGACATGCAATGGGCATTAAAAAATAACAGTTACATTGTCCAGTCCTCATTACACAATCCTTGAGAGTCATTTTTGCTGCCTAATTTTCTGGATAATAAAGACTGAATTCCTGTCTTAACTTTCTTGAATGGTCCTTTAAAGTATGTACAACATGGTCCCAATTCCTGAGTCAAGCCCTCTTGCTTCCCAGAGTGTACTTTGAGGTTCTGGCACTGCTCCTTTATTGTCCTTGATACTTCATTTGTGGAGAATCGAGTCCACCAAGGGGTTATACTGATTCCTAGCAAACTGTCCCTCTCTCACACTGATATGGGGCCATTCATAACCCCTGCCAATGTCTGTACCACCGTCTAAAAATTTTGTAATGCTATACAATTTTAATGAACAGATGTCACGAACAGGCCATTATTTAAAATTACAATTATTAAAAAGTAGTTCCATTCTCAGCAAAATTACATTATCCTATGCTTTTGCTCTGTGAAAGACTGCCAAGCTTTCTGTCTTGCTGATGACATTTTTCACAAAAAAACAGGCATGAGGTAAGGCATGGCATGAAATCTAATGATTAAAGCCACCCATTACATACAGCACTGAGCTTAATTTGAGGTTAGTTGTTTTAAAAACACACAAACATATTTGGTTATTCTCCAACCCCCAGTGGCAACAAGTTTTTAACCAAAACAAGCAGTGCAGAGACCGACTACAAATTTTTGGCTTAACTCTTTAAAACCTTAAGCCCACCATTGTGACTGGCGCTTTTCTATTTCTTTAACTCAATATAGTGCATTCAGTATTAGGGTGACCAGATTTCCCTGAAACCAATAGAAAGGCAGTTGGAGAAAGGCCGTTTTACTGCTTATTTGGGCTACTTATAATGATTCATACATGTAATTACTTTTCACTTTTGTAAATATCTTGATGTAATGTCCATTTTATAAAAGAAATGACAAGTCCACATGATTGGGGCCAGCATATAGAACAGTCTCAGAACGTCCAGAATATGTGGTCACCTTAATGTGAATTTTGAAGCGGTTATACAGGATAATTTTCTTTGCATAGTGTTTTGTCTTGGTAGGGTTCTATATTACTCTACTTTCGCCTTTTGTATTCTTTATTGTGTAGTCTTTGTCAGAATGCCTCAGATCCCATAGACTTACCACTGTTTACAAAGTATTGTACCATAGAACTTCTCCCCACCTTCCCTTACATAGAGTAAAAGAGAAACAGGAGTTCAGCTACAACTTTAAATAATGTATTATTGATAATACTCGTAAAATAATAAGATTAAGCAAAGTACATTTGAATATTGACAACCATACAACCTGATAAATTCTGATATGTAGTTTCAGGTGGGATACAGACTTGCAGTTACTTTAAATGTCTCTAGTTAAGTAGTCATTTTATGGCTTTCTTCAGGCCGCATGCCTGTCTCAATATGGCTGCCGAGTTGTGCTTCTCAGTGTTGTCTTCTTTTCAGTTCATGGTGTGTGAGATGCTCCTTCATCATGATGGTGAGAGAGAGAGAGAGGGAGGGATAAAGCAATTGAATTTATACATCCTCTGTCCAAATTCTTACTCCAATAGGGTGTTGTGCTACAGAATGGCCTCTGATTCAAACCAATCCCAAACAGCCATACTTAAGATCAATAGGGGCACACAGTACCTTTTACACCTGCCCCCAAAACCATTTGTTGAGCTCATGCTTGCCAGCTACGTAATTTGGCTTTCCTGTTGGGGTTGACTGAGAAAGCCCTGCAGAGAATCACTTGCCAAACTGGTTTTAGGCACTTCCTCCGACCCTGTCATAAAATTCCTCGCTCAGTCCTAAAGACTGTTTGGGGGCAGTTCATAAACATCAAATCACTGCTGTTCTTATCAAAGATATAACACTGATATTACATTGCTCTGTCTAACTTACAAATAAAGACATACAACATATTTATCAACTTATATACAGAACAGTGGCATAGCTAGAGTTCATGCTGCTCAGGGCGGGGTGGTGGGGTGGGGATGTTCTCTGTGCAGAGCAAGAACACATTCGGATTGATAAGAAAACAAAATTATACATCGTAAATTAGTTGTTTATCTTCCTAGAAATTATCGGTGTAATATTTATGTTTATTTTTGTTATTGCCTCATAAATTTCAACTGCTGTGTCTGGTGCCGTCACAGAAGGACAGTCTGAAAATTATTTTTGAAGCATTTATGGATAAAAATCAGAGAATTTTACTTTTTTCATTCATGAGTGATATTTTTCCGAACCCTGCTGCTTACACACGAATTGTACTGAACCTTTTGGCCAATAATCCCGGCCCCAAAAATGTGCTGCCCGGGGTGGACCGTGCCCTCCGCCAGCCCCTAGCGACACCACTGATACAGAATCTCACACCACAACATGTGGTATATATTTTTATTTATGAAATATTTGGGGCTGTTTCCAATTGCTTTATTTTTTTTTCCTGTTTTTGGTAGAAGCCAGCTATAAAAAAAATATATTTGAGCCTTTAACCTTAATTATATTGCTCACTTTTGCAAAGTTATTTAATATCTTTATCAAAATTAAATTGGAGAAAGCTGTAACTAATAAAATACCACATGAATGTGCATTAAATTTAGGCTTTAAGGGCATAAGAGCTGGTGCTTTTCTATTTTAAGTTTGAGAAAATAATAATTGGAGTCTCCATGAAGGATTGTGTAATTAAATTAATGCCCAAATTCATCTTGTGAAAATTAAATCAATCTGAAGGTCAGATGCTGAATGTTTTATTGAAGACTTAAAGACAAATGTAATTTTAGACAGTTTCATTTAAACATTTGAGAAAATAATTTATTTAAAAAAGAAAACAACATTGCTTCTTTATATGAAACAAAATGTCAACTCAGGATCTAACGATTAACAAAACATTCAAATTTCTGTCTCTCCCCCCATTTTTCTAAGTTAGTACACAATTTAGCTGAACAGTTATGAAATAACTTTGTGACTTTTTATATTTAAATTACAAACATATTCAATTTGTTCAAAGGACTGTAAAATAATCCTTAATTTACATCCATGAATCAACAGTTAGACTCATGTTACTGTTAATTTAAGCACAGAAAATGTCAACATATGACATTTTACTGCATGGCTGCTGCCTAATTTTTTGGAACTTTGTATTGTGTGCTGAATGTTATGTTAATACTTTTTTGTACTGAATTTAAATATATGAAAATACGTGGAAACAGCTCATAAGTTCATAGAAGTAATTGTGTGCCTTTCAAGACTTAGAAAAGTGAAGCAAAACTGTATTATCTCATAACTGACTTTATGAAGTGGACACATGCAAGGTTGCCACAAGCAAAAAATATCACATAAGAAAACATGATAATGTAAATTCTAACCCAACATTTAAATATAAAATGTAACACATTAAAAATAGCTTGCTAAAAAAATCAAGAAGAAAACAAATGAGTTTGAGTTGTACGTAGAGGAGCATAATTAAAATATTATAGCAATAATGGAAACCTGGATAAATATCAAAAATGGGGATGAGTATAACATAGAGGGATACACATTTTTTAGAAAGAATAGACAGAACAGAATAGGAGGTGGGGTTGCTGTTTATGTCAAACAGAATGTAAATGCAAGTCCTCTTCATTTGGATGATGAGCCTGATCCTAATGAAGACATGTGGCTTTGGCTGGAAAGCATTAGGGAAAGATGCAGACAATAATTTCAATTAAAAAGGTAAGTTTACAGATAGCCCCGTGACCCGATCTCGGATAAGCGGAAGAGGATGGATGGATGGATGGAAGTTTACAAGGCGATATTATAGTCATGGGGAACGTAAACTACCCAAATATTAACTGGGTTATCCTGGCAAATGGCAGAACACACGTTTTTTAACAAGGAGTGTTAAAGCACCAACAAGGGGTGAAGCTTGTCGGGATTAAGTATTTTTGTAATAATCAGGATAGAATTGAGGGTGTAGAGATGATTGAAACACTAGGGTCAAGTGACCATAATATCTAGTTCTCATTGTTTTGGAAGTGTGTGGATGCAGATACCAAAACTGCTTTAGTAGGGCAAATTTTGAGCAGATATGACAAAGTCTAAGGAACATAAACTGGAGACAGTCGAGGAGCAATTAAACTAATTTGGAATTAGTAGAAAATTAAAAAAAACTTTGCAGTGGGTTAAAAAAGAAGCTGCACAATAGAAAACAGCTGTATAAGGTGTATTACAGCTAACATCCACAATGTGAATCACAGGGCATATGAGGAGATGAGGGCAACCATTAAGAAGGATATTAGGGAGGCTAAAAGAAAATTAGAAAGGATTATCGCAGTTAAGGTGAAAGATGGCCCTAAGGGATTCTTTCAGTATTTTAGTAGTAAAAGAACAGTCAAGGAGTAGTAAAGGGGAATTAAAAAATACAGAAAGTGAAATAGTGGATGCTCTAAACTCTCATTGTTTTGAGGTTTTCACAAGTGAAAAGGGACTACTAAGGAGGTACTGAGTGATTTCAAAATTGTGGAGGGAGAAGTACTGCATAGATTAAATAGACTGAAACCACCAGGACCAGATAATATTTACCCTTGAGTTCTCAAAGAGGCTAGCGAGTACATACAGTATATACACCCTTGATGCATATTTTAGGAAGTCATTGCGCACTGGAAACATTCTGAAGGACTGGATAATGACAAATATTATTCCATTATATAAAAAGGGTGACCAGGCAAATCCAACCAACTATAGACCAGTAAGCTTAACATGAGTCACAGGAAAATTAATGAAAAGAATTAAGGATAAGATTGAGCAACACATAGCAAGTACAGAAGTTTTATTGAACATGAGTTCAGAAGAGGACTGTCATGTTTTAGTAATATGTTGGAATTTTATGAGGAAGCAATAAAAGGGTATGATCAAAGTGCAGCGTATATTATTTATTTGGACTTTCAGGAAGCATTTGATAAGGTGCCACATGACAGGTTTGGGCATGAAATGAAAAGAAGTGAGAGTTCAGGGTGATGTTTGTAGATGGGTGCAGAGTTGCCTCAGGAAGTAAAGGGTTATGGTGCGTGGAACCTCATCATAATTGGCTGATGTTAACAGTGGTGTTCCACAGGGTCAGTGCTAGGGCTGTTGCTATTTTTAATATATATAAATAAAATATAAATATATATAAATTTAGTGGCAACAGAACAGATGTAGACCAGTTAATCAAAACTAGACAGGGCTTCATAGATACTAAACAGATCAAGGACGTGGGGCAGATGAGTAGGGGCATTACCAAGGTAGAGAAGAACATCATTCACATGCAATGAAACTTTTTGGGGGTATGTCTTTAATAATTATGGGACTGATATTGTGTAAGTTGTGGAGCTACTGCCAGAGGCTCTAATGAAAGAATAAAGAGAAGCAGGGAAAGAGGACAGCCCTGTCTGACTCTTTGAAACACATGAAAAAGGGGAGGGAGTGAATGTTGGTGATAGAAGGGGGGGAGAATGAAGGGTCTGAACCATGTTTATAAAGGCTGGGCCAACACTAATTCTACCTAGGACCTACCACAAAAAAGGACCGGTTCATCCTATCAAATGCCTTATCTGCATCTAGGCAAAAATTAGCAGAAGGCAAGGAAAGAATAGAGGAACATGCAAAACAAGTAGCAAGTGCAGAACATTATCAGGTGCATGGCAGAATTTAATAAACCCAGTTTTTTTCAGAATGAATCAGTTTACCATCTTTTCCTGCAGGCTGACAACGGAATTTATTAATGATAATGGGGAATAACTGGAGCAATCAGTGGTGTCCATACCCTGTTTAAGCAAGATGGTAATTAGAGCCAAATTAAATAAAGGTTAAGGTGGGATGAAAAAAGGATAGAATTAAGCATCTGGAAGAGTTGTGCTGAGAGCTGCTTCCAGAAAGTGGACAAGATCTCAGGAGGCAACCCATCAGGCTCCAGAGAGTTCCCAGAACTCATAGAGTTCAGCGCTATCTAGTTCAATAAGTAAAAGGGGACTATCCAGAGCAGAGCCAGAAAGCTCTGAAAGCTTATAGAGGTGTAAGTATTTTAGAAATCAGTTCACATCAACAGAATCAGAGGGAGAGGATAAAGAGAACAGATCAGAACAAAATAGAACTAAATTTTGTCTGTATTAAGTTTGGTTTTTATTAAGAAACCCCTCCTTGGTTTTAATGGTCAAAATCACAACAAAAGAATCACATTTGCCAAGCATGAGAGCCAGACGTTTACTGTGTCTACACCCAGAAACACAGTAGTGTGTCCTGGTGCAATGAACCAGAAATTCTGCATGACGCAACAGTGCAGCATTCAGTTTAGCCCTAGTGCTAGCAATGAGAGTTTTGTGGTCTTTGTCCACCAAACGGAGGTGTGAAATCTCTAAAACCAAGAGAAGATTTTTCCTGATCAAACATCTTTTGACGAGATTCACAGGCCAAGCCTCTGGCAAAACCAACAGTAGCATCACAAAGAAAAACTTTAACAAACATCCAGCAAAAGGCAGGATCTTCAATTGACCAGCATTGATAGAAATAAATCCTTCAAGCTTAGGAGCCAAATTAACAAAGAATCTAGGGTTTTGAAGCAGAGATGTATTAAATTTCCATTGTGGTGCCCAGGAGACCAGAGCGGGTAAAAACATGTGTGATGCAGGATGAGAGGAGAGGAGACTAGCATTAGTAACAGCAGAAGCTAGAGAACAAGAAACAAAAATGTAATCAATGCGAGACTAAGACTTGAAGCAGTGAATAAAAAGGAGTACTCTTTAACAGAGAGGTTAACTAAATTATATGAATCAACCAGATTAAAATTAGTAACAAATTTACAAAAACTGTGAGTTGAAGGAGGGATAAGAAGAAGATTTATCCAGGAGTGGGTCAAGCACAGCATTGGTATCTGTGCCAATAACAAGATCATTGTCACGGAGCGGAAGAATCTGGCTATCCAAGTCCTGGTGCCATGAAAGGGGAAGTGAGCATACATGTCAATGTATCCAATCTTCCTACAATAAACCTAGAACAGGAGATAAAAGTACCTACTATAAGAATAACATCCAGAGCAAAGAACCTTAAGCTGATGAGATTGCTGGACAAGTATTGCAACTCCACACATTTGGGAGGGGGCAGATAACAATGAGACAACTGTATAACGTTTAGAGGTAGCCTGTGGTAAAGTGAGGTGCGTGGCTGTTTGACAGCTTTTAATTAAATAGTCGCCACCATGTGTCTTTGTGGTTGGGGTTGTAGCACGTTGAGAGCTGTTCGCATGCACAATGCAGGAACCAAAGACAGTGCACAGGTGTAGGATAGCCCACGACCCTAATTGATGTTGGAAGCTGCTGATTGCCACAGCTGTGTCACGTTCCCATTTTAAAAGGGAAGCACGAGAGAGGAGAGATTCAAGAAAGAAAAAGAACCAAGAAAAACAAAAGATGGAGGTTAAAGGGAGAAAGAAAGAGAGAAGGCAGGACGTGAAAGGAGCCAGTGCGAGCGAGCAGGAGGGAGTAGGTTTGAAGGAGAGGAAGCAGGCAGCTGGGAAGGAAAGCCCCTTGAGCTGAATGAGAGGCTGACGCCTGGGGGCTGAAGGAGTGATCACTCTAGCTGAGCAACTTGAGGAGCCGGAACGATGTGTGTTAAAAGGAGCAACTCGCTGCAGAAGACCAGGAAGGCAGCGGGAGTTGAGGAGGCTCGGGAGAAGAGCTTTAACATGAGCCCCATGGCCATTGGGGTCCCAAGCCTAGGTCCGGAAAACCATAGCCATGGGACAGCAGGGACCCGGACCTGAGGAAGGTCAGCTACGTTTGTCAGTAGGGCAACTCCTCTGCTGCAGGCCTGTATGGGATAAGCAGGGGAGACTCAGTGAGAAAGTAGGCACTGGGTTTTTTAGTAAAGAAAGTTTTTCTGCCAGGAGATTTTAACTCTGTTTTAATGGATTTATTTAAGTGATCATTTTAACCTCCACATCAACACTTTTTATGGATTACGTATTGAACTTTTTTTTGAGCACTGCACTGTGGGAGACTTGTTTTATGAATCTTTTTAATAGAAGCACTGATCACTTTTACACCATCCCCTTCCTCCAGGTGTGTTTTGTCCTCATCTGCCAAGCTCATCTTGGTTACAGTACTGATGGTGTCAGGTTCAAGAGGCTCCCATAATAGAAGAGGAACCTGCACCATCACACATCTTACTTTAACAAATGCAAATATGTTGCAAATAAGAAAGCAAGATCAATGTGGTGTCTAAGTGAAAAGTCAGTCACACAAGACCTTTTTTCAGGTGTTGTCAAGTCTCTAACATTCTAAGATGCTATATTCAAATTAGTTATGGTCTGAAATAAAGAGAACAGTTAATGTAAAAAGGAAGAAAAACAGAAAGATGTGCTTAAAGAGCCATGGGTATTCCTGCAGCAACACACAATTCACCGTTCACCTGTGAACTCAAAAAAAGCTTCTCAGTAAACCCCATAAAACCCATAACCTTGTGCTCTGGATGACCACCACCTCAGCCATTCGGAAAGCTGGTTGTGAAACATTAAACTAGACACTGCCCAAAGCACTCGCACCCCCATCTCTGTCCTTGCATGAGTGAAGCAAAATGTCTACACTAAAAATCCTGGAAGAAGTAGTAAAAAGGCTTACAAGCAAACACGTACAACCCAAGGATGCAATACATTGGAGTTAACATGCACACGGTACCCATTACCAAACCATGAGTGGCTGCATGCACATGTCTCACCATCTGCTCAATAAAAGGATGAAGAAATATGAAACAGAAATGAAAGCCCTTTAATCATGATCAGCAGTTGTGCAAAATATAAACTAAATATCCGGACCCTGCTGATCACTACACAGTATTACTCTCCAAGGTTAAATTGTAATATTAATAATTAAAAAAATTAAAATAAAGTCACCAAAATATTAAGGGACAATCAGTCCTTGTAAAATTATTTGATAAAATAAAAGTAATTAACAGCAGGACATTAGCTGCTGCTACTAGCCTGCACAACGTTGCCAATCAGAAAAGTCCTAGTGACAGCCCAATAGGAACTAAAGGGTGTAGGCATCCAGCAAGGGTCAAAGAGGAAAGGTGCCAAGTGATTCAAGTCATCTAAAACTTTGCTTACATCGGCTGGAATGTTGTAGAATCTCTGCTGACCTCCAAAAGAGATGAGCAGGAAATACCAAAAAAGTAGTATCTCCTAATTCCTTTGCCCTTCTGACCCACCAGTCTGACTCAAGTCTGAAATAAATTTTATGTCCTTCAAAGGAGAGGTCCTGAAATTTTTTGACTGTCAAATAACTGTCAGGCAGTCTTGATAATTGACAAACCACATTACAATAGTGGAAGGGTGAGATGTATCATCTCATGCACTATACACCCTGTTTGCCCTCTCTATAATGGGCTCAAAGGAAGTAACAGCAGAACAACCTTTTGACCAGAGCTGATGATGGAAAGTTAACATATTGTTTCCTTTTCCACCAGTCCGTATGCTAATAAGTCTTCCATGTCAATGAGCTTTGCCAACACCAACTCAACCTCCCCATTGATGCCAGTGATTTCTGCACTTAGGCAATCAGCCATTGTTTTAACAGAGGCAATGTCCTTCTGCAGCATCTTGAAGTCAGCCCTTAAGGTGTTCATATCAGTCTGGAGTTTGGTATGTTTCTGTTGGATTATGCCATGTAAAATGTTCATCTGGTCCCCAACAAATTTTTTCATCTCCTCAACAAAAGAAGCCATGAAGGAAAAGATGGTGTATTCCTCTGAGCCACCTTCAGGCTGGGTATCTTTTTATCTGGACTACTAAGGGAGAAATGGGATCTTCCTTGTGAATCTTCAGATGCTCCAAGGTAGCTGAATCCTATATATTGTATTGAAAAAGTTTAGACAGCAAGAGCAATCAGTTGTAAGAAAAAGGTGGAAAGGACACAAGCAAAAGCAAAATTGTGTTGCCATTAGCAGCGTGTGCAATGTGATTGACACCCCCCCCCAACACACACACAGAAATAATGCTGCTTACAAAAGGCAGGTAAGCAGTAATAAACCACGTGCATGAACAAAATAAAGCCAAATGGATAAAGCTAAAGATTCAGGAGGCATTAAATGAGCCACTGAAGTGGATGACTTGATGTAGTGATAGTGTTGTTATATTGTATCAGGACTGTAGCTTGTAGCGGACTAAAAATCCCAGCTAAGATTCTCACCGCCTTTGATGGTGATTTATTTATTTTTTCGGTGAAGATCCCAGGAACACACCCAGCCTTGGCCCGACTCACACGCACTCGCTCACAGAAACAAAAAGCAACCGGTAACAAAACAGAAATTGAAGACTGTATTAAACAATAATAAATTAAAATAACTATACAAACTACAATGATCCCACCCCAGTTCTCTTCCGGCAATACACAATAAACACAAATTCAACAATACCAAATGACTAACAAAAACACACACGATGAAGTCCATAAAAACAGCAACTGATGTAATGAAATAATGGAGATAGATAGTCCATAGATCAGCTTGCTGTAAGTGAATGTAAAGGTCAGTCTTACTGATATTTTCTGATGAGATAATGATGTGAGAATGGAATCAGGAGCGCTCCTTTCTTCGCAGGTCGACAACCAATGCTCATAAAGTCGTCATGTAGCAGGAAGACACTAGACAGTCCATACACTGAACAAGAGATGATCCAGGACAAAACAAGAATCCACAGATATTGAACAGGAAGGCAAACAGACAGGTGACTCCAGACACAAAACAACAAAAAAGTATTTTTTTTCACTGTATAACTGGCCTCCTTATAAATCTCGCACCAGCCTTCTTGTCCCCAGCAGCCCCTGAATCCTTAGCAGATAACCAATCAGAGCCACTGCAGGGACTGCTGGGAGTTGAAGTTTTCACTCCCCAGTAGCGCCGCTACAGTGTTCCTGGAGTCAATGCACTCCACAGGTGAACAGTGCAGTATTGTAGCAGTCACTGCATGAGGGTAAATCTATATATTATAAAAAAATACAGAAAAACAGCATTTGATGGTTCTTTACTGTTTAACTGTATTAACAAAAACCAAAACAGGCAGAAAAAATGATCTTGGAATCCTAATATAATTAGGGTGTAATGCATGCACATCTGAGGGACACCTCAAGGACTCATGCCAGGTATGTAATGCCCCACCGGGGCTAGAGGGGGCACTGCCACTAACAGGCTCATCTCTTTTCTCTTCCTCAGCCCAGAGATGATGCCCCATAAGGGCAAATGACCACACCCCTTCCAGTAATACTGGTATAAAAAGGAGATGCCCCCAGATGTCAGTGTCTCATTTGAAACATGAACATTTGATAAGGATGGAGCTGCCAAGACTTGTGATCTTGAAGAAACCACCCACATTCAGCCATAGATGCAATTTATATTTGTTTCTGTGCCATTGAGCACCTGTTTACTTTATTTGCACAACAAACAAACGGGCTGACCCAGTTGGCACTCCAACACTTAGTGAGAGCACCAAATGTTCGCTCCACCCATTCACAAGTGTTTGGTTAATTTTTTTTTGTTTGTTTTGTATAACTGAAAAAAACCTTGAATGGCTGCTGTCTTGATCCTGAATGACATATACATTCTAAAAATATTCTTATGCTGGATTTTGAATATGTGTTTTGAGATTTATAAATATCTTAATTTAACTCCTTATCGTTTACATCTGAAATATTTTTTAAGGAGACTTTGAATCATGTACATTACTGTTTCACTTTCATTTTGCTTTAATATTTCATCTTAGAACTGTTTTTTTTATTGAATTGCATTCTTACTGCTAAGCCATCTTGTATTAGAATAGTCACTGCCATTTTATCTCACAATTGCTTAAACGATGGTGGGTTACTGTGGGTTTAAAAACTGGTTTATATTATTGTCTGTCTAATATGGACCACCAGGAGGCATACAACTCCCCAGCCCGACACAGACAGTCAGTCTTATTATACAGCACACCTGTATTTAAGTGGGGAAGTGCTTTTCTTTTGTTCCTCCAAGCACTGTGCAGTACAAGCACCAAAAAACACAGTCCCTTCTTTTCTTCTGCTCACTTTCTCTCTGTCTCTACTCCCCCTCCAGCAAGCTTTGTCCACCTTCTTCAGACACTGGCTCCTCCACTGGAGTGAGGTGGCTTCTTTTACAGAACCCAACAGTGTTGTGCCAAACTCCAACTCCCAGCATGCCCTGTGGAGATTCATGGTGCTGTAGTAACCCAGGGGGGCTGCCCTCTAGTGTCCTGATGAAGGTAATGCCCCAAACATTCTCTGTGATAAATTACATTTTCTTTTAGATCATGTGGATGGGCGAGTGCATGTGTGTCATTTATCTGGGGAAGAAATAGCAGCAGGATGCACTGGCAGAGGCAATGTGATACACTTACCTGCTGTCCTGCTGGGAAACCTTGGGTCCTGGTATTCATGTAGATGTTACTCTGACCTACCTAAGTATTATTGCAGACAATGTACACATCATCATGGTAATGGTATTCCCTGATGGCAGTGGCCTCTTTCAGCAGGACGGCTTGTACAGGAATGGTTTGAGGAACAAGACAAAGAGTTCATAGTGTTGAAGTGGCCTCCAAATTTCCCAGATCTTAATCTGAACGAGCATCTCTACAATGTGGTGGAAAAACAAGTAAGGTCCATGAAGACCCCACCTGGCAACTTACAGTACTTAAAGGATCTACTGCTAATGTATTAGTGCCAGATACCACAGGAAACCTACAAAGGTTTTGTGGAGTCCATACTGTGATAGGTCAGTGCTGTTTTGATGGTACAAGGAGGACCTACACAATTAGGCAGGTGGTTTTGATGTTGATCGGTGTATAATAACAAATACTGCCTGAAGCTGAAACATTACAAGCAATTTATTATCAATTTTTTGCTTCATTATTTATTAAACCATTCATAAGGATTAATTGAACTACAGCTATTTTCACTTTTTCACGCTTGCACATTTAATTGTGAATAATGGAATGTTTTAAAGTCTGGTTTTACATGCATAATTTAACATTCTCAAACCTATTTAATCCTATTTAGTGTCATATGAATGGGGTTAGAGCCTATCCTGGCAGAAGGCATGACATAGCTCTGGAATGGGGGGGGGTCAGTCTTTTATACTTGTTTTTTCTGTTTTTTATTTATGCCCAGGACTTACATTTAAATCTTAAAACTAAATTAAGTTGTTAACAAATTTGTAAATAATGAAACAGCAAGAAAGGGATATTTTTATTGAAATGTACATTGTTAAGCTTGTTAGTGAATAATAAACCTTTTTATGCAACTGTTGCTGTGATCAAAATTAGACATGAAACAAGAAATGTCAAGCTGTTACTTATTTTTAAGCATATTAGGTAATAGTCCACAAGCTTGCCAAGGAAACCTGTTCTAAGACATATTTCTGATTAATGATTCCAAGTTTGAGATGCACCAGCAGTATTTGGGGAAAAGGACAGATTTTCTTAACAAAGACTGCAAGTATGAGATGCCATCAGCAGCATTTGGGTAATTTACATGTCCCATTATGAAGCTACAATGCTCTGTTAGTTGCTTTTCATTATACAAACTATAAAAATGTTAATATGTACATAGTGTTTAAATACACTTGTGTGGTGCTGGGAAAAAAAATCCCAAAAGCTAACATATTCTATTTACAAAACTGATTGCTGGGTAAAGGTGGTGTATCTTTAAATAAAGCGACTTCATTGATTGCCTAAATTGTGGAATTGTTTATCTTGAAAAAAGGCCGCAAGTACTGAAGAGCCATGAATAAATAATAAGTGCAGAAAGAAATGTGAATGCATGAATAATTTTATTTAATAATTCATTTCTTATTTGGGTTCTTATTCCTAGCAAGGTGCATTTGAATGCTGCACCTAAATTAACATATTTATAGAATAGATCCCCAATTTTTTTAATATGGTTTTTAAAGACTGATCCTCTGCCATCTGAGTAGAAAGAAAGAATAATTGAATCTAAGAATATGATGAAGCTTTCAAATATCCTCAGGATGAGCATTATCTTCATTTCAATGGTAATGATTTCATAACTGGACAAATGGGGAAAAAGTTCATTCATGGAGTCAAAAGGAAATTGGAATACACCTTTTTCCATCCTTGCATTTTCTAACCTAAATTGCACAATGAGGAAGCACAAAGCTGGAACCTAACTTAGATGGGTTGTATATTTAGGGGAATAAACTAGAACATCCACTGAAAAAAATATTACTAATAGATGGAACTAAAGTGTTCCCGTTTGAAGTCATATATAACTGTTAAATAAAAGAATGGGAAGCAGAGTTAGAAAAAAATGAGGCACCAGTTAGGCAAAAACTAAGTATAAGCAGTGTGTGGAATTCTTTGTGTTAATCTAGGGTCCATTGTTGGCAGAAGACTGAATTTTTACTCTGTTCTGTGAAATACACAATTGGTTATATAGCATGCTACCACTTAGGATAAGCCACGCCACCTCATACTTCTGACCAGCATTATGCAGATCTGCCACATTTAATGAGAGATAAGCACCTCTGTGAGGGAGAGCAGAAGTTTGCAACTCATTTTCATAGCAGTGCTGATGTTTGCTTCAACAGCCGCAAAACAGCCGCAAAAATTTCAGCAGTTGGGGTATTTTTATCATTGTGATTACATTTTTAAAAGTAAATCCAACATATACAGTGAGAAAACTTTATTTCCTTGGTTTCTGAGCAGAATGGTTAAACAAAACTTCATTGACTTCATTGCCACAGACCAGTACTGCACCTATACTTAGTAAAGAGCATGGAAGGCAGAAACCCAGCATTTCATGGGTAAAGCAGGCTGAAATAAAAGGAAACTATGGAGTAAGATTGCTGTCAAAAATAACTTGTAATAATTTAAGTCCAATTTGCATTCCACGCTTGTCAATTATGCTTGCGCTTCAGAAAATTATGCTTGCTTCTAAAAAATATGCTTGTACTTCTGAAAGTTATGCTTGCTTCTGAAAATTACGAGTACAATTCTTGAGCATGAACAAACTGTCAAAAATATGTCATTGGATACACAAGGCATTCTCTATCGAAGAAGAAACAATCGATTTTTGTTACTACACATGCGCCAAAAAGGTAGAAAGCTGGAGTTATTTTTGACAGCAATCGTACTTCATACTTAGAACCCTTTCAGTGGCTCCAAAGGGCAAAATGCAAATAACAAAATATAACCGACCCAATAAAATTAATTAAACAATGACAACATATAATTAAAAAAAAAAGAAGAAGAAAAAATCGATTTTTGTTACTACCCATGTGCCACAAGGTGGAACGATTGAGTTATTTTTGACAATGATCCTACTCCATATATACAGGCTAAAGCTTTGGTCATCGGTTCAATTGCCGCCTTGGTGTTACGTATTCTAATTGGAGGCCTCAGGCACCAGAGTTTTCCCTCGAAGGATTTAGTGAACATCTGCAGGCAATCAACCCTTGCTGTGACACTAATCGATCATGGGGGTGCACTATTGGACCCTCTTATTTACTTCATCAGCGAGTCTTCAGGAGGTCTGGTGTAAAGCCCACAGAGATATGGAGAGAATGTAACCATTTCATGTGAGCCTGAAGTTATTTGCTTCCAGCCAGTTTCTTATTTACACAACTTGTGCAAAGCACTTGTTCAAGTAAGCCAGTCAAAATATTCTGGAGCATAAAATGATATTAACGTGCATCACTTAAATGGGCCCTTTATTTGAAGAAAAGAAATCAGTTTTCCACATTTTCTACCTGATCGGATACAAAGGAGTTACATCAAACTGGACCAACTTAATTTTCGAAGTTTTGTGATAAACTAGGTTCCTTTGTTAAATGGCAGTTCAGTTTTGCCCAGCTCAATGACAAACTTGGCACACTGTCATATACAATGAGTAAGATGTACTCTTATGTTTAATAGACACAGTAAAGCATTAGGTGATGTTAAGCAGCCCTCATTTTCACGGCTTTGTGACAAGACAGATGCCTTTGTTATATATGAGTTGTGTATGTGGGTCAAATTGACAGGCAAAGTTGACACATTCCCATATCTAATGAATGGAATTAGATGTTTAATGGGCACTGAAGAGGGTTAGATTGCATTGGGCTATGCTAGTTTTGAGAAAAGAAAGATGCCTCTGTTAAGTTGCAATTGAACTTTGGGTACATGGGTCAAATGGACTGACAAAGTTGTCATATTCCCATATATCTAATGAACAGATTTCAATGTGATGTTCAACTGGCATTATACAGGGTTGTATGCCACTGACCCATTCTAATTTTCAGAGAAAAGCGAATATCTTTGTTAAAGTGCAGTTGAGTTTTGCTGTCCCAGTGCACTTACTTGGGTCAGACTGACTGGCAAACTTGGAAATGAAGGAAATTAACTGTGATCTTAAATGGGCACTGTAAATGGTTAAATGGTGTTGGACCACCCTAATTGTCACAGTTTTGAGAAAATACAGATTCCTTTGTTGAGTTGCAGTTGTGTTTTGTGCAGACCAATGTGACTACCTGTCTCATTTTTAATTACTAGGAATAACTTTGATGTTTAACAGGTGCTGTAGAGAGTTGTGCAGCATTTTGACACCCTTATTTTAATAGCTTTGTGACAAAATTTCTTTTTTATGTTGCAGTTGAGATTTGCCTGGCACAAAGTGACTTCATGAGTCAAATTGCCTGGCAAATAATAAGTTTCTGAAAAGACTGATGCCTTTTTAAAATTTCAGTTGAGTTTTTCTCATCCCAACATGGGTACATGGGTCATACTGACTGGCAAAGTTGGCACACTGTAATCTGATAAATAACATTTATGTGATAATTGGTGCAGACAAAACAAAAGAGCTTAATGCTTCCTGGATAGACTCTAGGTTCCCTGTGACTCTGTCTCTGCCTCAATTCTGGATAAAGTGGGATTGAAATTGGATGGATGCATGGAAAAATACACAAATAAATAAATACAATGAAAATAAATAATAGTATTGTGAAAAGTGACACTAAATAAATAATAACATGAAATGCAAGTATAAATAATTACATTTGTCACAAAATATGCCTTTTGTTCCTTATTCCTTTATGTCAGTCAGTCATTTTCAAAGTTCTGAACAGGGTCGTGGACATCTGACAGAGCAAGCCTATGCCAGCCAGCACAGAGCGCCAGTTTATTTCAGGGCGAACACACACACACAATTAGTACCACCAAAGAACCTAACCTGCATGTCTTTGACCGTGGGAGGAAACTCCCGCAGGCATGTGGAGAACTTGCAAACTTCAATATTTAATGTTATTATGTTTTAAATGCAAATTCTCTGATTACCATCCATCCATTATCCAACCTGCTATATCCCAACTACAGAGTCACAAGGGTCTGCTGGAGCCAATCCCAGCCAACACATGGCACAAGGCAAGAAACAAACCCCAGACGGCACTAGCCCACCGCAGGGTGCGCGCAAACACACACCAAGCACACACTAGGGACAATTTATGATCGCCAATGCACCTAACCTGCATGTCTTTGGACTCTGGGAGGAAACCGAAGCACCCGGAGAAAACCCACGCAGACACGGGGAGAACATGCAAACTCCACGCAGGGAGGACCCAGGAAGCGAACCTGCGTCTCCTAACTGCGAAGCAGCAGTGCTAGCCACTGCGCCACAGTGCTGCCCTGTTCTTTGATTTATTTTGCTTATTTATTTTTTTACTAAATATTACTCCATTATAAGGGCATAACATTCTCCACACTTAGTTTTTAATCTAACTCATTGCTTCCATAGCAAAATCGAGATCATTAAAAAAATTCACTTAAAAGCAGTGGCGTCACCAGGCAGCCGCTTGGTTTATGTTGTGCAAAGCCCCCGATCTTTATGTCTGTTTTGTATTTTTATATATATTCATATCCAACCCAAAATCTATGACCATGAGCGCCGAAATGCAAAGGCTGGGAGCCTTCTGAAACATCTCGCTCTCCTATACACTTATAACTAACATTTGGACACTCGGCCACAAGCTCAAAACACACTGCAGTTAATCGATTAATTATAGCCTCTCACTTTTTTTATTTGCTTGTTGTCATTGTTTAATTAATTTCGTTGGGTCAGTTACATTTTGTTATTTGCGTTTTGCCCTTTGGAGCCACTGTAAGGGGGCTAAGTATGAAGTATGATCGCTGTCAAAAATAACTCCAGCTTTCTATCTTTTGGTGCATGCGTAGTAACAAAAGTCGATTGTTTCTTCCTCAATAGCGAATGTCTGCGTCCAATGACATATTTTTGACAGTCTCTTCACGCTTATTGAATTGTACTCATAATTTTCAGAAGCAAGCGCAAATTTCAAAAGCACAAGCATATTTTTAGAAGAAAGTGTAATTTTCAGAAGCAACCATAACTTGCAGAAGCGCAAGTGTAATTGACATGTGTGAAATGTAAATTTGACTTAAATTATTACGAGTTTTTTTTGACAGCGATCTTACTCTATAGGAAACAATCTTACAATGATCTTGTGAATTTGTTTTTTAGCACATGTTCTTGGAAGCCCAGTAACGGAGAGTTGTTTATGATATCATAATGTGTTTCTAAATTTTATCTTCAACTTTCACCCCAAATACACAATTAAGATACTTCTAGGGGGTCAGACATGTTAATTAGTTTGTTCACAGACCTTCTTCTGAATATTATTTTGAGTTATAAGGATTCTCAGGCAATTTTAACTGACTGTGGAAACAGCTTTGGGACAATTGTCATATTTCCAGGTCTTTCTTTTCTTTTCTTTTTTTTACTAATGTTTTCTATAATTTTACTTTTATTTTCTGCTCCTTTATGTCCATTTGTTTAAGGGTGTTGATTTTTTTTTTATTTTTTCAGTTTTGTAGTGTTTCATTTTTGGTTACAAAAATCTGTAGTATATTCAACAGCATCTGTTTTTCTTCTATAATTGTCAGATGCTTTCCTTGTTCATTTGTTGAAATATTGAAGCACTTCTTAACTAATTCTACTTAAGCCTGTACTTGTGCACATTAATTCCTGTAGTGTTTTTAGGCACAATTTGTTTATTTATGATTGTTAGCTTTTCATTTTTATTCAGCATCTGTAGTGTTTTCATACACATTTAAAAGCTAATTTATATGGACAGGTGTAGCAAGCTCTTCTAAATGGGGATGACAGTTATTCTCCTTATCGAGCAAATGTTGTGGATTTATTAAACAAAACAGACTGTGAAACACATTTTGTGTTTATAATGATATTCATATTTTATGTTTACATGTCAACTATTAATGACAACAGGTGAATAAAGCAAATTCTTTTAGATTTATCCATAAAGCCCTAGTAATTAGCATTCAATTCTTAGGCTATTTATAAGGATCATTAGAGTTTTTACACCACATGTTGCTTTCAGATTTTTTGTCTGTGTCTATAAAATTTAACTCAGTGGTACATATAGGACCTCTATATAGTCATCTAAAAAATAGACACCCGGATAATTTGACAATATCCCTATGATATCAAGATGTTATGGAAGTCTTAAATCATTGGTATATCACCAGGAAACACAATGAATAATGCAAAGGCACAAGACAGTCCAAAATAAATCACCAAATTACTGACAATTTTGGCATGTACAACAATTTCACCCTGTTTTGTTTATGGCTTTCTTTTTTTGGTATTGTTTGTCTGGCTGGGTTCTTGTGATTGGCCGTGTCATAGGGCTTAGTTTTATTTAAAAAAAACCCATATATTAAAAGATTGTTTTTGCTGTAAATAGTGATGTAGTGATGTGGCAGTTACCTTCAATGGCCTGGAGGGGGTGCAGAAGATGTTTCTTTATAGAAACAGCTGTTCAGCTGTAGAGGTATCCATGTTGGAGGCACATGGGGGTAATGGATTACTGTGGTACCCATGTGCACTTCTTGGTAGGGGAGTTTGTCTTATGTGGTTCCATTGCTACAAGGTGGCGAAAGTAGGCTGATAAAGCTGTTGGAGTCTGGAATGGAGGGCTTATGAGCAAAGTATAGGTGAGCTTACCAGACAGGGGTGAAGCCTATATGTCTGAGGACATGCACACTTCAGGTAGTGATATACAGAGTTCTTACCTGAACGAAGCACCTAAAGTGTGTAAAGCTATCCGATTACATTGTAAGGGACAGGATAGTCGTTAGCAGCAGTTGAAGAGCAAAAATATGCAATCCTATAAAATGGGATAACAGTCACTAGAGGTTGTATTTTCTTATTATGTGTCTGCTGTTGGTAGTTCCTGCCTCAAAGACCTTCTGAATGTAGTATAGAAGAGAAGGGAGTTCAAGATATGCATTAATGACCCCTAATGGTGTATGTGGGGGTAAAACTGGGGAGCTTGTTGCCGGCTTATCAAATTGTTTGTGTATAGATTTTTTGAGATCCTTTTTGCTTCTTGAACAGCCCACTGAATGAAGAAGAAACAGAAATTGGATTATTATTATTTTTCTTCTACATTTTCTTCTTTTGCTTGTTTTATGATTTTATTTTTTATATCACTGGAACAGTGTTAAAAGACTTTGTTGATGACTTGATACTGAACATCACTTTTTGCTGACACTTTTTAATAAAAACATCTGCCGTTTTCTTTTGTACCATCTATTGATTTTTCTGTGTCCCTAAGTACAACCCTGGTTTATCTCAGCCATGAAGTACAAGATGTCCCACGGTTAGGTCGGTGCAAGGGAATTGGTTTGCGTAGAGATCAGAGTTCTTCAATTATTGTCTTAGATCTACAGCTACCACAAAGTTTTGCCATCACAGGGCCACATGTGCCTAGAACAGTTAGTATAGACACTTGAATCAGCATATAACATCACAGTAATATCACAGAAAACATTTTTCCCCTATAAAGCAACGTATGAAAAGATGAAAAATCTGTCCATTTTCTTACTTTTTTATTATAAAACCAAAATGTAATTTTGATATCAATTACCTTTGGTATTTTTCATTATTTCTTAATTCTCTTGCTTGTGCTCTTGATGTTTGGTTTTTGTGCTTATTAGAAGTTATGTTCTGTATCAGGTAGTTATTTCAACATTGTATTTATATTGGGAAAAGGATGTTAAAGATAGAGCTGCCAGGCAAGAGGAAAAGAGGAAGGCCTAAGAGAAGGCAGCATTGATTCAATTCCCATCTTTGAATCCAGATGTAAAACTTATCTTTTTAAACTTGCCCACTCCCCTTGATTTTGTCCCTTAATTGTACAGCGTTGTACTTTTATGAGCATATATACATAATGTTATTTTAATTGTATATTGTTATTTTTATTGGATTTTTTCTTTTCATTTATTGTTTATTTCATTTAGTATTTATGTTAGTTATACTAGGGGGGTTGGTGCCTTCGGTGTCCAAACCCCAGTTGTAGCAAGAATATTAGTAAAATCTGTAAATGTACAAAAGAAAAATTATTTATTGGAGTGAAAATCATGAAATTCTACAAATATGTAAAAAAAAATTAATTATTATTTAACAGAGTAAAAATCATGAAATGAGAATAAAATATTTACTCTCTTACTGATTGGAGTATTCCCGTTAAACTGAGGTCCATTATGCTCGATGAGTGAGAGACTAAATAAATGATCCATTTGTTTTAACTGACATTCTTATAGATAAAAAAACTTTTTTTAAAAAATGACTCATTTAAATAACAGGAAAAATCACGGAAAACCACGACTTTCTTGATATTAAAAACCATGACTAAAATTCTGAAAAGAATGATACCAAACATATACAGTACAGGCCAAAAGTCTGGACACACCTCCTCATTCAACATGTTTTCTTTATTTTCATGACTGAAGGCATCAAAACTATGAATGAACACATGTGGAGTTATGTACTTAACAAAAAAGGTGAAATAACTGAATTAAACATGTTTTATATTCTAGTTTCTTCAAAATAGCCACCCTTTGCTCTCATTACTGCTTTGCACACTCTTGGCATTCTCTCGATGAGCTTCAACAGGTAGTCACCTGAAATGGTTTTCACTTCACAGGTGTGCCTTATCAGGGTTATTTAGTGGAATTTCTTGCTTTATCAATGGGGTTGGGACCAGCAGTTGTGTTGTGCAGAAGTCAGGTTAGTTGGACGATCATTTATTTTTCAACAGGACAATGACCCCAAACACACCTCCAGGCTGTGTAAGGGCTATTTGACCAAGAAGGAGAGTGATGGAGTGCTGTAAATGGTCATGAAAATAAAGAAAACACATTGAATGAGGAAGGTGTGTCCAAACTTTTGGCCTGTACTATATATGTAGGTTTTAAAATAAGCCAGATTTAAAGCATGACAAAAAAGTGACATAAAAATGTCACATAAACTCATTTCCACAAAATCGTTGCACTATGTTATATATGGAAAGTAGATTTATATTAATTCTTTGATTTGGTAAATTTACTTTTGACTTTTTGAGTCCTTGAGTACCTTGAAAGGCACCTTTAAATAAAATGTATTATTATGATTATTATTATTAGTAGTAGTAGTAGTAGTAGTACTATTTACTTATTTACTTGTTTCCTTATGTTGCATCTATTGTTTTGGGGAGTAGAATGATAGTGTTTTAATTTGACCCTTGTGTTTTCTAAAGTGAAAGCTCTACTCTCTGCTAATTAAATGTAAAAGGAATATGTTAGGAAAAGAATTAACATCGTTCAACTTTTCAAAGCATGATTATTATAAAAAGGTAAAACGTTCTTATTCAAAAAGCCTGCAAGTCCATTTTATACCAGTTGGAGAACGGCAACCACTGGATAAGAGTAAAACAAAAACTTATAGCAAATAAAACCTTCCCTTTTGTGCACATGTCCATGGGTTTCTGTCCCTTTGCATTGTGTGAGGTTGCTGTCTCTTTCTCATAATTAAGGTTGAGGTCTTTTTCCATTACATTGAGATCTATAATCAATCTCCCTTTCCCCCTGCTGTTTTTATCAGTCTTACTTATAATCAAATTGTGGTTCTTTTGTCTCTGCCTTAGGGTGCTTTTAAATATAGTCACTGTGGGTAAATGAACCATAAAGTAAAATTACCATATAACAGTTTGCATGCTGCATTAGAATCCTACCACAATGCATAAAGGAACTTCATAAAAGTGTAAGAGTATAGACAATAGAACTAAAAACATTTTACAGTACAAATGTGTGGATCGGTAACATGGTGTTGAGTCACTGGAAATGATCAGACTCAGTAAATTCTATTAAAACATTATTGACAAAACAAAATACAGGTATACTAAACAACAAAGTGTGTAGTTTGGCCTATAATAAGGAAAAATAAAATAGTTTTTCAGCATATTCCCTGTGCTAAAAACAAAAAAATAATTGATTTAAATACACTGACCTTTTGTGATTCTGGTACTCTTTTTTAAAAGCAGCACCTGCTTAATTGGAAGTTGTTAGGCTCTGTTTCAGATTTTATTCATAGATCTTTTTAAGAATACAATCAGGAGGCTGGTCAATAGAATTTTTAAAAAATAAAACAAGATCTGGCTATTTGTGCATTATGTTGCTGCCTCTTCTAGCCTATTTCTCAGAGTCTACCCCTTCATTTTCAGTTGTTCCAGTTCAGATCCTGTTGAATTCCTCACAAGTCAACTTTAAGGAGCCTCTACAAACAAGCAACCCCACTTTCAAAATACACTGATGAATATGGCGTGTCTTCTCTTTAGCAAGCACACAGACAACAGAACCAAAAAACTGAAAGAAAACTTGCATGGGTATCTTGCCACTGGCTTCACTTGGCTTTATGCTGCTTCTGAAAACATGGTGGGGTTCCTTGCTTTGCGTGGTGCAATTTTATTGTTTCTTAACCAGTACAACACACATCAACAGGTACTTTCCCTTTATTAATAACTCTCTTAAATGTATTGTTTTACCTGCTTGTGTCATGTGCATTAATAGCTATTATCGGAGGTGGGTAGAGTAGCCAAAAATTGTACTCAAGTATGAGTAGCGTTACTTCAAAATAATATTACTCAAGTACAAGTAAAAAGTAGTCATCCAAAAAAAAGACAGACAAAAATATAAAATAATGTGCAAATTCTGCTATTTCCAAATAATAAAATAAAAAATGAGTACAAATAAATAACATCTTTACAAAATAAAGATGCACAAATAACACAAAGTTCCAAATCTCAGTTTTTCACAACAAAGCTTTTGAAGCCAATATCTACAGTAGGTAACATGTATGTTTGAACAGTGACAAGATATACTGTACACTGACAGTATAATACTGCATATGCACTTGCCCTCCAAACAGCACAGCTGATAGAAAATAACATTAGAACAAGGTAGCTTGTGCACGTACAAGAAGTCTTACTTTACCTTGACTGTCTGTGCCTGTGCATGTTTGGTTAAAATGTGCTTGTTCTTCACTCAGTGAAGTGATGGTTAAGCTTCAGCGGGAGTTGGCTCTCATTTTTCATGTACAAGTGGAACCTTGGTTTGTGAGTGTTTTGCAAGACGGGCTAAAATTTTTAATAAATTTTGACTTGATAAATGAGTGAGGTCTTGCAATACGAGTAGTCCGTATACACTTTGTCTGCCAAGTGTCAAATGATCATAACTGAGCTGATGGTTCTTCTCTCTCTCATTGCGGGATTGTGGGCAATCGTCAGTCGGCGTGCCTCACTCATATATATCAACATCTGTATGAGCTTATACTGTTTACTACAGCATTGTGACCACATGTGTGTGTACTGTGACGTGTGAGTCCCCGTCTTGCACTCCAAAACACAAAACTGAGTCTCAATACTTTAGCAACTCCATCTTTATTCAGCTTGAAACAGGAAAAGAGTGGTTATTTATTGTAGCAGGATCTGTCACTCTCCTATACACAGACACAGCAGTCAGGCAGGGTCATGCCCAGGTTAGTGGCCAAGTAATACTGTGCCCTGCACATTTATAATGTTCCTTGTTCCTTGTATCACCCATCAACGGCAGGTGCTTATAGCATGACCGCGATCTTTTCAGATTTGCTTTTACGGCGAACTGCTACAGTGCTGGGTGCGTGCGGTTGCTTTGGGACGCTCTTCCGCGTGTCGTCCCATTGGGTGAAATCTCACAAGAGTTTAGAAACTCACTCACACCAGCCATGATTCGTTTCAAAGGTAAAGTGCAGGTTAATTTGTTTTATGTATTTTTACTTTATATTTTGTATTAATTATTTTTATATGAATAGTATTGGGTTGTGGAACGAATCATCTCAGTTTCCATTATTTCTTATGGGGAAATTCACTTTGATATACAAATACTTTGGATTGCGAGCACGTTTCCGGAACAAATTATGCTCACAAACTGAGGTTCCATTATTCTTTCTTTCCCTGTCTGCTGTCTGTGAGGAGTTTGTACCGCTATGCCGCCCCAGTTTGTGTGTGGTCATGTGATTGCATGGCTATGTCTGATTTGTGAAACAGAGCCATGTGATTATTGTTGCTATGTCTAATTGGTAAAATGGAGTCTTGTGATTATTATTGTTACGTCTGATTGGTGAAACAGTCATGTAGTAGATCCACATAGCGTATCTAATGGAAAAAAAGTAACGATTCAAGTGTTGCCCAATGTAGTGGAGTAACAATAGAAGCAAAAAGTATGGTGCAATAAAACTACTCTTAGAAGTACAATTTTTTAAAAATATTACTCAAGTAAATGTAACGGAGTAAATGTAACTCGTTACCACCCACCTGTGGCTATTAGGCACTGCACATGTCTACCTACACTCATTAACAAAACAAACAGTATAAAAAGTAAAAAAAATATCAATGAAACAATATATTTAATAACACACCAAAAAATTCACAAATGATTAAAAGCAAAGAGAAAGCAGTTATACAATCAATGGACCAAATTCATATTTTTGTTGAAATCTTTTTTGTGTTAGGGAAGCCATTACAAGATAATGTAATGTCCTCTTAGCAAACACTGACTATATAATTGCAAAGTTGGTCGAAAGGTAGTTCTATACATTTATTGGGTCTCATACCAGTGAAAAAGATGCCTCATAAATCAAACAAAAGCACTAAATAAAACCCTTGTGAATTGAAATTCTTATAACCTGAATGATGATTTTTGGGGGTGACTGTATTTATATTAGCGGAAATTGAACCCTCTAAAAGCCAGTGACGCTGTTGTATATAGCTAGGCAGAAATTCTGTTGAAATGTAACTATAATTCTAATAATAGCACCTTATTACAATGAAAATTAGATCTCATTGTATCATTTTATATAAAATTGTTATTAAATAGTTAAGTTCCTCTCTCTCTCAATTTATGAACAACCCAACTTAAATATTTTTATATATAAAAGTACATTTGTATTTACACAGTACAAAATACAATCCACAAAACAACTCTGTCTTACTGAAAGTTCATGGAGCGGAAGCACAGAGCGGAGCAGAGAGCAGAAGCACAGACCGGCGGTGTCTCTCACAGGCTCGTAGCCCTTCGCAAACACCCAAGTAAGCTCAACTGAAGTAAAGCAGGCAGCTGACCAGGAGAAATAACCGGAAGTGAGAAATCAAAGTTGATCACTCAGCGGGTGGTAGAATCTTAAAGCCGATTGTCTCTTAGTGATTCAGCTAAACGCGGAAAGCACCGAAGCACCTACAAAAACAGAAAAGATGATATCAACACTAAACATAAGTTCTATCTGCTCTCTGCCCATTGAGAGCACGTTTATATGTTGTGTGTCCTGCAGCATGTACAGTTCAGGTTTTCTGGCCGACAGTGTAGACAGCTTCACCTGCCAAAAGTGTTTAGTTAATTTAGAGTTGGTCGGGAAAATATGTGAATTGGAGGACCACATTAGGAACCTGATAGCAATTAGGCAAACCGAAAATTGGATCGACTCAGTTTGTTCAGACAATTCTGCTACTTCTGATTCAGATTCAGTCTCTCCAGGTCCCACTGTAGTCAGTGTGTGGCTAAAGTCCGCAGCACCAATTCAGCCACAGGGCAAGTGGGTAACCGTAAGATGGGGCTCTAAGAAGCCAAGATTTAGTCCCCTGGCACCCAGGTCACCAATTCAGATCCAGAACAGATTCTCAGCACTCAGCAGCACGCCTGTGGAAACTGAGAATAAGAAAGTGCTCATAATTGGCGATTCCATACTGTGGAATGTTAGAATTCCAAACTATGTTAAAACAGCAGTTAATGTTAAGTGCTTGGCAGGGGCCAAGATTTCTGGCATAGAGGCTGCATTGGACCGTGTCACCGACGATGAAGTATCTACCTTATTGCTGCATGTCAGCACTAATGATATTTATTTACATCAATATGAGGTATTAAAGAGGAACTTCTCTATGCACCAAAGCTAAAAGAAAATGTCGGAATTTAATTGTATCTGGCCCCTTACCAAGATTACATAGAGGGGATGTGATTTATAGCAGATTGCATTCCCTTCACTGCTGGCTAGAAACCTGGTGTGCAAATAAAAGCATAGCGTTTGTGAACAATTGGGATGATTTTTGAGAAAGGCCTGGATTTTTCAAAAGAGATGGTCTTCATCCTAACTGGAGAGGATTGTATGTATTATCCCAAAATTTGGCATCAAAACCACCTGGTTGACAGATCAGAGCACCACCCAGGCTGGAGGCATGTGATCTTAAATCACAGGCTATTGTTTATCCCACTTATTACTATCCTGAAGCTGTTACCCAAAATTCCTGTTGTGGGGCATCCAGCAAATTTAGTCTTGATACAAACCTTAAATTAATTGATAACCAAAAAAATAAGGTATATAATTAAACCAAGGGATAAAACCAGACCCTCCACCAGGGGCATCTGTAACAGAAACTTACTTCAAATTGAAACAAAAAATATATCACAGGTTCAGAAAGAAGCATGCAGTTTTAAATGTTGCTTATTGAACATTCGCTCTCTTGGCAGTAAAGCTGTTTTGGTAAATATTACATTAAGTACAAAATCTGATCTGTGTCTTCTCACTGAAACCTGGCTTAGTAAATGTGACACTGTCTCCCTAGCTGAGGCGTCACCAGATGGATACTCATTCCTTCATAAGTCTAGAGATTCTGGTTGAGGAGGAGGATTTGGAATAATTCATTGTAACAAAATGCAAATCACGTCTAAAAATCTAGGCAACTTTACATCCTTTGAGGCATTCATTTTAAATATTAAAACAGATTCCAACACAATTATAATGCTAATCTACAGACCACCAGGGCCATATTCATTGTTCATGACTGAATTTAGCAACCGTCTATCTGATTTGGCTATAAATTATGATCACGTAGTACTGATAGGGGATTTTAATGTACACATTGATGTGGAAACTGACACTTTTAGCAAATGTTTTACTTATTTGTTAAATTCAGTAGGATTTTGTCAGATTGTCAAAGGTCCAACTCATAATCATAACCACACATTAGATTTAATTATAACTTATAAAGTTGAAATTTAAAATTTAAATATTACTCCATTAAATGAAGTTATTTCCGATCACTACTTTATTACATTTGATTTAGTCCTGCCCTTGCCAACGTACTCACAGATTAAAACAAAGACAGTGTGACATTTAGATTTTAATTCTGCTTCAAAATTTGAGTAAGTCGAGTGTAATTGTGGAAAACCATTTAGATCAGTTAACATCAAATGTAAGCGTGGAAAATAATTTAGATCAGCTAACATCACATTATAATGTGACCTTGATAGATGCTCTGGAAACAGTGTGCTCCCCTTAAAACAATAATGATCAAAGCACATAGAAACTCTCCCTGGTTTAATGAAAACACTTGAGCTCTTAAATTAGAGTGTCGAAAACTGGAGCACAGATGGAGAACAACAAAGCTACATATCTTTCAAATTGCATGGACAGAGAGTGTTAATAAATATAAAAAAACACTCTTTAAAGCTCGCTCAGAATCCTATTCTACAATAATAGATATCAATAATAAAAATCCTCGGGTACTGTTTAGAACAGTGGCTAAATTAACAAATGGGAATTCAGATCTACAGTGAAAAATACCAACAGATATTAGCAGTACAGACTTTATGAACTTCTTCAATGAGAAAATTAAAAATATAAAATCCTAGATCTTAGCATCACAGTACAAACCAAATACTAGCTTAGCAGACCCTGTCTCACATTGCATTCTGTACTTTAGTAATTTTAATCCTGCAACTGAGCAGGAAGTCTTAACTTTAATTTCTAAAATGAAGCCTACTACTTGTTCCCTAGATTCAGTGGCAACAAAACTAGTAAAAAGTGCCATGGATGTTCTTGCAGCGCCTATTCTAAACATTATCAATAGTTCATTATTGCATGGTACAGTACCTGATGCACTAAAAGTGTCAGTCATTAAACCATTACTTAAAAAGTCAGCCCTAGACCCACACATACTAAATAATTATAGGCCTATTTCAAATGAACCCTTTCCCTCTAAAATACTAGAAAAAGTAGTCACCAATCAGCTTTAGTCACACCTTATGCATTACAATTTATTTGAGAAATTCCAGTCTGGCTTCCGCACTGGTCATAGTACAGAAACAGCACTAACGTGGGTTGTAAATGACATTCTGATATCATCTGATGAAGGAAACTCCACAGTAATTATGTTGTTAGACTTAAGTGCAGCATTTGACACCATTGACCATTCTATTTTACTGCACAGGCTAGAAAATGATGTTGGGCTTACAGGCACCGTGCTCACTTGGTTTTGTTCTTATTTATCAAATCGATTCCAATATGTACAGAAATGTGCTGACAGTTCTCCATCATTATACACAGAAGTTCAATATGGTGTGCCGTAGGGTTCAGTATTAGGACCTTTACTGTTTTCACTTTACATGCTTCCACTGGGATCTATCATTAGGAAACATAATGTTAATTTTCACTCGTATGTAGATGACACCCAGTTATACCTTTCATTTAGATCAAATGAAGTTTCTCCAATGTTTTCTTTAATTAGTTGTGTTAGTGAATTAAAGGAGTGGATGGATGAGAACTACTTGTCTTTAAATACAGATAAAACAGAGATGTTAGTTGTTGGAGGGAATGACGTTGATCACAACAATATTTTGTCATCATTTAACTCAGTTGGAATCCCCATTAATTTCACTGAATCAGCCTGAAATCTCAGAGTTATCTTTGATTCTAGCATGTCATTTAAAGCGCATATTACAAAGTTATCCAAATCATGTTTCTTCCATCTTAAAAATGTTAGGAAATTAAGGCGCTTTCTAAATAAACAGGATTCTGAGAAATTAATTCATGCATTTATTTCTAGTAGGATTGACTACTGCAATGCGGTGTTAACTGGATGTTCAAACTGTTCTTTATACAGCCTCCAGTTAATCCAAAATGGTGCTGCAAGAATTATTACAAGAACAAGAAAATACGAACACATAACTCCAGTTCTTAAATCCTTACACTGTCTCCTGGTTAAGTTTAGGGCAGATTTCAAAATCCTCATTTTAACATATAAAGCATTTTATGGCCAAGGTCCGGCTTACTTGTCTGAACTTATCCTGATTTACAAACCAGAGCGCACATTAAGATCTCAAGATGCTGGTCTGCTTAGGATTCAAAGGATTAATAAAATAACTGTGGGAGGTCCAGCTTTTAGTTACAGGGCCCCTAAACTGTGGAATGGTCTGCCTACTACAATAAGAGATGCCCCTTCGGTCTCAGCTTTTAAATCCCGGCTGAAGACTCACTACTTCAGCTTAACATATCCTGACTAGAGCTGCTGATTACCTGTACATACTGCATCTCTGTCATGTCATCAGCACTAAAACATAAGTAAAATGATAGTTATAATTGGATACTAACCCTCACCTATTCTGTTTCTCTTCTTGGTACTCAAATGTGGCACTTGTTGCCACGGCCCACCTGCCAAGTTGTTTTGCCTGCCTAAGGTAAAGTCATCCCTGATGGAGGATCGCAGGAATCATGAGAAAGAGGGGTCCTTTCATTGGATTGGCTGGTCCAGCACTGTTTCAGTTGTGGAATGGCCAAATTGGGGAGGCAGCTTGATAGATGAGGTCTGCAGGACTCTAAACAAATCCAAGTCATATTATGTGATATCATCTACTGTTAAATTCTGCTACATACTTCTAAAATGTTTATTTGTATACTGTATTGAGGATTTGTTCTGTTCTGTGTATTGTATTGTATTGACCCCCTTCTTTTTGACACCCACTGCACGCCTAACCTACCTGGAAAGGGGTCTCTTTGAACTGCCTTTCCCAAGGTTTCTTCCATTTTTTCCCTCCTGGGGTTTTTTTTTTTTGGGGAGTTTTTCCTCGTCTTCTTAGAGAGTCAAGACTGGGGGGGCTGTCAAGAGGCAGGGCCTGTTAAAGCCCATTGCGGCACTCCTTGTGTGATTTTGGGCTATACAAAAATAAATTGTATTGTATTGTATTGTATACCAATAACATTCTCACTCACAAACAAAGTACACTTGCTAATGTTGGTATCCTGTTTCATTACTTCATCATATAACAAAAAACACCTTGCTGAGAAACATTCATTATTCCTTTATTGTCATAACTGAAATCATCATCTTTCCAAAATACTAGACCAAACATCCATTTCACATTTATTTAGCTTTTATTAAAAATCCATTCCCAATAAATGCTTCTATTAGCTCAGATTATCTCAAGGCATAATGTGAGCTACCACAGCTATGCTGACGACACACAACTGTATTTATCAATAGTGCCTGATCACCCTGAATCTCTTGGTTCACTGACACAATGTCTACTTGTGTTTCTGAGTTGATGAGTAGTAATTTTCTCAAACTAAATAAGGAGGAAACAGAAATCTTAGTGATTGTCAAAAATGTATATAGTGAGGGTATTAGAAATAAACTTGATCCATTGGGCTTAAAAGTCAAGAAAGGGGTTAAAGAATGTAGGAGTAATTATTGTCTCTGACCTACATTTTAAATCACATATTAATCAGATCACTAGGACAGCATTTTTTCACTTAAGACATATAGCAAAAATTAGATCCCTTATAACTTTACAAGATGCTGAAAAATTAGTTCACGCTTTTGTTTTTAGTCGACTAGATTTCTGTAACACACTCCTCTCAGAACTACCCAAAAAAGACATCATTTAATTGCAACTAGAGCAGAATGCAGCTGCTACAATCTTAACTAGGAAAAGAAAATCTGAGCACATCTTTCCAGTTTTGATGTCACATACTTATTACCTGTGCCATTTAGAATTGACTTTAAAATACTGCTTTAAAAGCCTTAAATAATCTCGCTCCTACCTATATTTTGGAATGCCTCTCACCTTACACTCCAAATCGTACCCTTAGATCTTCAAATGAGTGTCTGCTTATAATTCCAAGAGCTAAACTTAAAAGAAGAGGTGAGGCATCCTTCTTCTGTTATGCACCTAAAATCTGGAATAGTTTACCGATAGAAATTTGCCAGAATAATATGGTAGAGCACTTTAAAAAACTGCTAAAACCCCATTATTTTAATATGGGTTTCTCATTGCTTCATTTTAGTGTAACCCTGATATTGTGAATATGCATTTAATTATTGCTTTTATCATCACTCCACAATCCCTGCTTTCTCTGCTGTTCTTTTTCTGGTTTTCTGCAGTGGCGATCTGCGCCAACATCACCTGATCAAAGCACCATGCAGTGGCCTCAGAACCACTGCAGATTTATTTTTTTTTTTTCCTCTTGCTCTTGGAGTTTTTTTTTTTTTGTTTTTTCTATCCTCTTGGACATCAATCCTTACTTTATTCTTTGTTACTTAATATTGCCTAATCTTATTTTTATATATTTTTTTTTTTCTTCATCTTGTAAAGCACTTGGAGCTACATCATAGGTATGAAAACGTGCTATATAAATAAATGCTGTTGGTGTTTTTGATGTACGGTGAACAACAAATTTGCTAGTGCATCAAAAAAAAATACCATAAAACAGCTTCCACAACCACACCAAACCCACAGCATTCAGAAAAAATCGATTTATTAAAAGTCTTACTTTCTTTCCAATTGTACAAAGGTGTGGAGATGCCTTGGACCACAATGCAACACAAGGGATGGATCTTTATGCAAATATTGGCAAGTTGTTTACAGAAAACATGTTAATTTAAGTTAAAACAACTTAATTCAAACATGTATAAAGGCATAACATGTTTTGAGTATTAAAAAGGTGTCAATTTTAACATAATCTAGGTGAGTAAACATTAGTTATATTAGCTTAATTTCGGTAAATAAAGTGAACAAACCCGCTGGTTTGTTTTTTTGAGTGTAACAGCTAGTGGTTATTCATGGGTCCATTTAGAATAGATAGTTTAGATTTATTTTGTTCCTTTGCTTGGGACCATTGTATGACATTTAGGTTCAAAGTTGTTTTTGTAGAGGGTTTAATTAGTATTTATTATTTGTTATTCAGATTTAAAGGTAACTAGAATTGATCACCTTCAAACCAATAAATAATAGCGGTAAGCTTTTAAAATAATGCAATTATTGCTTCCCAGTTCTTATGTTTGCTTTTTGTGAATGGCAAGTTTACAATGTTATTTGATGGAATACATAGTGCTTCCCATTTGGCTTTCAGTGATCTAAACAACTTCTTATTGTCAACAGAAACAACATTGAAATACTTTTGGGTTCATATGACTTGTAAAATATAAACAAAATAGTCAATATAAATATTGTGCCTCCGGCCAGGAATTACCAATTTCACAAAAAAAGAAAATCAATTTAACAACTGAAAATATGACCCTTTTTGAGGGAAATTGAGGATTTGACGCTCTCTGGTGGTACTCAAAGAAAATGCATGAGTTTTGCTGTCTGTAGTCTCCTGCAATCAAATGGCAGCTTCTTTCTGTGCTGCTGGCTCTTTTATTCTGCCAAACTAGACAAAGCGGGGGTCGCGGAGGAAGTGATGTCAAGTTCCTACCATCTGCTGTTCGTTTACAATAAAGAGGGATACAGATGCTTAGTGAATAAACATTCCACGCCAATTTACACCCACATGTTCTATTAGTAAAAGTACGCGTCAGAGACTCACAAAATCTGTGTGTGACACACTTTCAAAAAAAGCAGATTCATATACAAAGATTTTGTTTTAATTCTCTCCCCATTTTCTCTTTCAATCATAAAGAAGACAAAGATGGGTCCAGTAGAACTTTGAATTTTTTAAGCCTCAGATGACCCACTGTGTAACAATATGTAATATTTTTGTTTCCTATGTTTATAGCTTTATTTTTCCAGTACTTGCATTAAATATAATTTGCCACATATCTCCTTTAAGCAGAAATTTATTCAGTTCCAGGACTGTCTAGCTGTAGGGTGTCTACTAATTGACCTAGTTTTGTTTCTTCTGCAGATTTAAGTAAGATTATAGTAGAAGTCATTCATCCAGAGCAGTGGGGAGCAAGAGTGTATGACCTGCAGTACTGGACAAACAGCAGGAACCAACTCTGGATGGGCTGCAAGTCAGGCTCCTGCTAATAACATTTTCTTCTAAATTATTTATATATAATAAAAAGAGCAAAGGCCTCAACACTGAGACTTTCAGAAGCCTGCTTTTGAAACCAAAAGAAAACATATTATATAGTAAGAAAAATGTCCTTTCAAAGTCAATTCTGGGCACCTCCCAGAATTTCTATAGTGTGATAACTAGCTACTCATGTAGCATCTCATTAAAAGGATTTTGAAAGTTAAGGTAAATAATTGTGTATGTTACAAGACATTCACATTCTTTTATTGCTTCTTCTTAAAAACTGTATTAGTCAAACATGATCTCCTATTCTCAAACAAGGTAAGGTATTGCAGATGGACAAAACACGTCAAGTTAATTGTATTTATAGACATTTAAAACAACAGCAGTTGACCAAAGTGCTGTACGGTTTCCATAAATAGGCTACACTAATAAACATATAGATACTTCTTCTTCTTCTTTTGGCTGCTCCCGTTAGGGGTTGCCACAGCAGATCATCTTGTTGCATATCTTTCTGTCCTCTGTATTTTGCTCTGTGACACCCATCACCTGCAAGTCCTCTCTCACCACATCCATAAACCTTCTCTTGGGCCTTCCTCTTGCCTGGCAGTTATGTCTTTAACATCCTTTTCCCAATATACTCAGCATCTCTCCTCTGCACATGTCCAAACCAACGCAATTTCACCTTTCTGACTTTGACTCCCAACCGTCCAACCTGAGCCGACCCTCTAATGTACTCATTTCTAATTATGTTCATCCTCGTCACACCCAATGCAAATCTTAACATCTTTAACTCTACCGTCTCCAGCTCTATCTCCTGCTTTTTGGTCAGTGTCACCATCTCCAACCCATATGACATAGCTGGTTTCACTACCATCCTGTAGACCTTCCCTTTCACTCTTGCTGATATCCATTTGTCATAAATCACTCCTGACACTCTTCTCCACCCATTCCACCCTGCCTGCACTCTCTTTTTCACCTCTCTTCCACAATCCCCGTTACTCTGTACTGTTGATCCCAAGTATTTGACCTCATCCACCTTCACCAACTCTACTCCCTGCATCCTCACCATTCCACTCGCCTCCCTGTTATTCACACAGATGTATTCAGACTTGTTCCTACTGACCTTCATTCCTCTCCTCTCTAGAGCATATCTCCTGTTCTCCACAGTCTCCTCAATGTGCTTCATACTCTTGCTACAGATCACAATGTCATCAGCATCAATAAACATATAGATAAATACACCAAAATAAATAAATAACAGTACTCTCATGCAAGTTTAAAAGGATAAGGCAAAAAGACCAAAGTTGTAGAAGTGACCAAAGATGGCGCTGACCTAATATAAAAAGTAGATTATTCCAAAGCTTAGAGGGCAGCTGCTGTAAAGGCACAGTCATCTCTGAGCTTAAGTTCAAATCTCAGCATGACCAGTACCTTCTGGTCAGAAGACCTAAGTGATCACAAGTAAGAGCGTGGTTGTAAGAGGTTAGTAAAATAAGAGCGGGATAAACTATTCAGAGAAATAAGCAATAACATTTTAAACTAATTCTTGTAAGGTGCTGGAAGCCAGAGAAGAGAAGCTAAAATTGGTGTGAAATGATTATGTTTTTGGGTGCCTGTTAGGAGCCTGGCCACAACATTCTGGACCAGTTGAAGATGAGCAATAGATGACTGATTAACTCCAGTATATAATGAATTGCAATAGTCAAGCTAAGAAGAGACAAAAACATGAATTAGTTTTTGAAAATCATCTGTAGAAAGAAGAGGCTTGACTTTAGCTAATACTACTGATAGAAACAGGCTTTAACAATGGAGTTAATTTGTTTGTCAAATATTGAGGGTATTATTAAAAATCATGTTAAGATTTTTTGCAAAATGATTACTCTAGGGTGTCAGAGGACCAAGGATACTTGCTCAAGCACAAACAAGCTCAGAAGATCCAAAACGCATACTCTGTTTTTTTTTTGTCATTCAGACTAAGACAATTTAGTGGCGTCCATACTTAAATGTCTTTGTAACAAGGGTGTAAGAGAAATTTGTTTTGCCTTGTTTCAGTGGAAAATACATCTGTGTATCGTCTGCATAGCAATAAAAAGAAATTTTACATTTTTTTTTCTTCCAGTGGATCCTAAGTCTACATGCACAGTCAAAAAAGAATAGATCCAAGGATAGATCATTCAGTGATCCCACAGGTGAGATAAGCTGAAGAAGAGGAGAAGTTGCCCACGCTAACTGAAAATCATCTGCCAGTTAGATATGACCTGAACCATTCCAAAGTAATATCAAGATGAGCGATAAGAATGTCATTATCATCTGTATCAAGTGCTGCAGTTAGATCTAAAAGCAGCAAGACAGCAATATCTCCTGAGTCACTAAAGTAATAAGAGATTTTTTAGAACCCTTAAATGTGCTGAGTCTGTGCTTTGGTGTGCCTTAAAACCAGACTGAAATATTTCAAAAAAGGTCTGCAGTTGTAAAAAGACAACCCTGTACAGAACTTTAGAAAAAAAGTTTGAAATATCTGTAAAATTCAGATAAAAAAAATGAATTAAAGGCTGTACCACAGCATGTTTAAAATACGCTGGGATTGAATCAGTCTTATGGCAGCTATTTATCATGTCCAAAATACTAGGTCCAACCACTTCAGAAACATGTTTAAGACGACAAGAGGGAACAATATGTAGTGAGCAAGTTGTGGGTTTAAAGTTAGAGATACAAGCTCAAACTGACAGAAAAACAGCTGAACATGTAAGAGGAACAGAAGGGAGCTAATGTCAGTAATTTTTTGAACTAAAAATCTGAGAAAATACACAGCTGCACATATCTACAGTAACATGACTCCAAGCTTAATTAATTGCTTTATTAGCACTACAGAATGGATGAATGGTAGTTTGTTTATGTCAAACAAATACAAAATCTTTGGCTGTAGGCTGAGGTAAAATAAATGAGCATCTTATGGGAAAACTTGATCATTTAGATGACAGTCAAAATAAAAACTAAAGAATCCAAGTGGCATTATGGATTCATAACTAAATTTTAAATCAAACATTAACTACATTACTTTTTAAGGGAACATAGCATGTGTTTGACCTTTTATCAATGCAAGTAGCTCAAAAATTAACATGGTTTATGTTATAAATGCAGCAAGAAGAATCGTAGCTAAGAAAATAAGTTTTTACAAGGGCAAAAAAGATGCTGAGTGAAGCCAAATCAAGCAGCAAGCAATTTTCTGAGAACTACTCAGAAAAGAAGATAAAAAGAGAATTTAAGAAACCTCAAGGATACTAAAGAAGAAATCACTGTAAAGGAGAAGGAAATTGCAAATGAAATGAACAAATATTTAATTGAAGTATTTAAAAAGAAAGAAACAAATTGAATGCCCTGTACAAAGATAAATACAAGCGCTGAGTTCATAGATTTTAAAATAGAAAAATCAGATATGCTTGAAGTCCTTAATACATTGAAAACTAATAAAGCCATTAGACCTGACAGGATTTTACCAATTGTACTGAAAGAAATTAAAGGTGTCATCTATAAACCCTTATTAGGAATACTTAAATAATCACTTAAGAAAGGAAAAGTACCTGAGTACTGAAAATTTAAATGTGACCACAGACTTCAAGCAGGGAAGCAAAATGGATCCTGGTAAATATGTTCCAATAAGTCTTAATTTCTGTACCATGCAAAATTATGGAAACTATAATATGAAGTTAATAGGAAATAGGAAGCACCTATATGAAAATAACATACTAAATAAAGAGCCAAAATGGGTTTATGTGAGGAAGATCTTGCCAAACCAAGTTGCAGTAGTTGACAAAAGCAAAACATATAACAGAATGTATTTAAACTTTGACTCAGTCTCACACCTAAGATTAATTCTGAAGCTAGAAGCTGTTGTCATCAAAGCTAACCTACAAAACTGAATCTGAAGTTGGTTAACTGCCAGAAGACAAACAGTACAGATAGGAGGAGATGTGGAGTGAGGTCACCAGTAAAGTTCTTTAGGGGTCTTTGATAATAAAGACATAGATTCAGGTCTTTCTTCTAACACCAAAAGCAGCTGCTGAGTACGTTGATCCAGTGGAATTGACACAATTGTGAAGGACACAGGCAAGCTTTGTAACATTATTCATTTTTTTTTAAAGTTATGATTATTTCTTCTGTTTTCTGAGCTAACTGCAGCCAATTTATGTCTTTTAAGGTAGCCCTGTTACGAGTGCATTACAGTATTCTAATCAGTTAAAACCAAAAGTGTACACACATTTTTTCAGCATCTTAAGATGTTATATGAGGTCTAACCCACAATATTTCTTAAATGAGAGAACACATTCTTGGTAATGTTGTTAATTTATGACTTGAATTTTAGAATTTATAATAACAGCTTGATTTGTATGGCCAGATGATCAAGCTGAACTCTAAGCCAGATTGCATTTTCCATATAAAATCATTTTTATTCTTAATTAACCCTTTGAGGCCCTTTATTCAAAAGATGCCTGATTGTTCTCTAAACTACGCATTCCGCCTTACCTAGAACAGGAGACGCTATGCACCTATGTATTTATTCTGTGAGGGAAGGCTGTATGTGCCTGGCTGCCACTTCTCTCTAAGAAAAGAAAAGCTTTGTTTTCTTTGTTCCTGTTGGTGAACTAACTATTATTTCATACTACAATCTTTTTGGATACTTTTCCCCGTTTTTGCAGTTTTGATGTTGTATGGATCTACCTGTCTGATTTGATTTTGGATTTGTCATTTACTGCATACCACATTTCTGGTATTTAAGAATTACACCTACTGAGGAGGTTCCATGCAACAGACTTGTTATGCCCACCTTCTTGATTGCTGCAAGCCCTCTACCACAGTATACTATATCCTTTCATAATATTATGTCTGTCAATCCAGTTGCTTTTTCCCATTTCTTACAAGCCTCTTCTGATCTGTCCTGTTTGGGTGACGTGGTTTCTCAATACTGTATAATTACATCCGTTCTAATATATTTAATTATTTTTCTGTTTAAGAACCATAAAGGTCCCTATTGCCCATTTTTCCCTATGGTATACAACAGAACTTAGACAATTGTTCACCAGCTTGAAAGTGGGTGTTACCATCTTACAATCTTATTTCATTTTTTTTTTTAATACATTTTCAAACATTTCAAAAATCCTGTTGTTGCTTTGCTATTCCAAGGTATTAATTGTTGCTTGTTGTAGGAAAAAAATGAATTTAAATGGTTTTAGCATAAGGCTGCAATATACTTTCTCAGTCCACTATAAGCTCTCTTATCAAATCAGCTTATTACGACCTTCACAATATCACTCTTCTTAGCCCATTACTTAATATGAGAGATGCAGTAACTCCTGGTTTACTGGTCCTCCTATTAAAACACTCATTAGTTTGCAAAACAGAACACATTTGCTAAAGTTCTCACATAAACCAAGTGTACAGACAGTCCTGTCTTTAAACTGGCAGCCATATAGCAAAGTATCTATACATATAAAAGGCAAAGCCCTCACTGACTCATCACTAATTCTCCCACTTTTCATATAGGTGGGAAGCTGAAATTTCACGTGCTCATTCCTTGCATTGTACTTACAAAAGTTAGGTGTGTTTAATGTCCTATTGCAACACCCAAGGGAGAAAATGGGTGTACCCCCTAAACTGTATATATAGATAGGGGAAACCCCTCGTCACTATTTCTGCAACTTCCAATATACGTAGGAAGCCCAAATTTCCCATGCTTATCCTTTACACTTTACTTACAAACATTTCGCGCCATGCCCCGTAACAAACTTTCGAAAATAATGTCTTCTTTTTGACAGTTCTCACCATTATGCCATAAGGAACTTTTGGAACTAACCTCTCCTTTTAGCGGTTTTATTCCTTTAGGGCTGGGGTGCCCACACTTTTTCGGCTTTTTACTTTTAAAATGACCAAAACTGATCATTACCATGATCATAGGTCAAAATGATCTACGTACATTAAAAATGCTACATACATCTATACTAATAAAAGGCAAAGCCCTCACTCACTGACTGACTGACTGACTGACTCACTCACTCACTCATCACTAATTCTCCAAGTTCCTGTGTAGGTAGAAGGCTGAAATTTGGCAGGCTCATTCCTTACAGCTTACTTACAAAAGTTGGGCAGGTTTCATTTCGAAATTCTACGTGTAATGGTCATAACTGGAAGCTGTTTTTCTGCATATACTGTAATGGAGTTGAGCTCGAAAGCCGTGGGGGCGGAGTTTCGTGTGACATCATCACGCCTCCCACGTAATCACGTGAACTGACTGTCAACACAGTGTGTAGAAAACCAGGAAGACCTCCAAAAAGCGCTGAAGAAAACATGCATTATATAATTGAGAAGGCAGCGAAACAATAAGAAGCGAGCGACTGACATATACAACCATATTCATGAGTGCTGCTACTTCGGAAACAAAGCACGGTGGAAACCTAAAGTTTAAATTAAGTTCATAGACAGGCTGCCGCTGGTGTTTGTAATTTAGTGCCTGCCCATATAAGGCCGTCCATCAGCGGCAATCCAATAGAAACACTGCCGCTAAATATTCACGGGTGAAGGACTGTGCTTATGCAGAGGAAGATGAGATGGTCAGGGTGGTGTTTGGCACAAACTCAGCGAAACTGCGAGAGAAACTTTTAAGTGCTGGGTCTTAGCTGACATTACATACAGCCGTGGACATCACACGAGATGGCACCAGCACAGCTGGGAACCTTCGATGCAAGAACACCAAGCGGCTCATGTGAACTGACGCAGTGCACAGACAAAAAGCAACAGTTCCAAAGAGTGCTGAACAAAAACCGAATTACACAATTGAGAAGGCAGCAAAAAAATATGAAGCGTCTGATACATACAAGCATATTCATAAGTGCAGCTACTGCGGAAACAAAGCACACGGTGCAAAAAGTGAATGTCCCGCTAAAGGAAGACAGTGTAAAAAAAAAACCCGTGCATGCAGTGTGTGATGTCTCAAATAAAGAGGAAGACGAGCTGTTTATTGATGCAGTAAGAAATTAATCGATGAATGAAACCTCTTATCTTTACAACGATTGACAAACACGGAATGTAACTTGAACACAACACATCGTACAAATACGACCCTGATTGAAACAAATAATGATAATCAAATCCTTGATGACAGCAACACTCAATAACACTCACAAAACAATTACTGTATATTGACAATCATGTTACGTTATTTTTAAAATGTTCCCTTTTCTTTTTCATAACATCTTTAACACACTACTTCTCCGCTGCGAATATATATATATATATATATATACCCTGATCTACATACTCTCAAATAGACAAGCCACATGCCGTGGCGCAATTGTAGAGGCTTCGCCTCTAGCGCCGACATCCGAAGTTCGATTCCCGAGAGGGGATGTACTGAGTATGTACGTGCGCTTCTCGATTCATTTTAACCTTGCATCTCCTTGGTTTGGGACATATGAAAAAATATGCGGTTAACGCAGAATCATGTTACGTTATTTTTAAAATCTTTCCTTTTCTTAGCACAAGCACAGCTGAGAAGCTTCGATGCATGTACTCCATAACAAAAAATAACGCATTTAATCACACTTTCAATTCCAAGCAAAGGGGAACTTTTGTCAATGCATGATTTCCTGGTACATCGATTACACTGATGCACACATCACAGCTACAAAAATGTTAGAGTCGGAATGAAGCGCGTTCCTACGACTGATCGGAGGAAAATTTCATTTCAAAAAACTACCCGAGTGAAGCCTTGATAAAAGCATGGTTTTGTGCACACTGAAAAGCAAGCAAAATTAGATGCATTACAGAAAGCGGACTTTGTGGCACTTACTGAGGATCATTGGACTTCCGTGACCGTTAGTAATTCTAATTACATCTAATTACAAAATGTTTAATGATCACATTGTTTTAGCCTAATGTACAAAATAATTTTGGCTAAGGTTACTCAGAGTTTAAAGATTAAGTTGGTCACATTACCTTTTATGTTTCTGACTTATTTTTTTAAGAAGAAAAAGTGCACTTTATGTTGAAATTTTGGTTATTATTATTTAAAGACAATACCATTCTGAAAATGTACTTAAAGTACTTAAACTACCACTTTATTTTTAAGTCTGCCCAATTTTAACCAGGGATGATATTTTTGTTTCTGTTTTGAATTCAAATGCAGTTTAAAAGCATTTTTTTTTTCAGAAATTAAAAGAGCTTGAGTTTACAATATTCATGTCCATGTCTATTATTTGATTCTGTCGCCCACTAAAACCCTTTTAAATTAAAAAGAAACATTTGCGATTTGGGGCAAATTTACGTGTGCGATTACATACGATTAATCAAGATTAGTTATTACACAGCCTCTAATTAATTGGATTAATTTTTTTAATCGAGTCCCACCCCTAATATATATATGTAGATTTGCATATATATGTGTATATACAGTATATATGTAGATATGTATATGTGTATATATGTACTGTATATATATATGTGTGTGTGTGTATATATGTATATATATTTATATGTATAGGTATATATATATATGTATGTGTGTATGTATATATGTATATATATATATATATGTATATATGTGTATATATATATATATGATGTGTATATATATGTTTATATGTGTGTGTGTGTGTGTGAGTGTATATATATATGCCAGCAACACTCATGACAATGACAAAACAATTACATTGTCAATCATGTTACGTTATTATTAAAATGTTTCCTTTTCTTTTTACTTCTCCGCTGCCAAACACGGGTATTTTGATATATATATATAGATATGACAACAACACTCATATCAATGACAAAACAATTACATTAACAATCATGTTACGTTATTTTTAAAATAATTCCTTTTCTTTTTCATAACTTCTTTAACACACTACTTCTCCGATGCGAAGCGCAGGTATTCTGCTAGTACAAGCATACTCATGAGTGCAGTGACTGCGGAAACAAAGCACACGGTGGAAAAAGTCAATGTCCAGCTAAAGGAAGACAATGTAAAAAAAGTGGTAAATTGAACCACTTCGCTAAAGTTTGCAGTACTGGGAAAGGTAAACCCATGCATGCAGTGTGTGATGTCTCAGATAAAGAGGAAGACGAGCTGTTTATTGATGCAGTAGGAAAGGAACAACCCTCTGAATCTGAACAAGCCTTTGTAGACATATCAATAGGAAAGCAAAGTGTAAAGCTTAAGTTTAAATTAAGTTCATAGACACGCTGCAGCTAAATATTCGCAGGCAAATCCACAACTTAATTATTGTTGTGATTATTATTGTATTGTTTATGAGTATTGTGGAGTGGAGGGTGCTTTGTGCACATTATTATTATAATAAATCCATTATTTGGACTTTTATCTGGTGTCTGGCGTCTGATCCAAGGGTTCAAGGGGACGACAGTGCCCCCTATCTGTCACAACATATATATACAGTATATATATATATACTAGCAAAATACCCGCGCTTCGCAGCGGCGAAGTACTGCATTAAAATTTTTATTAAGAAGAAAATTTTACCTTTTTAAAGTGAGGGAAAATATGGCAATAATTATTTGTTAAGGATCTCTTTGTATACCACGTTGTCAGTTCGGCCCTCCGGTTGTAACATGACCAAGCTGTGCGCTGAGCTTACTCTTGAACATGCAACTTACAGTTGGCCATGTGAACAGTAATCTTGTTTCAAATCTCACAGCATGAATTGCTGCTGTCATAATCAATTTCAGTTTCATGGTTTGTTTCAATTACGACAGTATTTGCAGGACTTGTGTTGAAGTGACATTCGGCATCTGTCAAGCGTTGTAAGCTTACAACCGGTTTCATCGATAACTTCACATCCAGCTTTTGAGAGTTTAAACATTCATAAACATCAAAGTGTCCACTACTGAAATTGTCACCTATGAATGTAAGATGTTTAAGAGGCATTGGCGGTTGTCGAAAGGTGTAAAATATTTGGCCATTTCGGTACACTTGAAAGCACCAACCGAACAATTCAGCGGCAGCCATCAACTCACATGCAGAACCATAGGTGAAGGGCTTAGCATTTCACTCTTCTAGTGCTCCTATGTAGTATAATTATCTCCTGTACCGTCATCAGTCCACACCTTGAACCTGTCCCAGTCATTCAATACATAAGACACAATGTTCTTCCAGATATCAAGAGTGAGCCTGATATGGCCGTGCAATATGTAACACAGAGAATGGAAAAGGTAGGTGCCATCTCCGGGCATGGAAACCACTCGGTAAGTGACAGTTCTTTGATCGATGGTGATTACCTCGATAGACATGGTAATGGGGGTTGGAATGATGAAGGAAATGGGTACCTGAGTAATGTAAAGTAAGTGTAAAATACCTATACAATAACTATAATTGTAATAAACAAACAATAAAACAGCGGAGAAGCCGTGGATTAAACAAAAAGGCTGTAGTTATCAGCAGGGAGACGTGAATCCCGTGGCGAAGCAAGGAAGGGAATGTAGAGACTGGAGCGACGGACGGCCTTATATAGGCAGGCAGCCAACAACGTGGGAGGTGATGGGATGGGAGACCCAACGCCGCCTCACATGGTGACCAAGCTGCAGGCTATGGACGTATATATGTACGTAAATAGGATTCAGTTAGCGTTGGGAACCCGTGTACCAAATTTCTTGAAGATGGGCCCATAAGTAACAAAGACTGTTGAAAAGTTCAATATGGTGGCCGACAGTGGCATCATACCACCGAAATAAGTACGTACATTGGTTTCGGTTAGTGCAGGGAAGCCGCCTACCAAATTTCGAGAAGATGAGGCCATAAATAAGAAAGTTCAACATGGCGGACGTTGTTGATCGTTACGCGTAGAATTTCGAAATGAAACCTGCTTAACTTTTGTAAGTAAGCTGTAAGGAATGAGCCTGCCAAATTTCAGCCTTCTACCTATACGGGAAGTTGGAGAATTAGTGATGTTGGAAAATTCAATATGGCGGCTGACAGTGGCGTCATACCACCGAAATAAGTACGTACATTGGTTTTGGTTAGCTCAGGGAAGTCACCTACCAAATTTCGTGAAGATGGGGCCGTAAATAAGAAAGTTCAACATGGCGGACGTTGTTGACCGTTATGACTGTTATGCGTAGAATTTCGAAATGAAACCTGCTTAACTTTTGTAAGTAAGCTGTAAGGAATGGGCCTGCCAAATTTCAGCCTTCTACCTACACGGGAAGTT
>JANRMT010062821.1:28292724-28330633 GCA_026402145.1 Polypterus bichir lapradei | reverse complement strand
GAGTATCAGAGGTGGGTAGTAACGAGTTACATTTACTCCGTTACATTTACTTGAGTAATTTGTTAAAAAAATTGTACTTCAAAGAGTAGTTTTACTGCACCATACTTTTTACTTTTACTTGAGTACATTTGTGAAGAAGGAACACTACTGTTATTCTACTACTTTGGGCAACACTCAAATCGTTACTTTTTTCCATTAGATAAAGTCTGACAGATAATTATCAATCTGCTCTGTTGTGTATGCTGTCAAGTTGCACACACGCCTTCCATTGCGTCTCCAGCTCTGACGCGAGGTTTTGGATATTCCACAAATCAAGGCGCTGCAGCTTTGAGGACAGATGTTGCATTTTTCGTTTGAAAGCATTAACTGAGCTAATCATATTGACCATGGTTTTCTCTTTTCCTTGCAGCTGTAAATTAAGCTCATTCAACATGTTGGTCGGATCGGAAAAAAAATGCCAAGACTAGCGGCCATTGATCGTTATTAAGTTGCTTGTATTCTGCATGTTTAATGACAAGGAGAAACTCCTTTTTCTCTGGCCAGGGGTCTTAAAATCTCAGCAGGAATTTCTCCCAAGCCATCTGCCTCAACGAGGGCATCTTAAATCATCTCTCCATCTTGGAAGGACTTCTTATGCTTAATGATCGAGTGACTCACACGGAACTATACTTCAGTGTGTCTGCCTTTGCTTTTGAATTCAGCTGAAAAATGACGGCTGTCCGATTAACTATGATTTTAGATCCCTCCCCTTTCTCAGATCACTTTTTGGAAGGAAGTCAGTTTCGTAGTTTTTATGAACAGTTCGAAAGTGCTTTTCCACATTTTCATTCTTTGGAATAGCAATTATAGATTGACAGATCAGACAAACGCACTTCGATTGTGACATTGTGAAAGAAAAAAATCCTCTTCCAATTCCACATCCAGCCTATAAACAACAATTTTTTTTTAAATCCCTTCTTTAGTCGATATAAATTGGAAGGCTAACTAGATCACTTAGATAGCCGGAGTTTTGCAGTAGCTCGCGCATTTAATCATGCATGCGGGATGACCAGTGTGTTAGAAAAGAAAAGAGATCTCAGACTGGCCACCCTGTATGTCAATCAAGTGACAAATGCCATTGGGACAATGTATGATAGATTAACATTTAAAAAAATTTTTTTAATGCAACGCGCTCTACCTCCACTCCCTTTCCGATGTACCGGTCAATCGCGATCGACGCATTGGGCACCCCTGCTTTAGGGAAAACCCCGCCTCACTATTTGTGCAACTTCCCTTATACTTAGGAAGTCCAAATTTCCCATGCTCATCCTTTACACTGTACTTACAAACGTTAAGTATTTTTCATTTTGCGCCGTGCCCCGTAATGAGCTATCGAAAATAACGTCTTCTTTTGCCCCAAAAAGAACACGCACCGATCAAGTTAAAGCATGTCTGAAGTCTTCATACCTATGGCCTAGGACCAACGTTCTTACCTTAAGAATAAACATGAGGGTTTACTTGAACTGTGACAAAAAAGTTGGAGAGTTCGCTGCTCTCCACATCAAAATAGGTGATGGCAATTTAATTGAAGAGAACTGTAAAATTAATGTTCCTAACAATCTCTGTCACCTGGTGAATACCTTACAAACCCTTATTGAAAATGTTTACCCCAACCTACGAAATCTGCATGAAAAGGACGTCTCATGGTTGAGGGAGAGAGTTATTCTAACACCAAAAAATGACATGACTTCACATATAAACACCATTTTATTTCACCAACTAACTTTCGAAACAAAAACATATAAGTCTGTTGACTCTGTTGTAGAACTAGAGGACATGGTGCACTATCCAGTAGAGTTTCTTCACATTCTTAATCCTCCGGGCTTACCTCCGCGTACTCTACTTTTGAAGGTCAGTGCACCAATTATGTTACTACAAAACTGACAACCACTAAAAGTTTGTAACGGCACCAGGCTTCAGATCAAATCTCTGTACAAGAACCTCATTGAGGCAACTGTCTTCACTGGAACTGGCTCAGGGGAGACTGTATTTATTCCTCGCATCCCTCTGACCTCCCATTCCAATTCAAACACCTCCAATTTCCAGTAAGGGTCTGCTTCACTATGACAATAAATAAGTTACAGGGCCAGACTTTAAAAAAGGTTGGCATTGACTTGACACTAGATTGCTTTTCACATGGCCAACTGTACGTTGCATGCTCAGTAGTAAGCTCAGCAGACAGCTTGGTCATTTTAGAGCCCGGGGGCAGAACTGCAAACGTCGTTTACAAAGAGATCCTGACATCCTAAAAATGTGCATTTCTCATACACAACATTTACAATCATAAATTAAACTCTTTACAATCATCAAATTCGCTCTCAATACTAAAATAAGCCTATGACAAATACATTGACAGTCATGTTATGTTATTTTTAAAATGTTTCCTTTTCTTTTTCATAACTTCTTTAACACACTATTTCTCCGCTGCGAAGCGCGGGTATTTTGTTAGTTCAATATAAACTGCTGAGTTTAGTTACTAGATTGGAGGACAAGATGGTGTTGAATGTGGAGATAAAATCAACAAATAACATCCTTGACATACGTGTTGTTGTTATCCAGGTGTTGTAGGGTAGAGTGAAGAGCTGGGATATGGCATCCTCTGTTGACCTATTGGGATGATGGGGAAACTGATGGTGATCTTGTGTGGGAGGTAGGCTGGATTTGAAGTGGGCCAGAACAAATCTCTCAAAGCACTTGGTGATGATGGTGGTGAGTGCAACAGGGCAATAGCCATTCAGGCCCCCTGAAGAGGATAGTTTAGGCAACGGGATAATTGTTGTGGACTCTAGTCATATAGGGACAACAGCCTTAGCCAAAGACAGACTGAAGATTTTACTGTCAGGAAGGGAGACATTAATTGATGTTGGAGTTGTATTTAACTTCCTGTATTCTGTGATGGTCTGGATGCATTGCCACATATGTCTGGGGTCAGAGTTTTTGAAATGATCCTCAATTTGTTGCTTGTATTTCTTGTTGGCTCTCCTGATACCATTATTCAGGTTGGCCCTGGATGTGCTATCCTCTCAGCGCCACCAGATCTGAAAGCGGCGTAGTGAGCTTTCGGCTGAAGTCTAACCTTTCTATTCATCCAAGGCATCCAGTTTAGGAAGGTCTTCATCTGTTTGTACATTGTGATATCTGGTACCTCAACATACTGTATGTCTGACTGGTCTTCATTGTCTTTTTTTGTATCTGTGTGAGTTTCCTCTATGTACTCCAATTTCCTACCACATCCAAAAGACCAATGTGCTAAACTAACTGCTTAGATGCAACTATAGGGTGAAAGTGTCTTCAGGCCTACAACAAAAATCTTTTAAAGCCCCATTACTATGTTCTAGGCCCAGACTTCTGGATTTGCAGAATGAACCTTAAGAGCTCTAAGGTCTTTACTGTCTTACGATCTGTCAACCACTATTACTGAAAAAGAAAGAAAAATAGCCTGTATATCCTGCCAGGCATGGCTCTAGACAGGTTCAATATCAAATATCCTGACTAGTGAAGTGAAACAGGTTTAGAGTCAGACCCATGAACTGCCCGATCAAAGTATTTATCAATGCAAAGCAAATCCAAACCTTAAATATTCATCTGTCCTTTGATAAATCATTGTCTTTATTGAGTGCCATTAGATATTTTACATGACCTTTTCTGAAGGAATTATATTTGAAGAAGTGTTATTTACAAGTTAATAATAAAATTGCTTTTTAAATTGCTCTTATGTAATTCTAATTTTCTAAGCATTTAGTAATGGTAAATAGATAATAATACACTACATTCCTGACACATATTTCAAATGCTCATTCATGTCTGATTGTGTTACATTTTAATTTATAAGAGTTTTTTTCCATAAGTGACTTATTTCACATTATTTTAGTTAAAATGTTTATATTTGGAATATTGTGTGAATACAACCAGATGAGTTCACATGTAGATTATGTGACATCATAGACTTATACTGTATTACTACAGACTTGAATTGTGACAGAAATTTTATATCTGTTCTATATGAAAACACAGGATTAAAATCTTTTCTTGGCTATCACTACAAAGTTCACAGGGTAAGTAATGCATAAAAACAAAATCTTAATTGGGTGACATATTCCTTTAAGGTGTTCAAGATAAATTCATTCAACTGAAATGAGGAATGAGGCTAGAAAAGTGACCAAAAAATAGCCTTTATTTTTACAACTCACACAGGTGTTACTACAAATAACAAAAAGCTGTTCTAAAAATAACCCTACCACAATTTATAAATGACACGTCAACAGCGCATCCTCTTTTTCTTCCCAATCACAAAATCACAAACCACAAAACGATGATTATATTTTTATATTATGTTCATTAAACAACCATCAACAACAAATCAAATCAAATTAATAATATATTGAACAATTATTATAAAAGTAAAGTAGAACAAATCTGACTCTGCAGCAGCATGAATAAAAAAGTAAAACTTCCGGTTAACAGAAATAGCTTAAAAGTTGTTAGTAATCTACGTTTTGTACTAATACTTGTGTGCAAAATTTGGTTGACCTAACTGAAAGCGTTCTCAAGTTATCGTGTTTACATACACAGACAAACACACACAGACATAATTCCAAAAATTGCATTTTCAGACTCGGGGAGGTCTAAAATGTCGAGATTCATCAAAATCTCTAAATTGAATTTTTGGATGATTACAATACTTTCCCTACGAGAAAGTAAATCAGACTCAGGGATGTCTAAAACGTCGAGATTCATCAAAATCTCGAGGTCCAATTTTTGGAGTATACAATACTTTACTTTGTATACAAGAAAGTAAAAAGAGGAGAATAGAATAGCAACTGTGGACGATCTGAGCACTCCAAGCCAACAAAAATATCGTCCAGTCTAATGATGCCACACTCCTCCCAGTCTGAGAATGAGAGTTGTCTCCTTTTCGGAGAATGTGTTTATTAAAAATGGGGGTATGTGATTGCAGACTTGGGTAGGGAACTACATGTTTATTTACTTTGCACTAAACTGTGAGTGTATTGGAACTAATTTAGGGGAATGCTCTTTTCTATTCATGGAAGGTGAAAGTGAGAGAGATCCGGGGAGACCAGGTTTGGATTCAACTGAAAACCAGGACAGAGGGCTTCCAGGATATAACAGCCAGTTCCAAACAGATTCCATTGATATAATTCTGAATCAGGTAGGGACACTCCACCAACACACCTGCCACACATCAAGATGAAGTTTTTGACATGAGGCTCTTTTGCCATCCCACAGGAATCAAGACAGGTGAGAACTAACTTCTCGACAAGATTTTATGGGGTGGGGGGGAGCATAGCAGTAATACAACTGAACTTGGGGCAATATTAATTTTTTTAACAACCTGTCTTAAATGGAAGGACTGTGGCATGTGAGACCAGCGGGACATAGAGTCTTTACCACTCTTAGGAATGTGACGATAGTGTGTTGTAGTGATATGGTGTAAAGAGGAAGAGATGTCAGTCCCGAGATACTTGATGCTGTTTGCACACGGAACAAGCGGTGAGGAGCAAAATTCAATATCAGAAGGCTTGAGACAAAAAAAGAAAAGATTTAGTCCAATTAATTTTATACATAGATAGGGATTCAATTGAACTAAACAAGATTAGTGTGTAAAGAAGGTCAGATTGCATGCTTTCTTTAGCATAGAGAGATATTTTATGGTGATGTACAATGATAGGGGAAATTAAGCCTGAGGAATGGTAATCGCTTGAGGCTCAAGAGACAAATTTAACAGAAGGGGAAAAATTGGACAGCCCTGCTTGGCATTTTTAAAATTCCGGAAGGGTTGCTATATTAACAAATTAATGGAAATGACTGCAAAAGGTGGATAAATAATGTGTTTTGATTATATTACTATAACATGTGTCAAAACCCATCTGATTTAAAACTTGCCAGAGAAACGTCTAGTTTATAAAATCAAATGTCATTTTGGTATTAATCAAAGTAGAGCAGTAGTATGTAGAATATTAGGAGCAGCGTTAATGATGTGTAGGAGATGCCATACATTGTCTGCCCCTATATGAGAAGGAATGAAATCTGTCTGAACTGGGTAAATTATTTTGGGGATTGCTAGTTGAATGTATTTTGACAGAAGCTTGGCCAAAAACTTGGTGTTGGAGTTAATCAGGGAAACTGGGTGATAGCTTAAACAATTAGTGGGCTTTTTGCCTTGTTTTAACTGTGTTAACGGAATTGACCAATCCAGTGGTGGACATAGCAGTGTTAAGTATTTGATAGAGTGAGGTTTATAGTTTTTTTCGGAATGCTAAGAGGAGCTCTGGCAGCAACCTACGAGGCCAAGGAGTCTTTTCCAGCATGCAATGATCAAAAGCTTCCTTAAGTTCATTCACAGTAACGGGAGGATCTAAAATGCAGGCTTCATCCTTGCCCTTGGAAAGTCTGGGAAGGGTTAGTTTAGATATAAATGAGTCCATCTGAATAGGGGATGGATTGGAATATTCAGAAAATAATTTAGAATAAAATTCTACAAAACACATTAATTTCATTTGAGCTATAGTATTAGGAAGGTGCCCAGCTTTACTCCAAATGGATGATATGTTGGCAAGTTAACTGCATTTACATGGAAAACAACTGGCAATTTACTGCAAATTCAGCCCACTGCAAAATCTGGTTTAGTTCTGTCCAACAAATTAGAAATCAAAAGTTTATAACTAGGATCTATCACACAAAGGTGTCCACCATCAAGAGTAGTGAGGCAAGACCTTGTGTCTATAATCTTATGTTTATGGGACTGTACTAGACTGGAGGCAAAGCTAATGTAAAAATTGCAAACTGTCTTTTTTATTTCCAAGAATGGAAATCCGTAAAACTTGCAGAAATACAGAAACATCTGGGATGGAAGTTAACTAAAGTTAATTAAACCACCAGTGAGCTGCACAAGATGGTAAAGAGGAAAAGTACAGTTGGGACAAGACACATATGTGGTCTGTAAGTGATGACGAGGCCATACAGAAGTTAGACAGAGATGAGACAAGTGAGTCAGAAACAAAAATATAGTCTAGTCTTAAGTGAGAGTAATTTGGGGAAGAGAATTCAAGTTTAAGTCAGATTCAAATTTGACAGTGAGCAGTTGGAGTGAAGGGTATACTGATGCAGTGATGGAGACATTTTACCTAATAACAGGTTCATGTAGAAATTACCATCCATGCCAAAAATAAACCTATAACCATTAAAGCTTGTTATATATCACTAGAATCGATTTTGTAAAAAGGGCAAATAGTGTCTTTCATTTATTGGTATAGTTATATCAACCTCCTCAAAAACGATCATATCATGAACACAGGGAAAAGGTAAGAAAATTCAAAGCATGTTCTTTTCTCTTTCAGGAATAGACTAGTGACTAACAGAAGAAGTGACCCAGTAGAGAACCAAAAAGTCTTCCCAGTTTGACAAATAGATAAAAACTTGAAGCCCTGCCCCTTCCGATAATGTGACTTAAGTTCATGATATAAGTGGGGCAGAAACAGAGAATCAATTCACTTGAAGCTCTCAAGAGTAATTGAAGTTCACTTAAACGTGGTCCTAAAGTGTAGAAGCTGAGATTTCATTTTACTCTGCAAAATAGGGAACATATTTTAGGCAGGTCTGAGTTAAAACAAAATAAAAGACTTGATTTCTTCTGTGTGAAAGTTCAAAGAGAATTTGTCACTGTTAAGTAATTTTGACTGGCTCTAATTTAATTATTTACCTTGTTTTCCTTCTGTTCTTTTTGCTCATTAAAAGCATCCCTGAAGTCTGGAACAGAAATATAATTCAAATACTTTGTGTTTTAGCTGGCAGTGTGTCCCCATGCAGTCACAAAACATTGTAAGTCTCTAAGGACATTAATACCTTACTTGTAAAATAATATTTTGAAGATGGAAGAACATAATTAAAATTAAACTTTGCAGCTGATAGTGATTAAATAGATGCAAAACACTATAACAAACAGTATATTTGTGACAAATTCTGAGTGATTTTTAAAACAATGGGTTTCTGTTATAATGACAAGAGTTTACAGTCAGTAACACACTCAATTCTGCAAAGAGGAGCACATAATGGATTCACTTTCTATAATTACACATGCAGACATCAGTTGAGAGGTACACAGTTCTCACCAAAATCTAATTGCTCACACAATTAGCTGGACGTCTTGTATAACCAGGTCATAGATCTCAGGAGCATTAACTTTCTGAGAAAAGAGAATTATTGTGATGAGAGAGGTCTGTGGTGACATGTGTTTTTAAATAAATAAATGAAGGACCCGGAGTGTACAGACTCTGAAGTTGATTGGGGTACTTGGATGATCACGCATTAAACAAGAGCAGATCTGTAAAGTGCTTCGCAACTTGGAGCAGGAGATTACAGTTGTGGCCGAATATAGTTTAAAAGGGAGCCTGAACATTGAAATTGGGAGGAGTAATGAGAAAGACTCTTTTGATGATGGAAAAGAGAGAGGAAAAAAGGAAGAGCAGAATTGTGGCAGAGCAGGTGCAGTGGAAGAGACTAGGCAGGTGGTCAGGTTATGGACCCTAGAGTAGTGTGAACACTCCATGGAGCAGGAGTGACCATGCGCTCAGTGTAGGTTCTTGCAGACACTGAGGAATGGAGGCAGGCAGAGAAGCAGGGCTTGCGGGGACCCTGGGATGCCACAGGAAGGTTGTTGGATGTTAGTTTTAGAGAGGAAGCACTAAGGCTTTTGGATTGTTTTAGTTACTGATTTATTTTTATTTATGAATGGATTTTAATCTTTGCACATCACTAGTTTTTATCATGGATTATTTATTTTGTAAGGTTTCTAAAATCTTTTGGGACTCCCCCCAACGGGACGACACGCCAAAGAGCGTCCCGAAGTGCGATCGCCATGTCTGTGGAAGATAGCCTATCAGTTGCCAGGGTAACCGCAGGCTCCCAGCACTGTAGCAGCACGCCACGAAAGCAAATCCGAAAAGATCGCGGTCGCACTATAAGTGCCTGCCGATACAAGGAATATTATATCTTCAGGGAACAGTATTACTTGGCCACTAATTTGGCTACATCCCTGCCTGATTGCTGCGTCAGTGTACAGTATAGGGGAATGGCAGATCCCGCTACAATAAATAACCCTGCTGTTCCTGTTTGAAGCTGAATAAAAGCTGGTTTTGCTAAAGTAATGAGACTCTGCCTCATGTTTTGGGGTGAAAGACAGGGACTCACATGTCACAATTTATTTAAGGAAACTCTGCACTGTTTGCACCCTTGTTTGACTTTGTTTGTAGAATAAAAGCACAGAGCACTTTTCACCTACCTATTGCTGACTTTATGTGTCTTCATTGCCTGACTCACCCTGGGTTTCATTATTAACAGTTCTGGATCCAAGCAGCCAAGGACCATGGAACCTACTTGGACGGTCACATTTATGCTATTTTCTCTGCATATAAATGATTAAACAACAGTCTGAAATCTGAAAAATGACATTTATATATTGTGGTATATATACAGTGGATTCAGAAAATATTTTGATCCCTTCATTTTGTTCACATTTTGCTGTTGCAACCTTGTGCTAATATCATTTAAGTTGACATTTTTGCATCAAGCAACACTCATATTAAATAAACAAACAAAAAAAACCTGAAATATCACATTGACACAAGAATTTAGACCCTTTTCCATGACACGTAAATTTGGCCCAAGTGCATGCCATTCTTTTGATCATCATTGAAATGTTTCCACACCTTGTTTGGAGTCAACCATTGATTGGACATAATTAGGAAAGGTACACACCTGTTTATTGAAGGTTCCACAACTGACAATGTATATTACAGCAAAACACCAAAGACACAAGGTTGAAGGCTTTGACTAAAGAGCTTAGAGACAGGATTGTGTCAACCCACAGAGCCTGCAGAGGCTACGAAAAACTCCTGCAGCATTGAAAGTTCACAAGAGCACAGCTGTCTTCATTATTCCTAAATGGAAGAAGTTTGGGACACCCATCAAGTTTCCTAGAGCTGGCCACCTGATGTATTTGCAAAATGGATTCTTTTCAATTAAACTAGGGGGCTCTAGCCCCCTGCTCGCTTCGCTCGCCCACCCCCGTGTTTGGTTTACCAGATATACAATTTAAAGAGATTGTTATTTTCATGGGAATTGTTAAATATGCATTATTTTCACTTTTACTTTAAAAACCTTTGTAAAAACAATACTTGTCCTTTATTTCCGGCCCCGGGCGTGGTTACATCTCTTTCTCGCAGGACGTATAACACTACTCACGTTGTGAAGGGGGGGCAGCTGAACACACGCTAAGGAGATGCTTGTTGCATGTCGTTGTTTTAAGAGCTTGGGAGCACATGATGTATGTCTGCCAAAAGCAATCCAACAACTACTACGTTAGATGTCTGTGGATTTGTTTTAAATGATGGCTCACTGCCTTGTCTCACGTGATGTTGTAAAAACAATACTTGTCTTTTATTTCTGGTCCTGGGCGTAGTTAAATCTCTTTCTTGCAGGACGTATAACGCATGCTCGCGTTGTTGTTGGCAGCTGCTGTTGCGCTGCCCGTCAATCTTTTTAAAAGCCTGTACAGCCACTGTTCTCTTTGCCACTTCGTGTCTCTGCTGCTCGTGTTGTGAAGATGGGGGGGTTAGGGTGGCTGAGCACACGCAACGAGTAGTGGTCGGATCATCTGCTGCGAGCTGTGTGTTTTGCTTGTTGCTTGTCATTGCTTTAAGAGCTGGGGGAAATTTAAAGTGGCTCTCGCAGGACTTAAAATTGTCTTCTGAGAAGATCACGTCTCGTCTCCCTAGTCTGCTTCCCCAAGATTTTTTTTTATAATAGAGAGATAAGAGACCGGTAATGGTAAGTAATTCATTTATGTTTTCAAACACCATTTTTTTAGCCATTATAGTATGTATATCACAACACAACATTTTCTCCTTTCTAACAAAGATTACTTTACTTAACAGTGTAGCATTCTTTTTATAACTCCTCAACAACTGCAACCATCTAGACTTGAGATAATTCAGTTACATTATATAGTCTTTAGTCCAAGCAAGAGGGTTTCCAAAACTGACCTTTCACTGGCTGTTCCCTTCAGAAATGTATGTCTGAAATGTATTAATCAGTGGAGACATTACCTTGTACATTCTCTGGATTGGTTTTATCTAAACTATCAGGCAAAGCTAAAAAGATGTGAAGCATTCCACATTCTGCCATCACCTAGAAGGTAACTGGACAGGTCTTTATCACAGTTTATGTATTCTCACTGCTTCAAACCTTCCAGGGTTTCTTTACTCTCACTTTTTCAAGTAGCTTGTTTTGCGTATCATTTGTCATCAGTATAACTTGTCATCTTTTTCTGTTTTATCTTCACTGTTTCTACTATGAAATTATCACCTTCAGTTGCAAGTGCAAGTAAATTCAGAATCTGGATGTTTGTTCTCATTTACCTGCCCTGAAGAAGTTTGAATGGAAACTTACCAGTAGTAGCATATGGTGTTAAACGTTAGTCCATTGAAAACTTCAGGATGAATGATTTTCATGATTCTCCCTGGATGGTTGCAGCTTGTAAACAGTTGTTAGAACTCTGTTAAATCTTTCTACCTTCCCAATTGGAGTGAGGTGAGTAAACCGATGATTTCAAGTGTTTTCTCTCCACTGTGTTTTAAGAAGTCTGTGAAATCACATGCCATGAAATTAAAAAAATGATCTGAAGCAAGTTCACATGGATTCCCTTCTCTGCTAAAGGTTGAGCACAGTGTTTGGATTACAGTCTGTGTATTAATTCTGGGACATAAAGCAACTTCAGGCCACTTACTAAAATAGCCCACCAAAGTGAACACATACCTGCAGTCAGGTGGCACAAGTTAAAGAGTCCCACAATATCTGGACGTGGTAAAGATTGCAGAAGAGCATTGTGTGTGATGTCATGTTTTGTCATGTTGTCTGCATGTGGGGTAGTCTTTGATCAATATTTCAGTTTGTTGATCCAAAGCCTTGATGGCTTTACTGGGTGATGTCTGAGTTTTTTTCTGGAGTTACTGTCGCACAACCAAGCGGCGATAACCATTGGTGATGCAGACATCAACCACTGCAAGCTTATATATAATCTAAAAATATGGCCTTCGAACTTTGTCCTGTTCCTTTCCTTTGAACCAGTGTGATTGTGTCCGAGTATGCAGTAAGTATTGGGCAAGCCTGGCAAGCATTCATAAATTCTTCTTTGGATACTGCACTCATGTCAGCCAACACAACAGCAACAGATTCAATTGATTCCTCTTGAGCATTCTCAGCATCAGGCAGAGGCAGACTAGAAAGGCAGTTAACAACATAATTTAAAGTCCCTGTCCTGTACTGAATATCAATATCAAATTAAAGTAAGTGAGCCGACCATCTTGTGATTCACAGTCCTATAAGGTTGCTTTGTTTTGTTGTCAGTAGTGTTGTTAAGGCCTGATGATCTGTTCCTAAAAGGAACTTTCTTCCCATTGCCATATACAGTACATCATTTTTCAGGAGCCTAAACACATGCCAATGCTTCCTTTTCTACAACTGAGTATTTCTGCTCAGCATCAGATAGGCTAGGTGAAGGCATTTGCCGTGATTTACAGAACTTGTGTAAGGACTACTCCCATGCTACAGTCAGATGCATCTGTTGAGAAAAGTGTTTGCAACCTGAGGCCAAATAAAGGTAAGGCAGGACTGTCCACAATCATCATTCTTACTTTTGCAAAACTTTTTTCAGCTTCAGGGGTCTATATAAATGTACATTTCTTCCAAAGTAGTGGTGATAAGAGTTCTGGCACTGTGACATAGTTTGGAATGAATCTGCTGTACCATGCAGTCAAGCTAAGAGTAGAATACAGACCTGTATGTATAGCATCAGCACCTGGAGCATTAAGAATAATAGAGACATGAGTTTCATTTGGAAGCAGGCCATTTGAAGACATTGTATAGCCTGAAAAAACACGGTTTAGTCTTTTTGAACGGACATTTTTCAAAGTTGACTTTTAGTCCAGCTTGCTCAATTATATGTAGTACAGTACTCAGATTATAGTACTGCACCTCCACTGAAATTCCATATACAGTAACATCATCAAGGTTGCACTGTAAACTGTAATTTGATTGTGTTTATAATCACCTTTTGAAAACTGGGGGACAGGAAATGAGACCACTCCGGAGTACCTGTAAAAGCCTTCATGCATTATGAATACTGTCAGATCCTTAGCTTCTTTATGTAGCTCAAGTTGGTGGTATGCATTCTTGAGATCAACAGTTGAGAACATCAGAGATCCTTTAAGTTTAGACAATATGTCTTCAATTATTGGACATGGATAAATGTCCACTATAATTGCCTTATTTGGCTCTCACAAATCCACACACATGCATATATCACCAGTTCTCTTTTTTGTCACTGTCATGGGTTATACCCATTCAGAAGAACCTGTTTTCTCAAAGACAACTTTCTGATCTAAATGGCTGAGTTCTGTGAGCACTGCTTCATGTACTGAAAGCAGTAAGGCTTCACATTTGGCACATTTTCACCCTGTGCACAAATCCTTACTGAGTTATGTTACCTTTTATTGCAGCAGGTTGAAGCATGACAGAAGCTAGTTCATCAGCTAATAGCAGCATAAATTTACAAGTAGAGTGCAGAAAGCAGGTACCTATTTTAACAATATAAAATTCAGTAAGTGTGGTTTTGTTTTGGCACACAACCTCAGCAGCTAGCCATCCTATAATATTCAGCTTTTGGAATATGTCACTAACTGTGCTTTGGGCTGAGTCAGTTTACATTTGGAGAAGGGTCTCCTGCATATTATTTTTAGTTAGGATGGATTCTGCAGAGACCGTGTCAACAAAAAGTCGAAGAGTACAGGTTTGGCTTTGAGCAACTGCAATTGTCATCTTGCACATAAGTTTTTCATTCTCTGAAACATTACGTTGCACTGTTCAGGGTCAGTCATTACATTTATTGTTTTTGTAGTGAATTGACACAAATGGAGAAATGTCAGTTGTTTCCACATGATTTGCATTTTGCACTTTTAGCAGGGCAAGACCACTTTTTGTTAAAAGCTTAACAGAGCCACAACAGTGGGATGCATTCATCATCAGTCTGCTTTGGCTTCTCTCTGCATTACACTGTGTTTTATCAGTTAGATTTATTTATATAACACATTTCAATATATTTATCGTATTATATTATCAGCTTTAGATAAATGGCATTCTTCAGAAGCACACCTCTGAATTAAATATCATGTAAAGTCCCAAACTACTTAAACACATTAAAAATCTTAAGTATAAGGGATAAGAGTTCTCATATGTAAACTGTTATCAGAGAACAAAACACAAAGTTAAATGTTATATATGAGCTCATTTTCTAATCTAAATTGTTCTGGTACAAATTAAGTCAGGATGTTCTAGTTTAACACTAGAATTACCAGAGCCTACAAAAAAGCTTGTAAATCCGATCCACCTTAAATCCCATTGCACCTTTCCATCAGCGTCTTTTGTCCTGTAAATGTACCGATAGAAACAAGCAGCAAGCATCCTGTTATTCCATCCCCCCACCGCCGCAGAACGTGCACAAAGTTCTCCCAGCTCATGCCTTGATTATCTGGGAGTGAAGTGCTGGAGTTTTAGAGTGGAAATAATAGATTGTTATTTAGAACACATGCATTTCATGTATGTTCCGCTTCAACAATAATCTGTGTTGTTGGAGATGGCTGGGACAGCGACCCGGCTGGGACGCCCAGGAGGACCAGAGGAGGGCTTACGCCTTCCCCAGACCATGTGGGGGCGACTGCCCTGGTACCTTTGGGGGCCACGGTTATACAGCTTTGAAGCTCATCCCTGTAGGGGCCCGTGGTCACCGCCAGGGGTCACCCCTATACCTTTGGAACCCTGGACCTCAGCACTTCTGCCACACCCGGAAGTGCTGGGGGGAAGAGGAGCAGGGACACCCGCGGAGCGTGTGGTGAGCGAGCGAATGAGCGCTCGCGGGCAGCTGCGAGGAAGCTGGGTGTTAGGCCGACACCCAGGCGTTTGAGTTGATGTTGCTCCAGCTGAGCGACCACGTAGCGGGAGTGACCAGGGTAAGACGACTGGCCGCAGAGGGCCGGAAAGGCAGCGGGAGTCGGGAGGCTTGGTCGGGGAATGTCCATTGTGTGTGTCCTGGCCATTGGATTGAACCAAGTCTCGGGGACTGGGATGAGTGCCAGACCGAAGCCAGGGATCGGGAGGTCTCCAGTCTCGTGTGTGAGTGAAGGGAAAAGGGCAGCTGCAGAGAGAGAGTGGCTCCCTTGTTGCGAAGCCTGGACAGGGAGAAGCAAGGGAGTCGCAAGTTAAAAGAAGCACCGAGTTTGTTGTTGTGAAAGACTGCTTCCTAAGGAACATTTTAACCTCTGGTTTGTAAGGATTGTTTTTCTATTGGTTTTAACCCCCACATTTCTTTTATGGATTATTTATTTATTGAAGATTTGGAATCACTGCACTTTATTTGAACACTGTTTTTGTTGACTGTTTTAAATAAAAGCACTTTTCACTTTTTACCATCCGCTTGCTCAAATGTTGTCTCACTGTTTAGCTCATCTCGGTGACATTACTGACGGTGTTGGGTTGAAGGGCTTCCAAATAGTGATGGGAGCGTGGAGCCGAACCCGCATCATCACACTGAGTAAAGGGAAAACTTGTGTGAATGTGATATTTCAGTTTTTTTCTTTTTAATAAATTGGCATTTTGGGTTATTGAGTTTTGCTTAATGAGAGAAAAAATGATATTTTTGTCATTTTGTAGTCTTAACTGAAAATGAGACAGCTTTGACCTTAATTTTAAATTTTCCCAGGGGTTATTGCCATGCAGTCTACTGTTACGTTGGCACTTATCATTATAAGGATTAAAAGGACAGATCAGATATTGCTTGCTCTCTTTCTCTCCCCCCACCCCCCACCGTGTATAATTGTAATTAAAACATAAACAGAAAGTGGCCGAGAAGGAAAAGGATGTAGAATTATGGTACCAGTATCATTGCAAGCAGATTAGACAGCCGGTAAGATCTTCTTTGCCATGCCATGACAGGGTGTGACTCATGATCATATTTCAGAAGAGTATCGGGCTCAGTTTTCTTAGTTCTTTTTCTGCTTCCTCCATAGTGGTAAAGATATAATGCTTGCCTTGAATGTCCATTTTCAGTTTGGCAGGATACAAGAGGCTGTATCTGATCTTGACTTTCCGTAAGCGCTGTTTAATGTTGTGAAAAGTAGCTTGTTTAGCACATGCTGAGGGTGAGAAATCAGGGAAGATACGAATATGGTTATTTTCAAATATAATCTCTTGTTTTTGTCTGAGAAGTGACATTACATTAAATTTAGATTGTAATTTAAATTATTTCAGCACAATGCTGCAAAAGACCAGAATGTGAAAAGTGATAATCCAAAATTAAACAAGGAGTACAGAAAAAAGTCATTTTAAACACACTTTATTCTTGAACCTCCTCGGGCATATGGGACCCGGGAGGTAAGTTCCCTGCTTGCTGACAACCGGCCCTGGGGGGACGCGTGTGTTTTGTGTTTAGCAGACAGGGACTGCCCGGATCCGCGTTGGTGGCAGGCGAGTGCTGGTCTGCGGAGCCTCAACAGCATGGCGGCAGTAGGAGACGCTGTGGAGGAGGAGACGTTGCAGCTCAAAAGAACACAAGCACGCCGCCGCAAAATGAAGAAGGGAAACAAGATGGCCGCGGACCGGAAGTCCCTCCCTGAGACAGGAACGGGATTGGACGGTGTGTCTTGTGTGTCTGCCGATGACTGGATAGAGATGGGACCAAGGAATGTCCATCTCAGGTTGGGGAAGGACCCGATTGGGCCGGAGGAAAGGCCCCACAGGAAGCATTCGGCGTATGTGACTGACAGTCAGTTAAGTCACTCACTTTCTGTGCTTGCCTGCTGCTCTGCGTGAGCTGGAGGTCTGCCTTCAACCCACAGAGTAGCTTTCACAGGTACTATGTGCCGTCCGTGCGGAGTTGCAGAAGCTGGAGAGGAAGACCGTCGCGTCAGTGCAGACGCTACGTGCGTGGACAGAACGGCATGATGCTGGATCCTTCGGCCGGAGCGGTATGGTGGGGATGGTGAGTAGAACCGACCCCGTTAAGCATAAGGGAGATCCCACTGAAAAGGCCCACGATGTGAATGAACGAGGCGCCCCAATGCCTATGGAGCCCTGGGCCTCAGGGGGGAAGAGGATCGGGGACACCCGGAGTGCTTCCGGGTGTGCAGCTGGCACTTCCACCACACTGGGGTGTGCCGGCGAAAGATTGTTGGGAGGCACCTGGAGCACATCCGGGTGATTATAAAAGAGGCCGCCTCCCTCCATTGGTTGGCTGGAGTCGGGTGAGGAGAAAGACAAGATCTTGGAGTGGCAAGAAGGTGGCCTGAAGAGTAAGTGAGGCATTGGACTGTTGGCCTGGACTTTTGGGAACTCTGGGGTTGTGTGGCACTTGTAAATATGTATAATAAACGTGTTATGGGTGACTTAAACATGTCCGCCTGTCTGTGTCCGGGCCGAGCTCCACAATATATATACACACACATATATATATATATATATATATAATATATAATATTGTAGCATATCATGGTTCAAACATGCATGGCTCAAACGGATTAACACTCTTCTTCATGACTGTTTTGGTTGGCTTGCTATCCTAATAAGGACTTGCTCACCCAGAATTTCAGTAAACTGAAAGGTGGACAGCTGTGCAAATATTCCACCACCAATGCAGTACAACATGGTAATAAGCACAATGAAAAACACAGAACTTTGTCTTCTCTCTGTCTCTTTTTGTTTCTTCCACCTCCACTTCTTCCTCAAACTTCGTCTTCTTCCTTCCAACTCTGACACCTTATAAAGCAACCGGAAGTGGGATATCTGGGGCATGATCTCCTTCCGGGCATACTTGCGGGTGTGGCGGCGGCTCTGCAGAGAAGGGCTCAGCCATTCTGCATGCATCACACTATAAAGCCTTTCCTGATATAGGCTTTCCATAAATTCCCATAAATTTCTATAAATGTTTAATTTTTCTACTATTCAAAATCTTTAAAATATTTTGATAATTTTGTTTTTTGTGCAAAAAATTCACTCAAACTGTGCTAAGTACGTGAACTAACTAGAAACTGACTCTGTCAAAAAAGATGGCTATCCAGGCATTGCTGTTCTGAAGGGAAATCTTTCTCTTTTTGTTCTAGAGACTTCAAGTGTAGTATAAATTATCATATAATGCTTTTTTAAAGTAAGCAGTAATGGAAAAAAAAAAACGTTAAAAAATGAATTAAAAAAAAGCGGATGCAGGCATCAGATCATTGTAATACCCTCTGACACTAAACATCATCTGACAAACTACAGCAGTTTATATTTATCATATTTACTTGCGTATAAGTTGGGTCTTGAAACCCAAACTCGATAATAAAATCATCTTATATGCCTGTTCAAAAATACATTTTTTTTTTTACATCTTCTTGCTTCCTCCAATCTCGCACTAGTTTCTCAGACACATCGAATTTTGTTGCAGCAGCACAGTTACCAATTTCTTTTGACACTTCAATGACTTTTAATTTAAAACCAGCTTCATATTTTCTTCTGATCGAATGCTCCATCGTAGATAAGGGATGCTCTTACGATAAAGGTGTATGAGGGTGTGAGATACAAAAAATAAAACAGTGCAAATGTCGATCCGGAATAGTTCGGTTATTACCATGTGGTTACGTAGGCACAATACATTGAAAAAAAGGCAGTGTGCTCTGTGGTTCTCTCTCATGTGGATGTTAACATATCATAATCTCTTGGACCAATAGCGTGAGTTTTCTACATTTGACTTATACGACTAACATTATAAAATACCGGAAATTATATGGTAAAATCAAGCCCCAACTTATACGTGGGAGAACTTAAATGCGAGTATATACAGTATGGTAAACCTTAAGTTAACAGACAGGCCTCCCAACCATCAATTGCTCAGGAAAATATATTGACTACAAACTGCTTGAATTGAAATATCAACACCTCAATTACTTTGAGGTGAATTGGACAAACCGAAACAACACAGAAAGAACATATAGATTGCAACACACCGCATGACTGTGGTGTTTCCCAGTAGAAGCACTAACCACCACATAGCCAGATTTGTTTTGGACAGTATGAAGCCGACAAACAATTGAAAAAACAATTTCCTATACCTCATCTTTCTGCACCAGGACTCTGCACTTCTTTAAACAAGGGCATCATATTGTTAGCTTCTTTTCTTCGAGCTAAAAGAAGTACACACAAAAGGCTTCCATGGTGACTTTTTAAATCTAGCACTGTTAGGTGGAGATTCCAATCGGCATAATGTCTTGTGCTCAATGCATTCATTATAAAACTGTGTTCTATTATTTTCAAAATAATTTGGCAACCTTTAAAGACAGCAAGTGGTACTGGACTTTTCATATATCTTTGCTGAGTTGAGCTCCAAAGATTTGATTAGGAAAAGCTTGAACCGAAAGTGCAAGGGTGTAATTAAAAAGTAAAATAAAAGCCAGTCCTAATTTTAATGCTGTGAGTAATGGGCGGTGCATCTCAGTTTTATAGCAGAGGGACCAGAAAGAACAGAGTCAGTTTCCCTCCAAGTGTGGTTTCTTGGGGATACTGGAGAAAAGAGAGATGATATCACTAGTGACATTGTTCCCTCGTGTCCCGAAGTGGTATTGTTTACCTCAGAATAACATGGAAGGCAAACCTCAGATGTACATACGTGACAATGTGTACACTCCCCCAAGGGTAAACCTAGAACACTATAGGGCCAATAGAGCTACCCCAATGAGCCCAAAAACAGCCTTGTAGCACCAGGCACGAAGATATTTCACATGCTACAAAAATAATATTTCTCCTAGATAAGAAATTCCATTGAGCTTATGGTGGAAATCTGAAAAATAAATTGTTTAAGAAGCCAAATTTCAAGGTTGTCATAATCATTTTAACAAGAAATTAAATTACAGTGGGAAGCTTTTTACTTATTTTGCACAAGAGTTGGTGAGGCTGTTTCCCACAGGTCGTTATGCAGATGCACCACTGGTCACCATTCTAACTTTTCATTTGTCATCAGACATTGTTTAAAATGGGTGCAGTGAGGTAACATTAGACATGATGGTACATTAAAAGTAATTTAAAAATATTTTACTACAGTAACAGTGTTTGAGATGGTAAGCAATATTTTATTATCTTAAACCATAACTTTTTGAAACGCGTCATTTTTCAATCACTAATGACACAAACATGTCCTCATACTTTTGACTTTGTTCAAAAGGAATCATCATCATACCCAAAAAATCCCAGGTGGGGCCACCAACTACATTTCAGAATTACATTTTGGAATTAAACATAGCCTGTGGTGTTCCCCGAAATCCAGAATCTGTGCATTTTGGTGGAATATGGTAGTATGGATTTGGATACCAGTCAGACACAAGCATGAAAATGATTTTAGGTACTTTCTTGTTATACAGGGGGTGGAGAGACAACACAAGGCTACACTCTGCATTTACAAAGTACATAAGATGTTTAGCCAACTTGCAGGTTAGCACAGTATCTTTTTCCCTTGCATCTGAACTGAAGTTATGTGTACTAATAAATATTAATAAATCCACAAATGAGGTGTGATGGTCTGGGTCAGCTCCAGAATCTCAAGTTGCTTCTGGGGGCCTCTTGAACCCGGAGCCAGTGATAACGTAAATGAGTGTTTAATTTACAAAAAAAAAAAAAACAAGTATTTAAAATTGCAGAGCTCTAATTAGACCGTAATTAAATAATCCATAAAATCCTGTGATTGTGGAGGTTGAAATGTCCAAAAAATAAATTGAATATAAATTAGGTTAAAATCTCAGGCAGAATCTGCGCTTTAAAATCCAGTCGCATCCCAAAGTGTCACCTTTGTAAAAACTGAAGTGTACCAACAAGCACAGTTAACAATAACATGGCTCAGGTGCCCATTGCCAGTCCCTCGGCATTCGGTGGGGAGCCACACCAAGCCTTGCTCCATCTCTCGTCCACTGCATAGCACATCCTTATACATCTTTATACATCATTATAGATCATTCAGCAGGAGCGACACCTGCCCCTCAAGTGCCGACCGTATACTACTATCAGGGTATTCTCTTCTGACCATCTTCTTCCATTCCATTCGCACAAGTTCCTCTTCGATCCTGCCTCTTTCTCTTTCATTAACCTATGTTCCTTCTTCCATTTTGATTCTGTTGTGCAGGCTCCCTTATTGAAACAATTGGGTCCAAATGCTGTCCTCCACCTGCTCTGAGGTATAAATGAAGTACTTGACTGACCCGCTTGCATTTGCACGTGACTGCATGATCAACCAAACACCCCAAATACCTCAGAGTAGTGTATGCATGCTCACCTGCACCCACTTGGACCCTGCATGCTCCAGGACTCCCAATTAATTATTTAAAATTCTGAATGCCATGAACCTCTCTCATCTCCACAGGTTGATACTAACTTTGTAGTTTTGCTAAGTTTTGCCTGAAGGAGCTGCTACTTAAGTTGATATTTTCTTTTACTGCATCAACATTTCTATATTTGTGAGACAGTGTCCTAATTTACAATTTTTAGCTGACTTGGCATCATGGAAAAGGACTTCTAAAGTAGCTTCAACTTACTTATTGCTAGTTCAGCCAAAGCAGCTCCACACTTACTAAAGCTAAACCCCTATACCTATTACTTGTGACAGTATTCAAGATTAATTTTCTGAGATAATTATATCTGTATGTTTATCTTATGAAATTAATACACAGCAATTAAAAAACAATTATCAAACAGTGCATTTTAACTTGCTAAAAAGAAATATGTACTGTAAAATGCTAAATAGTGTAAAAAGTGGGATATATTTTAAAGATCAAAAAAAGGCATCACAGAGAAGTGCTCATAAATCATAAAATATTATTTATTTCAGTAAGATCATTTTTTAGATGAATTAGCTTACTGTGGCTTGAGGCAAGCTCAGAACATTGAGACATGTTGTTACTGCTGTATCAAGTTAGTGTAAGAATGATGTCCTTGAGAAAGAAATACAGAGTTAAGTGAAGTTAAGCTTAATTGGACATTTTGGGAATTGTTTAATAGACTGAAACCTATAGTATAGTATATATTTTGGTTCAGGACCAAAAGTGGCTTGTAAAATACTATCCAGGGACTGGAAAATATTACTACACTGCAAAAATACATTAGTTTCTTTAAAGAAACATATTAATAGGTACTGTATAAAAATATTTTTTCTGTGTCTAAACACAAATTAAACGTCTGATCGCAATTCCGACCTATTTAATACTAACCAAATGTAAAGATATTGTAAATGTAAATATTTACATTTATTAAACTACAATTTAGCAAAAGGAAAAAAAAGTATCAACATGAATCACAACTCAACATATTGTACATTTGTAAATTTTTGTATTGAAATTTATTAGTATTGGATATGTTTAAAAATTTAAGTATTTTCTATAAATATTGCCTAGAATTCCATTAGTACAATTAAGATGTATCATAGGCTCTGTCCTTTTTCACTACTACTATCAAATTAGTTTTCAATGTGAGTGGTGTTATAGGCAACATAGATAGCATTAAGTGATGTATATCCCCTGTAATAGGAGAGGGCACTGTACTGAGGTTCCAGCCATGGATGGAGGGTGTGCCTATTCCTGCCCTGAGCTATAAAATGGATGGATCTGGGGAAATGCTATAGACTATTCAGTCCCCGATATGCTACAATGTAAAAAATGCATATGCAAAAACTAGACAAAAAACTTTAAATGGGAGTTGTTTTGCTTTTATTTAGCAAAAAAAATCTGCCAGTGAGATAAAGAAAATTTTCTTGACAAGATTTCTTAAAGTAAGCGAAATGATCACAAATACACATTTTTTGATATGTCAATAATTCTTACAATAAGGAAAACGAGATTTAATGCCATGATATAAATAATTTTCCACTTGCTTAAATTTCAGTTTTTTGGAGTGTAGGTGGCAGCACTCCTGGGCTGGTACACCCATGGAGGCACACATGAAGTATGTTGGGAATGTAGTCCCATTGGACAACCATGCTATATGCCGTGTGTGCCACCAGGGCGAGCTATAAGGAAGAACTTTCCCAACTTTAGTGGGCTTCCACCTGACTTAGAAGTGCTTCCCAAGTGCAATATTGTAGCACTGGAAGTGCTCCCAGTTCCAGCATAAAAAGGAGGCCACTTCACCTCCAGAGACAGCTCAAATCAGGAGGAGTTGAACAATACTTGCCTGGGAGGTGTGGAATGAGTATAAAAGAACAGTGAACGTCAGTTCTGTTTAACTTGTGTTGGACTATTTGTGGAAAAGCCCATAAAAGATATTTGTGAACATTAAACAATTTTATTTGAAGTCTTGACTGTGTTGGTGAAGTTGTGACTAAGGGTTTGGGGTGCTGTAACGTTCTCTAGTGGTCACGCCTCTTAAACTGGATCTTTATGACATTCACATCTGCTTACTGCAAACACTAAAAGACCCTTATTAATTGACAGACATTTTCTAGAGACAGAGACATGTCAATGGAAGCAGAAAGTAATTAACTGTACAAGTTGTAATCGGTATAATCAATATATCAAGCCTTTACAATTTAATAAAGTATCTATCTATCTATCTATCTATCTTCTGAGGAAATTGTAGCGATACAGTTTTCAAGACGATTTGTGAATGCTCACATAACTTGTTTGGCCATTCATGGGGAATAGTGGAATTTCGTGGCAATTAACGTCCTTGAGGGCTTTAAGGTTATGAGGTTGGTGTATGTATACTTTCAACTTGAGATAGCCACACAAGAAGAAATCACACGGAGCGAGATCAGGCGAACTTGAAGGCCACCCGACATCGCTGCGCAGGAAGATTAGCTTCCCCAGAAACATCTCCTACACAACTTTCCTGGATGTCCGCGCCATATGAGCTGTTGCTCCATCCTGTTGAAAACAGGTATCCACCACATCCATTTCTTCCAGATGGGGCCGCAAAATGTTCTCTAGCATTTCAATTATAATTAAGGGACTCATGCAAAATCCTCCTCAAAGATGTGTTGGAAATGCCTAAAGCAGAAGCATGTCTATGCACTGAACATCTAGGAGACTCCAAAATTGATGCCCTTACAGCTTCGATGTTTTCAGGCATTTGTACAGTCCTAGGATGGCCTGGAGATTTTCTGTTCAATGTTGTACCTGTCTGTCTAAATTTAGCCACCCAATGAAGAATTGTTTTCTGATATGGAGCATCACCATTAGGGGGAATGCTGAAGTGTGTTCGGAAGGCATGTTGCGTAGTGATGATGGATTCATTGTTTTTGAAGAACACCGGACCAAGGCATGTTGCTGACTGAAAACTACAAAGGATCACCAAGTGTGTGGTACTTCATTTTGGCTCACCCTGTATTTATATATTTGAAAAAGACTTGATACCCTTCCCAGCAACAGCATCATTCTGAAGTTTTAAAACACATTTATTAATACATGAGTAGAAAATGGTACAAGCAGAAGATTCTTTAGATTATTGTAAGGCTATCAGAGGAGTTTCCCTTCTCAGCCTACGTTAAGATGGGAAGAACTGGAAGCACTGAGGCAACAGAAGAAATAAGTAAGAAAATATTTTTTCATATTCTTCAAAACTGTGTAACAATAATGATATCCTTGTAGTATTTTTAGCCTATTTAATATTTTTATTAATAGAAATAGGATTAAAAACAAAGTTAACATAAAAAGCAAAGATAAAAATGATCAAATAATTTTACATTATATGCACATATTGGACACAAGAAAAGTATGTCAAAAAGAGTTTCTTTAGGAATATAAAAAGTAAGATCACAAAAGACATGTAGTGGTATTATATGTTCAAGATAACAGCTCAAAAAAAAGTGGCACAGGCAAAGTAGTCCCCAGCTAGAGCCGTAGGGGAGTCCATTTGGTATCCCTATTCAGGTACTGCCTAGGTAGGAACAAGATAATAAGGTTGCTTGCAGGCCTCTGGTTAGGTTGTCTGTTTAATTAAACTATAACAAAAATAATTCAGATATATAAAAATATAGTTGGAAAAGCAAAATAAACATGACATTATTTGAGGAAAATAATACTAGGTTTTTAAAAATAAATACATTTAATAAGGCAATTATTCACCTTACCTAACCACTTCAAAATAAAAAAAAAAATTATGAGTGAACTAGAATTGAGGAAAAGAAGAGTAATCTGAAATTAGACATTACACAATGATATTTATAGGAAGACTAAAAGGTTAAGCGTTTAAGAAAGCTTATTCCATAATCATGAGAGCAACAGTCTTGATTTGCATGGTGATGGTTTAACTATTTCTGTCCATCCATTTTCCAACCCGCTGAATCCGAACACAGGGTCACGGGGGTCTGCTGGAGCCAATCCCAGCCAACACAGGGCACAAGACAGGAACCAATCCCGGGCAGGGTGCCAACCCACCGCAGGACACACACAAACACACCCACACACCAAGGCCAATTTAGAATCGCCAATCCACCTAACCTGCATGTCTTTGGACTGTGGGAGAAAACCGGAGCGCCTGGAGGAAACCCACACAGACATGGGGAGAACATGCAAACTACACGCAGGGAGGACCCGGGAAGTGATCTAATTGCGAGGCAGCAGCGCTACCACTGCGCCACCGTGCCACCCCTTAACTATTTCTAGCACTATAAATCATCAAATTAGGACTGCACATGATTGCCATTATGCTGGCTGTGTAAGAGAACATGTTCTAAGATTACTTGTAAGGCTGTGTTTTCCTTTGTTATCTAGTAAATAATGAAACTTTACTCAGGATTAAAAATTGTGCCAATATTTTTACAAATTAAGGTTAATGATAATAAGTTAACTATGAAATGATATACACAGGCAATGCAAACTTTAAATAAAATGACACAGGAAATGATGTTATACCAATAATATGTCTCAAGGGAGGTTGAATGGACTGGCTATGATTTCTGTTGAAAAGGAAGTGGCAGAGTGTTTGGATTAAAAAGATTTAATAGGAAAATTCACTGCACTGAATGATAGGAAAATACCATTTTTGAAATAATCTGCTGTGATCTTTATGAATATGCCTTATATTTTACATAAATGATGCTAATATTTTAATGAGTCATAATGTGTTGGAGGGGTTTCATTGTTTAATGTGTTTTGTGGCCAAAGAAGCTTCTTTTCTTGATAAATAATGAGAAGAAAGTAATAATTCCCCATTATTTTTTTACTGCAGATGTGTTTTTTTTCCCAAAATAAAGTTAACACATTTAAGACATTATATGACAATAATAGGAGGATTATATCATAAAGGGGCCCTGATCTTGCAGTCCCCCAGTTTCTGATGTTTCTCTAAATTTAAGCACATTTTATGACTCTTGGACTACAGTATTTAAACAATATACATGCCTTTCATAAAAAAGGCCAATTATATTAGAAGAGTATATTTTTTCACCAATTTCACCCAATAGCAAGTCCTCAGTTTGCCTTGACTTGCTTTAATACAGATGGTTAAATATAAATTAACATTGCATATTTCTCAAATAAAAAATATTGTTTGTTTTTTCTTTTTGTTTTTGTCTGAATGCTATTTATATGATTTATCCAAGTAAAGGGTGTTTTACTTTCAATTAACTTATTTAAACTTACTGAAATTAAGAAGAGAAATTTTGTAATTTTTATTGAAGATATTAGATAAAAATAGGCAGAATTATAAGATAAACATAGTAAAAGGGAAACAAGCATTTTCTGCATAACTCAATGGGTGAACACTACTTCAGTGCACTTGCTGTATTTAACTGAATTAAATTACAGTATATACCCCCAAGGCAGTACATTATGTAGCACCTGCCATGAACAATTAGTTATGGTGTTTTCCACAATGAAAATTTATCATTCTAAGTAAGACTATTAATGAGTTACAATTATGGGCTTACTTTGAGATTGATTGTTTTAGTTTTTGGTGACTTTCAGTTGTGCAAAACACATTCAGTGTGTTTGTATCTTTGCTACACCAGTAAAAAACATTAAAGTATAGTTAACTGTTTTTACAATTAATATTTGTGGTGAGCTTATCTTGATAAAAAATTGATTTGGGCTGCAAACAATGAATGCATATGCAAACAAGTTAGAAATGTACGCATGGAGTCGCATTCAGGCATGTTCATTAAACTGAATGCTGAAGTATTTACACTTTTTTAGATACTTCCTCATAGAGTCAGTTATCGCAGTTTTGTTTATTAAATATTTTTTTAACGGTGAGTCATATCCAAAAATACAGTAACAATAGAATGAGTTTACATGTGTTAGTAGACTATATTAGTAGGTTACCAGTAAAGAATGTGCATGGATAGAGTGCACATATATGAACGCATTTAGGAGTAATTTCTCCTTGCTTAAAATCCATTGGCCTTGGTGCATATTCATTCACTGACATGTCTCCATAAGGATCATGCCATGGTTCATTTCACTAAGTTGGGAAAAGCAATGCAAATGGTGTTGCCTCTGAACCCAAATAAGGTGGAGCTGGCAGCATGAATGTACAGGAAATGGATAAGGCAAATGAGAACAAAAAGAGTGACTTAGAAGGAGCCATTTAGGCAGCACAGTAAGAGACCCATCCCCTTACGGTTGTTATGTTTCCATATTCCTCTTATTGTACATTTGCCCCCAGTAACAAAGTTTCCTATAACAAGCTAAATCCTGTAATGCATTATCTTTGTCACAACTAAAATGTTGTAACATTCTGTCTTCTGCTAAATGTTTTGATGAAGGTTTATATTTGAAACACAGTTGTTCAAAAGATGCAAATATATTCTCAAAATACAGATCTTTGAATGTGCCAATATTGCTTATATCTGATACATTAAAGACTGTGTATTTTAGGAGTGGCGAATGACTTCATCACTGATTCAGCAACAGTATGAGCTGGCATACCTTAAAGAGAAATTAAATCAGCAAAAATCCATTGTGTCAGTACTGGCAAAAACTGTGCATTGCTACACTAGTGTAAGAAGCGGGACAAGTAGGTAACATGCCAAGAACCACAGAGACTTAAAAATGGACTTGCTGGGCTCTTCTAAGTTCTAAATGGAAAGTTTTAAAATTGGAAATCTGGTACTTGGAAAGCCAGTGCCAGCATCAGTTCAGGAAGGAAGACAGCCTACAAACATTTAATGGTCAGATTAGCACCCAGAACAGCAGCATAATCACCCTTGGTGCACTCTTTGATGGCAGAACGCTCAACATCCCTGAGATATGAACCTACCACCAGCCATACAACTATAACAGATGACCACCCTGCCATTTCAAATAGTTTGTTGCAAGAAGCCAAAAATGGTCACTGGGACAGCTGACGACGTAAAGGCAGGGCTATGTAATGCCACTAGTTCTCGTATCAGGTGGGGATGACTTCAACATTGAGTTATTGGCAGTATGTCCTGGCATTCCATATTTAAATGAGCAGCTACATTACCATAGGGGAGCCGATAAAAGGCAAGGCTACTATAGCTGCACAATCAACATGCTAGCAAGGCTATTCAGAAATGTCCTTCTTAGAATAGTGCACTACCTAAAAGAGCAATAAAATGAGCAAAAAATCATTGGGTAAGCAAAGCAAAGTGTAGTGCTACAATATCATTGTCTTGCACTTCTGCAAATGACAATAACATCTCAGCTTTCAAGTGTCCCTGGCACTGGTATTATATTCTAAGTGTGTGTTAAACCACTGGAGTTTTACTTTGTTGAAGGCAATTAATGAGAAATGCTGAACACAGCAAAAAATATAGGGGGTATATAGTGCAACACATATATTCATAGGTGCTTTCCCACCTCAGGAACTTTTTTTCAGGAGCCAGGGACTTTTTAGAAACTCAAGGATTTCTGTAGCATTCCCACCACAAGAACTATGGCAATTTGTAGCTTCCGGTCCTTTTTTTAGCTCCTACTCCAGAATATGTGATTTTGTTCAAACAGGAACTATCATGGATGGGGCTTGTGTGATGTATTGTGTTGAGTGGAGCACCGCACTTCACACTGCATCACTCTTCATAGCCACCTCCCAAACAAGGCTCATTTCATATCATATCATATCTTCTTTGCATGTCATTTATATTGTATAAAGGTTACAGTTCCTCTTGTGCAGTGGGAACTCAACACATGAATGCGGACAGAAAACACAAATAACCCAGGGCCTATATCATAAAGTATCTCACTGGTTCCTGAAAACAAAGTTCCTGTGGTGGGAAAGCACCTCATGACAAACCAGTAGGTACAACTAAGTAACTATCTGATTCATTCTATAATTTTATATTCACAATTGAAAGTTAAGTAATGTCAGATATCGGGTTTAAATCTTTGAAGAATTTTTTTTGTTTAGTATTAATGAGAGGAGTTTGTTCATATCTTCTTATATAATACGCTACCATGGCTGTCCAGGATTTTAAATGACCTGTAGCTCGCAAACCATTTGAACAATTGACCTGAAATTTGATGCACTTATGCTACGTGATGTCTACTATCCTCTTTCAGGGTGATGATTGACCTCCAAGGTTATTCCTGTTTTTATTTGTATTTTATTTTATTGTAGAATCAACTCTCGGCAGCGGCCAGCAGGGTGGCCGTGCGTTGCATGCGTATGGGCGCCACTCTCATCCCTACCACCTCCGCTGTCACTTCCCATTCCCCTTCATATCAAATCATTCTTGAGACAGATTGAAGACTTAAGTGCCAGCTTAACTGAAAAATTAACAAAAATGTACTAAGTAATTACCACACAAACACTGACTTAATTAGTTTTAATGCAAAAAGATGCCAATGAAAGAAGAGAAGAAGTGGGCCGCTAGGGAGGAGAAAAGAAGAGCTGCTCAGGAAGCAGCAAGCGCATCAACATCTGAGCTAACGAATGCTAAACGTACAGAGAAAGAGTATGAAAACTATGAATGCTCAAGTCAAGTGTATTCACTGCAGGTTCTCGTGCAGTGCACCATTACTGGTATATTATAATGCACTAGATTTTTCTTTTAACCCTTTCTACCCTAGAGTTTCTGTTTTTATGGAAAAAAATATTTTGTGAGATATGCTACCTTTGGGGTGTCTAGGAAACTCAAAAATGAAAAAAAAAAAAATATATCACTATATTATACAATAGCTCTCAAATACTTCTATCTTCTTGAGGGAATAAAATTGAAAGTGGAGCTACTATGTGGTGCGCACATTTTCACTTCTGTGTTTCATGGACTGTATGCCAGTCTCTCCAGTCTGCGCTAATAGTAGTACACCCAGTTCCAACGGCTGCAAACGTACCTGTGCTTTACAAAAATGGCTGCATATTTATGTACTAGTAATAGAATGTCAGAGCCAAAAAGGTTAATTTGTGAAAGATTTGAGTAGGTCCTGTGATGGACTGATGTCCTGTCCAGGTTTGTTTCCTGCATCTGGCCTCTCATGACACTAGCTTTTTCTGACAGAAAATGTAAACTTCATCTTGTCTGTTGGGCAGAGTACATTGACATAAATAGATAAAGCATGGCTTCATATGGTTCAGCTGGCTGTTGACAAAACATAATAGAAATAAAAGAAAAATTGGCATTGGTAGAAAAAGCCTTTTGACGGACATAATAAATGTGAAGGAATATTGAATAAAGTTTAGATTTGTAGGCACAGTGGTGGAGAGAAGTTGGTGTTTCTAGGATTTGCAGGGATCAAGGTCTTAACCCACTCTTTGATTGTTACACTCGGTGTTACTCATTTTTGTAATATATGAGCATTCCCCCTTGGGGTCCCATGTGAGTCAAACATATTGATAAAATCAAAATGTATTGGGTTCCTCTTAAGGGTGTCAAGCTTATTTGAGTAGTGGTGTAGGATGGTCAAAAAGATCAGGAAGATAGATCCGGAACTTCAAGAACAAGGGCCCCTGAAATCCCCTCCTCCTAACTCCACTGTATAGAGGGCAATCCTGGACATAAATGACTGCAAAATGTAAAAGAGTACAAGTGGATTTAAAAAAAAAAACATACACTGTGATTTCTTTTTTTAATTAATTTGGGTAAGAGGCAAGGCCAAAGTATTTTATTCATTGAGATTTACAATGAATCCTCTATGGGCTCAGTAGGCAATCTCTTTCAGCCAAAATTGTTTCAACAAAGGGATGATTGATTGACTCTACAGTTCTGCTTGCTGAGGATGAGCCAATTAATTATTAGCTAAACATCTGCTTACTCATTACAAATTACCTGTTTAAAAAATTGTAACAATAGTGTTACATTAACAAAACAGGGTAGGTGATTGTATCAGTTTATCAAAAAGACACAATAATAATGTCCTTGCTAAATGTTAGCAGTATTAATTTAATGGCAACTATGTGCCTATATGGAAAATCAAGTATTTTCATTAAGGAAATAATTCATTTTTAACTAGGAAATTGCCTGTGATTAACAGATTGTTTAAGGGTAAGGTAATACGATTAATAAAGGAAGAGTTAGCACACTCACTTGTGAACTGGGGAGGAAAGCAAGTACTGTTAAAGAACACCTACCAGCATTTCTGCAACTCCTTGTTTATTCCACTTTCAAACTTTTAAATCAGTGGTTTTCAAATGTCATCATGAGTGACAGTGTTGTCATTATTGAAGTTGATTGGGTTTTTATGAATGTGAACACATTTTAGGATCAATGCTACATGATTTTTTTTTGCCATACTCCTTGCACTTTATATTATCCTGAAACATCTAGCTAATATAAACTATACTATTTATAGATTATAACTCAGTATCTAACACTGCTTAACCAGCAAAGCTGCCTACCAAGCTCCTCAACTTGAGACTTAATGTCACCCACCATAACTGGATTTTGCACTTTCTAACTCACAAACCTCAGCGTGTGTTCACTGGGACAATACTCTACACTGGCACTCAACATAGGCAGTCCACAAAGTAGTGTGCCGAACTCCCATTTGTAATCTTTGGTGACCTGTGACTCTGTGGCCAAAACCAGGGGTAACCACTGCTGGCCTGATTGCCAACAATAATGAGACAGCTTACAGAGAAGAAGTTTACCAACTGACTCACGGTAAAGAAAGCAAACAGTACTATTACAGGAGTCAGCCATTCTACACAATTACTTTTCTTACTCCTCCTTTTGGGCATATGGTACAGGACCATTTCTATCCACAAGTCATGATAGTACTGTTCTAGTAAGATTAAAAAAATACTGTACATTTTCATGAATATATCTATATATAAGGTGGTGGTTGAGGTTTTAGACTTCAAACCCTGAGGGGTGTGCTGAAATCTCACTACTGACACTGTGGCCATGAGCAAGATACTTCACCTACCTGTGAGCCACTTGGAAAAACAAAAGAAATGTAACCAGTTTTGTAAGTCCCTTTGGACATAGTGTTGGACAATTTAGTTAATAATATATTTATAATTATGCTGTTAAATATTGTGACAGGCGGCCACGGCCATTAACCAGCCAGGACGCCAGCTGGATGGAAGGACTGGGAAAGAGGGCATCTGCAAAGCACTACCTCCCCCGGAACATTAGAGGGCAGTCCTCCTGGGCGGCTGTGGCACCATGGACCCCACAGGGCATGCTGGGAGTTGGAGTTTGGCACAGGCCTGTTGGATTCTGTGGGGACCGCCAGGGGGAGGTGCAGAGCCCAACTTTGGGCTTTCACCACACCTGGCATTGATTCGAGGTCTGATTAATGATCCACCTGGAACACTCCCAGGACCAGCTTAAAAGGAGCCGCCTCATTCTATTGAGGGAATCAGAGTCGGGGGGAGGTGGACAAAGCTTGACAAAGAGGGAGTGGAAGCAGAAGGATTGAAATGTCAGAGACAAGAGAAGAAAAGACTGTGCTTTGGTGTTTCTATTGTTTTGTGCTCTCGGGAGCTAGGAAAGTGCTCTACATGTGAAAATAAAGAGTGTCGTGTGTTGCACCAGCATCTCTACCTGTCAGTGTCGGGTTTGAGCAGCTGTACGCATCCCTGGACTTCACAATATCCAGTATAAAACTGTATATATATACCAAACCGGATTCCAAAAAAGTTGGGACACTAAACAAATTGTGAATAAAAACTGAATGCAATGATGTGGAGATGGCAAATGTCAATATTTTATTTGTAATAGAACGTAGATGACAGATCAAACGTTTAATCCGAGTAAATGTATCATTTTAAAGGAAAAATATGTTGATTCAAAATTTCACAGTGTCAACAAATCCCAAAAAAGTTGGGACAAGTAGCAATAAGAGGCTGGAAAAAGTAAATTTGAGCATAACGAAGAGCTGGAAGACCAATAAACACTAATTAGGTCAATTGGCAACATGATTGGGTATAAAAAGAGCTTCTCAGAGTGGCAGTGTCTCTCAGAAGCCAAGATGGGTAGAGGATCACCATTTCCCACGATGTTGCGCAGAAAGATAGTGGAGCAATATCAGAAAAGTGTTACCCAGCAAAAAATTGCAAAGACTTTGCATCTATCATCATCAACTGTGCATAACATCATCTGAAGATTCAGAGAATCTGGAACAATCTCTGTGCATAAGGGTCAAAGCCGTAAAACCATACTGGATGCCTGTGATCTCCGGGCCCTTAAACGACACTGCACCACAAACAGGAATGCTACTGTAAAGGAAATCACAGAATGGGCTCAGGAATACTTCCAGAAACCATTGTCAGTGAACACAATCCACCGTGCCATCTGCCGTTGCCAGCTGAAACTCTACAGTGCAAAGAAGAAGCCATTTCTAAGCAAGATCCACAAGCTCAGGCATTGTCACTGGGCCAGGGATCATTTAAAATGGAGTGTGGCACAATGGAAGACTGTTCTGTGGTCAGACGAGTCACGATTCGAAGTTCTTTTTGGAAATCTGGGACGCCATGTCATCCGGACCAAAGAGGACAAGGACAACCCAAGTTGTTATCAACGCTCAGTTCAGAAGCCTGCATCTCTGATGATATGGGGTTGCATGAGTGTGTGTGGCATGGGCAGCTTGCATGTCTGGAAAGGCACCATCAATGCAGAAAAATATATTCAGGTTCTAGAACAACATATGCTCCCATCCAGACGTCATCTCTTTCAGGGAAGACCCTGCATTTTTCAACAAGATAATGCCAGACCACATTCTGCATCAATCACAACATCATGGCTGCGTAGGAGAAGGATCCGGGTACTGAAATGGCCAGTCTGCAGTCCAGATCTTTCACCTATAGAGAACATTTGGCGCATCATAAAGAGGAAGGTGCGACAAAGAAGGCCCAAGACGATTGAACAGTTAGAGGCCTGTATTAGACAAGAATGGGAGAGCATTCCTATTTCTAAACTTGAGAAACTGGTCTCCTCGGTCCCCAGACGTCTGTTGAGTGTTGTAAGAAGAAGGGGAGATGCCACACAGTGGTGAAAATGGCCTTGTCCACTGTTCCCTCTAAGCTGCGCGATTGCGCGGCCGCGCAAAAGCAAAACTCAGGTTGCGCAAAAGTTTTTATCTGCCGCGCAAAAATCATTAATATATTAAACATATTTTTATATATTTAGTTAATGTTACTCACATTCTGCTAATAAAGTTTTAAAGTCTATATTCAAACCGCAAAACCTATGTTTTTTGCTCTATCGGTACATAATTTATATAACATAAGATATCTATGGGTTGCGCGTTTTTTACGTCATTTACATGTCAGTGTTGAGTCTGTTGACTTCCGTTTCCCGTGTTCTGTTTATTTCTGGAAGATCCGATCCAATATTTAGTTAATAAATTGTTATTTAAAGCTAGTAAAATGTCGAAACGCAGTTTTGAAGAAAGCGAAAGCGATAAGGGGACGAAAAAGAAAGTCTGCGTAAAATTTAAGGAAGAATGGTTGCAAGAATATGTACAAGCCGACATGCCAGATTCAACCGGTAAGCGACGCACATTTCTGAGAAAAAATTTTAAATATAATCCAGTGACATCTGAAGTTGTCTGTATCATCTGCGAGCGAGCGAATGCCCAGTGCGATTTAGCTTACGGGAAGCGATGGGATGAATGGAAACTTGACTATTTAAAACGTCATTTGCTTCAGAAAGTTCACGAAAAATCTGTTAATACATTACGAAGTCAGCGTCGAGGAACAATTAGGACCTTGTTGAGCGAAACCCGAGAAGACAGAGAGAACAGAATTGAATTGTCTGAAAGAAAATCGGCTGACGTTGAAGAAGTAAAAATTCTTATTGATAATGTCCTTCTTGCAATAAATTTAAATTCCTCAATGCTGTCTGTTCAGGAGATCCATAATCACACTCTCATTATTGATGAAAGTACAGACATATCTGTGAGCAAAATGTTAATTCTTTATGTAAAATTTAGAAAAGCAGAGGAGACATCTTACTGTACTATGTTTGCTGGGATTCTGAAGCTTACAGAATGTACAAGTCAAGCTATATTAGAAGCCATTATGCAATTTTACAAAGAGAACAATCTGGATTTGATGAAAATGATAATGTTTACGTCAGACGGGGCTTCCGTAATGTTAGGAAAACATAACGGTGTTGCTGCAAAACTTAGACAATCTATTCCATATTTACTTGAGCAGCATTGCGTAGCACATAGAGAGGATTTAGGACTTGATGACGCATGGAAACATGTCTCTTTAATGAAAGACATTGAAACCCTAATATGAACAGTCTATACTATTTTTAATCGTTCATCTGTGAAGAAATCCCATTTTGAGGAACTCTGCCAGGCTGCAGAACATGATTCAGTTGCATTCAGACCACTACATGAAGTCAGATGGCTTTCTAGACATTTTGCCGTGAGAGCCATGGTCAAGAACTATGATATGTTGATTCAATATTGCAGGGAACAAGTTGAAGAAAGCAATGACCCTATCCACAAGTACTGCTTCGAAAAGTTGACCAAACCAGAGTATCGTGTTGCCATAACTGTTTTGAATGAAGTACTAACAGAACTGGCAGAGTTATGTCGACTTCTTCAGAGAAGTAACCTGACAACTATAGAAGCGTTCCAGTTTACCAAAGCCAGAATTAAGAAACTTCGATCACAGTATCTTGGTGAAAACATTCATTTCTCAGCAGAAGTTGATAACTTAATGACATCATATGCGCTTCCGGTCGACACCACTGCCGTTGTCTGTTTTATAGAGAGAGTTTGTGATGACTTTAACAGTAAATTTTCCTGACAATGAACTCGGTGATTGGTCTGTTTTTGATAAAGATGCTTTCACTGCTTCTGAAAATTTGAATAATTTCTTATTTGGATCAGACAAATTTGAAAAGTTGGCAGCAAGATATAGCATATTACTAAACAAGCAAGAAACAGATTTTAAGAAGAACTTGATTGCTCAGTATGTAGACTTTAAATTGATTATTAGTGAGAAGCAGGCAACAGGTGCCCTTAAGAATTTTGATGACATGGTTGCTTACACTAGGCAACAGGAGCAGTTAACTGACTTGTCTCAGCTGCTGGACATTTGTGCTACCTTCCAGGCGTCCAGCGCTGATTGCGAGAGAGGGTTTAGTTTGATGAATCAGATTAAAACAAAATCAAGAAATCGCTTACAAGTCGACCATCTGGATAACCTTATAAGGATCAAACTTTACTTATCAGGACATACAATTAATTTGAATGAAGTTTATTCTTTCTGGAAGAGCAGCAAAGGACAACGAATTGTTTCTACAGCTGAATGAGCTGATATGTGAATTTTGAAAAATTATATTTGAAATTAATCAATAATAAAAACTAGTTTCTCGAATATTTTCTTCTAGTGTGAATTTGTCTTTCTCTGCATGTTTTATTTTCACCCCAATATTTTGCACAAAAAAAAAATTACAGAGAAAAATTTTGTACACGCATGTATGCCTTTGCACAAGCACCAGTCAGCCTTAGAGGGAACATTGGCCTTGTCCCAACTTTTTTGGGATTTGTTGACACCATGAAATTCTGAATCAACATATTTTTCCCTTAAAATGATACATTTTCTCAGTTTAAACTTTTGTTCCGTGATTTATGTTCTATTCTGAATAAAATATTAGAAGTTGGCACCTCCACATCATTGCATTCAGTTTTTATTCACGATTTGTATAGTGTCCCAACTTTTTTGGAATCCGGTTTGTATATATATATATAATATATATATATATATATATATATATAATAGCAGTAGAGGTTCTGACCCACCTCTTGAACCCTCAGGTACCACTCCAAACACCAAGTAAAAGTCCAAGACTCTTTTATTCTTTTAATACAGTGCACCAAGCTCCTTCCCCTCTACACTATTCATACACTAATTAAGCAACAATCCTCCTCTCCCAGACACTTAGCTACCCATCCTCCCAGGTCAGCTCAGTGTCTGGGCTTTCCCAGAGTCCTTTTATACCCCCTGACCCGGAGGTGTTCGGGCCCAACAGTCCACAAGTCCTTATTCCTTCCGGGTCAGGGTAAATAGTCCGTATCTTCACCCCGGAAGCACGTCGTTTCTTCCTGTCACGGGATTATGACGCACTTCCAGGTTATAGGGCATATATGAGTCCACGGGCCTCCTGACAGCGACTCCCAGTGGTCCCCAGGATATCCAGCAGGGTTGTGCATAAAAACTACATAGTCCATGAGGCCCTGCTGGAATTCGGGGCCCGTCCATGCTGTCGGGAGAACTCCTCCTGGCGGCCTGGGGGTGAGGGCCGGAATATGAAGCCGACGATCCATCACTATATATATATAGTACAGGCCAAAAGTTTGGACACACCTCCTCATTCAATGTGTTTTCTTTATTTTCATGACTGAAGGCATCAAAACTATGAATGAAC
>JANRMT010062821.1:28258914-28287724 GCA_026402145.1 Polypterus bichir lapradei | reverse complement strand
TTTACCTTTTCGGCAATCGTTAACATCTTCTTCTTGCGCTTGGGCACGGCCCCTGAAGCAGTAGCAGATCGTTTTGGAGTCATAATGAAGGGCTTGACTATGCACAAAGATAAACACAAAAGAGCACAACTCTTTACACAGCGAAACACGTTGAAGCTGAATGAGCGAGACGAGACTTCCTGGTTAACACTGCATTCAGCACGCAGGAACTCAACTGCGTGCTCTGATTGGTTGGCTTCTCAGTCAGGAGAACTTAACTGCGTGCTCTGATTGGTTAGCTTCTCAGCCATCCGCCAATAGCGTCCCTTGTATGAAATCAACTGGGCAAACCAACTGAGAAAGCATGTACAGTAAGTAAAAAGACACATTGTCCACAGAACCCGCGAAGCAGCGAAAAATCAGCGTTATATATTTAGTTATGCTTTCATATAAAATCCGCGATAGAGTGAAGCCGCGAAAGTCGAAACGCGATATAGCGAGGGATTACTGTATACACAAAAACAAAAATAAAGCTGTCTTCCTCCAAAATAATCCAAGTCAGGAAGCTGCTACTCCAAACAGTGTATAATACAGGGTTTACTAAGAAAAATACTCAAAATGCAGAAAAAGAAAAGGGTTATATACAAAAATAAACAGTGAACTATTAATCACAACCCAATAAATACCTCCACCAAAGCTAATCCAGATGTATTTACATAAGAAGAAAAAATATTTACAAAAATCAAGGCCCAAGCAGTAGTGCTTGGTAAATTCAAGACAGTGTTCTACCAAGTAACTCTCTTTCTGCACGATCTAGTCAGAAGACCCCCCCAGTGGCTGAAAATTCCCTTTTGTATTCGGCACCCTAGTGCCGACCAATTAAGCCGTCGAACATCATCCTTCTACAGGCATGCGATGATATGGATGCATCTGTGAAAAGTGGCATTTCCCGCCCTGCAAAATTCCTATAAAACTGCGAGCAGCCTGTGCGCGCACATAGCTATGTCAGCATTTGAGACATGTACTGAGCTTCTCTCAAAAGTTAAAGTAAGCACTTTTTTTCCTTCCCTTTCCTGAGCTACTAAGACACTTCACACTTTCTGTTCTTCTTCTAGCACACGGGTGTCAAATTCTAGGCCTGGAGGGCCGCAGTGGCTACAGGTTTTCTTTGTAACCCTTTTCCTAATCAGTGTCCAGTTTTCACTGTAATTAACTTCTTTTCCCACTATTTTAATAGCCTTGTTTTTAAGGATTAAGTCTTCTGAATTGATTCTTTTCTTCATTAAATGGCAGTCAAACAGAAATGAGACCTGAAACGAGCCAACAGATGACCAGCTAAATTGGGGCTTCAAACTCCAACCAGTTCCTTAATGAGAAGCTGATTCTTGCTGTTAATTAAACCCGTTATTCAATTCCATGGCTTATTGCTGCTCTCTTTCTGCCACAGCAGACATTTCCAAAACTGTTAATATTCTGTTTTTTTTCTAAGAACTCCTAAAATGTTTTGGTAACCTGAGGGATCAACCTTACTGAGACCTTCATCTTTATTTTCAGATTTTGTTTGATGGGTACAGGTGAGCTGGTCATGTACTGCTTGTTTTATGTCTCATTACTGTCTAGTTGCTAATTAAGGAAAAAAACAGCTAAGGGGCTAATTAAAGCTAAGGCTAAAGAAGTTATTTGGCATCAAAAACTGGTCACTAATTACGAAGATGGTTAGAATGAAAATCTGCAGCCACTGTGGCCCTCCAGGACTGGAGTTCGACATCCCAGTTCTAGCACTACAAGGTTGCAGGAGGCACGGGTACGAGTGGAAGACAGACAACACCATCCCGGCCGTTCAATGGCAGAGCTGTCTTTCCTTTCTCACATGAAACCTGCTGCGACTCTCCCCAAAAGCTGCTGATAAAGTCTGCAAAGACGTCCCGCTGCAATTTCTAAATGGACAAAAAGGCAAGCTTTATTTCTATGTACTTTTTGTCCTTTTTTTCCCTAAAACTACTGCCAGTCTTTTAACACAGCAGAGGACACTAAACTAAATTTATTTAATGGCTGGTAATGTCTGTGAGGCACATTACTACAGGGTTACGAATAAATATTTGTAATACTGACCTTTTAGATAGCATTTGGTATGTACACATGGTTCTTTGAGACCCTGATGCCTTAGTTTTTGAAAATCAAAAGCAAATCAGTAGACATTAAAACTGAAAGACCTTATTAGCACAGTCATCTCAAAGATAAGTTCAGGATACTGATACCGTTCAGAGGTTCACGGCTACACAGAAAAAACAGAAAAATGAAAGCTTTGAGATACAGCTAGGTTAATGGCAAATCTTTGCATTGGAAAGGCTTAATGCTAATAATTATTTGAGATTTCTCACCTATCATGCAACAGAAGTGCTAAGGTTCCGAGTAACTAAGTAGCTTGTAAAGTAAAAGTAACTAAGTGCTTGCTAATGATGAGCAAAACCTGTGGAGTTGGCTTCACCTCTAGTTTGCCAAAATCAAGGAAATGTTTGCAAATTTGCAGAATTCCACAAAATGCATCGAAGTCAACAGAAAAGGAGGAACTAAACTAGTTTTGGGTGGATTATTAGGGTAAAAAAGTCTTTAAAGAATCCCTGAAGGCTAAGGAAAAGTCTGCTAACAATTCTGTACTGATTATTGTGGCCAAATATGTGATCTAAGCTGTGAAGCAGACAGACAGAATGAATACCACAAATAGGCCACAAACTAGCAATAAGTAAATAAAATATAGTATAGGTCATTGTGCTGAGAGTTTCCAATCTTGGGACATACATTAGTGATGCCCTAAAGCGGCAGCAATGGACTAGCTAGTTCCATTGTTTAAAGTCACAACTCCAGACACAGCAGAATGTCTTTTTCTTTGCAACTTTCTTCTTCAATCAAAATAAAGAAACATCATATAAGTAGTAATAAACCTTTTGTTTTTATTATGTCACAGGGTGTCTTGTGTTTTCTGAAGAGGGGAGGGCTCCTTTAAGGCTTGTTTTCAGTTGGTTGCTGGGCGCATGGCTAATTTGCATGTATAATCAGTGTTCAGGATCAGTGTTATTTATCCAGTGAGATTGATTGTGATACAGTGTTTTTTTGTTCATATTTTTGAATGCATGTGGAATGGAAATCTGGCAGTGTTTCTCAACCTTTGTGGCTTTGGATACATTTTTCCCTTTTTAAGTTATTTGACAACCCACATGCTACAATCAAAGACCACGGGGGGTTGAAACATCTGCCAGTGGAAGAAACAAGTGAAGTTAGAGATGGGGGGAAAAATTATCACTCAGCACTGTTCAGTAGATAGAGTCAGAGGGGGTTATTTTCAGGACATCTCAATGTCTGAAATGGCATTTTTTCCTTGTGTTCTCGCAACATAGTGATGGCCAAGACAACAACAATCTCACAATAGGCATAAGTGAAAGTTCAGCTCTGTGATGTCACATTGACCTTGCAAAGCATTATGGACCGTTTGAAAAAAAGCAGCAAAACTCCAAGAAAATACTTGGCAATCAACGTCCCCTGCGAGCACTTTAACATAAGTGCTTATTTAACACTTACATACATTTCCTGATGTTTTGTCTTCCCAGTCAAAAATTCTTTTACCACACTACTAGAAATTTATGAACATTTAGAGAAAACTGTGAAAACTAAAGATCAATCTATACATCGTAGGCATGGAGAGATGTTAACATTTAGAACATCCTGTAGACATGAACAAGTCTCTATAGTTACCCCAATTTGCAAAGCTGACTTTTTGTCCGTTACTGCAGATCCTGATTTCACTTTATTGGAGTCTAGAGGTAGTTTCAACCTTGGTAATTTATTTTTTTATTCTACAGATCATTGAGTACTATTACATTACTGAGCTAGTTGTTTTTTCCAATATAAACAGTAAAGTGATTTTACATTACTAAGAAATATTTACACTTTATTAATTCCTCTGTAATGGGGTAACCCCAATTACTGTTTCAGGTTTTTTTAATCATGTATTAAGAATGCAAAAATATAGTAAAACTAAAGTAAATGTGTTTAACATTGTACACTGAACAAGTGTCTCTCAGAGTTTGGAGTCACATTTTCTTCACTGTGTATCTGTGTTAGAAAGACACAGGAGAAAGCAGGGTGAAATGACACCTTTTATTCGCTAACTAAATAGATTACAAATGCAAGCTTTCAAGGCAGCTAAGGCCCCTTCATCAGGCAGGCTGCTTTAGAAAGACACAGGCACTAAAGTGGAACTGAACTGAATTAAAAGAAAAAAAAAAATCAAAGACCAACTTCCAATTAAGTAAATTGGCTAGAATGAAAACTGGCACCCTCTGCACTCCAGGAACTGAGTCTGAGACCACAGCTTTATAAGAAAAATTCCATTGGTGCATTAAAATAATGTTTTTGTTGTATGACATTGGATCATTTCTGTGTTTTAATAATTCAAAAAATAAATGTGCAGAATTTCTCAATTTCCTCTTTACAACATGCTCCACTTATTTCTGACATACATCAGTTCACATTAGCATAGACATGCTGTTAATTCTGCATTCATTTTTATAACTAGTGACAATATGCTGTGCTTCAACAGAATCTCTCATGGCTTATGCCATAGTCTTTTTTTCTGTTATAAATGCAGGGTATGCTTTTTCACTTTTGAAGCACCCTTGATAAATCACTGTGGGAAGGAAGCTGATGTTGTAAAATAAGGGGTAAATTAGATAGTTCTTTTTACAATGATATGATAACACTGTGAAGCAGTTTAGCCCCTCAAGGTTGCACTCTTAAGGCCAGACAAAATAGAAATCCCTACCAAAACTATTAAACAGCTAGCAAGTAATTAATTCCAATTTAATAATAAATTAATGTTTATTAACAACAATAACTATAAGAGCCAATCATAGAAAGTTAAAGTTTTGAGTTAAACTCATATTTGTGTTTGCTTAATTTGAATAGAATATAATTTTCTTTCATAGTCATAGACAATGGTATAGTCTTTTCCTCCTATAAGTTAGCAAGAGACAGAACTTTCTTGCTGTAACTGCGATGCAGTGTGATATCTGAGTCTGTTGTTGTTAGAATAGGCCCCAGAACACAGGGACTTAAAAGACCCATTTTCAACTTAGAAATGGAATAGGCATACAGTTTTCTGACTGTTGTTTTGAAATGGTTCAGAAACGTTTTTGAAATTTGAAATGTAACAAGATATAAGCTTTGAACGGAACCTTTCTTAACAAGAAACTTTTCTCTTTTTTTGCTATTTTAATTTTCTCTTTTTTGTGTGAACTGTTCTACTTTAAATTTTAACTAAAACTTTTAAAAACAAAGATATTTTGTCTGTGGAAAATTTCAGCGCATCAAGCTTTTGTTAAATCCCATTTTTAAGCTAGAGCTGCTGAACTTTGGTAATTTTGGAAAAATGCTGCTACAATAACTATTTAAGTAGACACAAATACATAACCTGGCTTCAAATAACAGAGTGTTAAACAAATAATCATTAAAGGACTTTAAAGAAAGAATGAATAATAATCAACAAATATAAAACAACATTAGGAAAGAGTAAGAGAATAGAGAACGGGATTGATTGATGTAGATCAGTCAATTAATTAATTATCAGCTTTGTTTTTGAAAATGCAAGTAATTAATGAGACATTTCAGTAAGGCTACCAATTTATTTCCTTTACATTTTTTCTGTAGATGGGGCTTCTGGCCTTTAGCCTTATATCAAGGTAACTGAAACACCCTTGTTTTAAGAAACAGAATAATCCAATTTAGTGATAAATAGAAGGATTATAGAAATATAACTGTGTATATAGTAACATAAAAGACAGTACACAAGATGGATGAGACAAACAAAAAAAGGCTTGAGATTCTTTACGAGACTTCTAGATATTTTTGATCTGTCAAGCTTTTTTGTTTGGTATTTGTCTGATAATATCACAGTGATTCTAGGCATTTTGTCCTCCAATTAGTTAAAAGCTTGTATATGCTAGATGTAAATGCTCTTCTTCAAGAGGAACTTCTCCCAACCATCCAAGAACAGTTTGGTAACGAACAATGCCTTTTCCAGCATGATGGAGAACCGTACCATAAGGCAAAAGTGATAACTAAGTGGATTGGGGAACAAAACATTGAAATTTTGGGATCCACGACCAGGAAACTCCCCAGACCTTAATCCCATTGAGAAGTGGTCAATCCTCAAGAGGCGGGTGGACAAACAAAAAACCACAAATTCTAACAAACTCCAAGCATTGATTATGCAAGAATGGGCTGCCATCAGTCAGGATTTAGCCCAGAACTTGATTGACAGAATGCCAGGGTAAATTGAAAAAGAAGGGCCATAACTGCAAATATTGACTCTTTGCATAAACATAATGTAATTGTCAATAAAAGTCTTTGAAACTTATAAAATGCTTGCAATTATACTTCAGTATACCATAGAAACATCCGAAAAAAAGATCTAAAAACAGTGAAGCAGCAAAAACTTTGTGAAAAATAATACTTGTGTCATTCTCAAAACTTTTGGCCACAACTGTAATTTACCTTAGATAAATAATACAATTAATCAAATACAGTTCCAAGAATTGGCCAAGTTTAATAAATGGGGCGAAACAAAACCGACAGTCCACTGGTTTAAAAAATAGAGTATTAGTGCAGCATGGAAATCCAGCATGGTTGAACTCAGCAGCATTCAAGAAAATCAGCTGTTGTTTAGGAAGCAGTGAACCATGTACTTATAATTAAGGTGGGCATACGCATTTTGTATCCTAAACATCTTATGTAGATTTAGATTCTAAATTGAGGTCTTAACACTTATTAAGTGGGATTGTTCTATACTTACCACTGTTCATTACATTAGAAGTTATTTAGTTGAGGCACAACAATCCAGAAAGACTGTGAGGCTTCATTGACAAGCCAAAGAACTGGGGGTTATATCCATTAGAACAACAACAATATTTACACCCACACTATTTGCCCTACCATGCACCACTGACTCCAGATAACTTCATCCTGGTAACTGCTGCTTTCCAGTCCTCATCATTTAAATTCTCCAGATGGCTTTTTGTTGCCACCTCTAAGACTTGAAAACAGCGTCACCTAATAACCCTAGGAAAAAATAGATTTGAAATAAAGGACCAAAATGTATGAGCAATGATTTAATGAGCAAGTAGTATAAACCTGTTTGTCACAATTTTGAAGGAAATAATAAAATCAGCAAATTAAACATGTTACAGAACAGAATCTCTTGAGGCATATTTGTTTATATATGCTGTTAAAAGAGTTATTTGCTTTTCAAATTTATGTTTATTATTAATATTTATAATGACTAGATTATTTTGAAAGTCTCCTTGCAGAATCTCCTTTGACTACATTATGTAAGTGAAAAAGGGTTACTGCCACAAAATACAAATCTAACTGCTTCGAATTAATGTTGGTTATAAACCACTGGATAATTTCATTATATGAACATATTCTGTTTGTAGCATTTTTTCTTGTGCTGATGATGAACCTGCTGTATTCAAAATTGCCTTTGTGAAACTGGTGTATGAATATTCAGATGTATAATTTAGCTGACTCTTATTTATGAGGGTCCATCTGTGGTTTAAAAATGGTGGTGATGCAAAACAGAACTAGAAACTTACTACTCAAATGCAATCTGCAGAAAAAAACTCTTTTCAGGCTACAGATACCAAGGTGGGCAATGACAAACATCCAGAGGACAGACAGGCTTTCATTACACTAAATATTTTTAGAGTTTGGAATTACTGAATTTACAACTCTAAGGAAATATTAGTAAACCTGTTAAATAATAAAAATTGCTTATAGTCTCTGTTAACTAAAAGGTAGTGGAATTACCCATAAAATAAATGCTACAGTAAAATATACTTTCACATGAAAAATCAGTAGATGAATGTTCACTGCATCTACTCAAGTAAAAATTTAATTCAGCAGTAATTGAACGATTTTGTTACTGATTTCATGAACAACTATGTAAGCTCATTTTCTGTACTGTTATATGACAATTTTGATATTAATTCTAGTGACTTTCTATGAGTATATGTTGGTAATTCTGATGCAACTTTAGTTACAGACTGAGGTGGCGATTAGCGCCACCACCACCCGATCAAAGCACCATGCTGTCCCTACATTGATGGATTGAAGGACAGAAGTCCACATGACCATCATCATCAAGTTCTTCTGTGTGAACCATGCACACCATAAGGACTGATTGAGGTCATTTATGTTAGGTAGAATGCCTAGAGGATGCTGGACAGTCTCATGGCCTTGGAACCCCTGCAGATTTCTTTTTTTTTCTCCAGCCGTCTAGATTTTTTTTTGTTTGTTCTGTCCTCCATGGCCATCGGAACTTACTTTTATTCTATGTTAATTGACATTGCCTAATTTTCTCTTTTTACACTGATTGTCAAGGCATTATTGCAGAAGAAAAGATTTATACTCAAACTAGACATTAAGCCCGTTAAAATAACGGGCGCTAGAACAGTAGTGCATAAACATTTGTATGAACAGTCTATACTAAATGGCAAGGGACCTTGTATGTGGCTGTAATATGTGTCACTGTATTGTGTGCCTTTAATTTTCTCTCTCAGTAATACTGGTTTGTATTTCCGTAAAATGCCTGTAATTTTGTCTGACAGTAATACAGTGGAACCTCGGTTCACGACCATAATTCGTTCCAAAACTCTGGTTGTAACCCGATTTGGTCGTGAACCGAAGTAATTACAATTAATCCGTTCCAGACCGTATGAACTGTTATGTAAATATATATATAAGTTTTTAAGCACAAATATAGTTAACTATACCATAGAAAGCACAGCGTAATAGTAAACTAAATGTAAAAACATTTAATAACACTAAGAAAACCTTGAACAACAGAAAACTAACACTGCAAGAATTTGCGCTATAGCGTTATGACCCGCTCACTAAAAACTCTTTTTTTAATGAGTTTTAAGCACAGGGGAAAAAATAAGCATTTGAAAAATCTGTAATTTAATAAACAACCAAGAAAAGTAACATTGCAACAATGCACGCGCGCGCCTGTGTGTGTGTGTGTGTGTCTCTCTCTCGCGGGCCTGCGTGTGTGTGTCTCTTAAGCGCGAGCCTCTGTGTGTGTGTCTGTCTGTCTGTCGCGCGTGCCTTTGTGTGTGTGTCTCGCGTGTGAGTGTGTGTGTGTGACGCGCGCGCGCCTGTGTGTGTGTGTGACATGCGCACGCGCCTGTGTGTGTGTGTGTGACTCGCACGCGCCTGTGTGTGTGTGTGTGACTCGCACGCGCCTCTGTGTGTGTGTGTGTGTGTGTGTGACTCGTGCGCGCCTGTGTGTGTATCTGTCTCTCTCTCTGCACAGGAAGAGACTGAACACGTGCTGTGTGGCCCCACGCATGCGCACGTCACCAGAAGACACACACACACGGACACCTGGACGCACACAAGGGTTTTATTAAAGAGGATGATGTCCAATGTATAGCCCTTCCTATAGGACTGGACAACAATGTATGTAAAAGGACAGACTTTAGCATATAAATGTAGTTTGTTGTACCATAGTCACACAATTGTGGTTTGTTATACAATACATAATGTCACTGAAGTCCCTGTCTGATATAGAGTTTATAGATTTCCATTGTGCAAGAGGGAGATTATTTATAAGTGTGTCAAGCTTCTGCAGGATATTGCTGAGCCTTCTTCCTTGGCCTACAGATGATGTGTCAGTTGTAGGGGATTGAATGGCAAGAACAAGTATGATGCAGTATATACCTCAAATTCATGGACCACAGAATCCTGAACTCCTTGCTCAGAGCTGTGGTTTTTAGTATGTTTGGTCTCCAGTTTGGGCATTAGTATCTGTGTATGGTATGTATAGAAGACTGCAGTTATAACTCCTGAGGAATTTTTCCAGTCCTGTGTGATGCCTTTTGGGTGACAAAATGCAGGAGTGTCTTTTCATTGGCTCAAAGAACAAGTCCTTAGGGAGCTGATAGGAAGGATCTGTTCTGTAAATGTTCATTACATCGTTTGCACATTATAAAGTAAACTAAGATGTACTACATGCATTACAACATGTTTCACAAAGTTCATCACTGGCTTTACCAGTGAGCACCTCGTCAGATTACTTAAAACGTAGTGTATAATTGTTTACTATGAATTTCTGTATTCTAAAAACAGGGAGTATTTAAACATCTTAGGAGAAGTTCTTAGATCTACTGCATGGCACCTGAATGGAGGGTGGCAGGTGCTGCTTAAGAGTCACAAATGGTCTTGCTACACTTGCTACACACATACTACACTTAAAGGATGTTACTACAGTAGAAGGTGGCTATGGGCTGAAATAGCAGTACAAAATTGTCAAGATAATAAATCAGCGATGTAATTCCTTGAAATAAAAATACCTTACTTAAGCCCATCCATGGCAAGCTGAAAGACTTAGGATGTCAGTATTGGCTTTAACACATACAAGAAGGTAAATTAAACAGTGCCGCATTTGCTGACTGGAGTTTAACTTTAAACTTGAACCAAAAACACAATTTATATTAATTACTCAGACTAGAAATAGCAAAACAAGCAAAATGATGTACCAAATGAGCAAGTGAATCAAACTAAATTTCTTTAAATCACAACTTTTTTCAATAATGTAGTAAAAGATGGATAAATTATAGCCGACACTACAATAAAGAACATTAATATTTTTTAGGCTGTTTTAATGGGTATTTGAATACATCATACACTCTAAGCAGAAATAAAGCACAGTAATCTCTTTTCATTGTGAAGTAAGTTGTTAACCTTGATGTAATTGCTCATTTATAGAAAAATTACAACCATACTTTATAACTATTTGGAGGGATTAGAGGGCTACATATGTAGTCACTTAAAACACTAGTTATGGGCATATATTTTTATCATAATTATATGTTGTAATTCTTAATAATGTAGTCTTTTTTTTGTGCAGTCAAGGTGGTGCTGTCTTAGAGTACTTTTAGCCATTGGCTCATTCCACCATGGTGTGCTTAGAAGTGCCTCTGGGAGTCTTTTCTGCCTACTGTTATCAGGCAATTCAATGCTTTCATAAGATGTACTTGTTAAGTTTATTTTTATTTGTTTATCAATTGATTTATTGGATGTATTATGTGTCCTCTTAGTCTGTATCCTTGTTTTTTATGTTTCGGCTGCTATATGCATTTGAATATCCCTATGGGATTAATACAGTTTATCTAATCTAATCAAATCTAAAAATGTGTCAGACAAGATGGCACAAAGGAAAGCAGACCTTAAAACAGATCAAAAGTTCATAACCTGAATGGCAAAAAAAATCTTTCACCTAAACCCAATATGTAAACCATAATTGTGGTCTTAAACTCTCATGAGCTCTTTAACACTGAAAAGGCACAAAAAAAAGAAAGTCAGCATATTACTGTAAATACCACCACCCCATTACCATCATAACAACTGACGTCCGATAAGCTGCAGAATGGCAGTAGGAGTATAATGGTCTGGGTTTGCTCCAGCTGCTATGACGTCCTTGCCCTCGGAATCATCAATAGTCATAACGAATATGAGCCAGTGCAGTGAGGACTGTTAACAGGCAAGCGTAAGGTTCAACAGTACTAATGCTTTCATTTATCAACAAAGTGCAATAAATCAATGTTTAAAAGTTCAGTGCATTCTTCTTAATAATTAAGAAATACTCCAAAAACATCCATAAAAAATGGTATTCTTCAGTGATTGTAAAATCAATAAATAAATACATCCATAAATAAAAATCCAGAATAAAACCATACAGACATTGGGTTCTCTTTCTTTTCTTTACTGTCTTGCCAGCCCACCGTTCTTTCCTCCTTCCATCTCCCCAGCTCATGTCGGAGATGGCTACAACTGCAGTCCCTCTCCTTGGCTCCTGTCTGCCAGAACACTAGGAGTCAGACCTTCACATCCTGCTTCCTCCATTGGTGTCTGCAGGACCTCTGTCTTCCAACTGCCCTTTCCCTGGCATCTACCACATCCCAAGGAGGACAGTTCAGTTGGCCCAGTTATCTCCAAACTGTTTGATGAAGCCCAATCTGCCCCTTGCCACACTGATCACTCACCCCCTTCATTGGGCTACTGACTGCCTGTCGCCTCATTACTATCCTGGCTTATACCCTGACTTTGTTGATCTTCTTCTTTGTTTTTTTGTTCTTATTTTCTTTTTCCTTCTCTCATGTCCAGGCTCACCTTTATGTCTTCAAAGGTGAACCTTCCTAATTATGACCCACGGAAAGTCAATGTGAAAAGTGGAACTAACTATGCCCTCACGTCCCAGCACGATCTGCCCCAATACCCCCACCATTAAACACTATGGGGACACACGAACATGCACACCTACTGAGCCTATTTTTACAAAACTGTGTATTCCCATGGACCTAACATGTCTCTTCACTGGGAGCCATTCATAATGACACCACTGCACACAACTGTCATAAAATATATTAAAGGATTTCAAACTCAAAGTCAATGAAAAACTGAAGTGGAATAATTAATGGAAAAAGAGAAAAAAAATTTAAATCATAACATTTTCATTGTTTTTCTTCACCATAAATTACAGACTTTTGTTCAAAATCCATCCATCTGTTCATCATCAAACCTGACTAATCCAGTTCAGGGTCATGAGAGACAGTGCCCACCTTGGGAGTACTATGCACAAACGAGGAACCAGGCTTAGACATGGTACACTAATACACATACCCACTCATATTAATTACAGGTCAATTTTAAATCTGTAATTCACAAAATGCACATTTTTGGGATGTTGGAGGGAGCAACCCACAGAAAATCCCTGCACTATGAGGGCAAATGATGCTTTGTTCAACATATATATTTTACTAGCTGTGTAAGCCCATGCTGTAAAAAGCCCGGGATCCTGGAAACTATTGAAATCGTCAGAAAAAAAAATTTAAATGCAGAGTCAGTGGTTTTGTTTTGCTGATGTGCTCGTCCCCCTTGTCTATCAACGGCTAAGCGAGTTTCTCTCTTGTTTGTCTTTCTTCTGCGGTTTCACTTTGGCAACGAAGTCTCTTTCTTTCAGCTTCATGCTGTAGACTCTTACTTCTTTCTTCTTCTGACTCATTAACTTGGGGCTGCCTTGCCGGCCGTTTGAGTTTCATGCTGTAGTCTTGCATTTCCGGGCCGGACAGAAAGACACACACACTTACATGCATAGACGTTTATTTATAAGATAATTCCTTAGAAGTCAAATGTACAGACCTTGCTACAAAAAGATTTCCTCAATATGCCACCTGTGCTTTAGTTCACATTGTCCACCCCATACAAGAAAAAAGAAGAAATCAACATGCCAGTTTTGTTTTTATAAAATACTAGCTGAAATACCTATCGTTGCCTGGGAGGAAAATAAAGTTTTTTTTTTTTTATTGTTTGAGAAAAATATAATTAAATAAAAAAACACAACTTTAAAAATAAATTAAAAAACAATGAAGACTCACTAATGAGCTTGTCTTGCAGTCTTGTATGTATGTTATCATCCAGTTGATGCTCAGAACCGTCCAACTCTATTTAATTTCAAAAGCTACAGGGGTGCTGTGGTGCTCAAACATACAGAATGCTGGCAGTCACTTCCAGTTCGCCCTCTGGTGGTCGTTCCGAGTGTCAACTGGATGATAACATGCATACAAGACCCATAAGGGGGTGGGTTAGGGTTGATTTCACCATACAGTATTTTTAGTTTACCAATGAGAAACATATGTACTACGTTTCATGAAAATCGCTCCAGCAATTCGGAAGTGATGCTGGAACATACACACACACACACACACACACACACACATTGACTTTTATATATATATAGATACAATAAAAAAGCTTTAAAAATATTTACTATTTTATGTTTAATTGTGTTAATTTTGTAGAGTACTAAAATGTATGCAAACAGTTACCTTTTGCAGTTATAAACATGTTGTGACAACTTTTCTAAATATTAGATTTTATGCACAATTTAAAGCATTAAATGTTTAATTTGGTTAATATTGTACATAATATGCTAAATGTCCAACAGCTAAAACATATTAACATCAAGTTATTCTTTTATTAAAGTGTAAAAAACCCATTGCTCAAAGCTATTTGAAATTATAAATAAATGCAGGAAAACTGGGATTTCTCATTTATACTTATTCAGAGGTAAACATTGTTCATAGATACTTAATAAAACATCCAAATTAATTCTGGGTAAAGACAAAAAATAATCAATAATGCATCCTTAAAATATTTGTGAATTGCATAAAAATAAACAAAAATCAACAGGTAGAATATTTTGTTTTTGACAAATTATTCTGTCATCCAAACAACCTTAATTGATGTAAACCGTATTATTCTTTCTGGTGGATGGATCCAGAACCAACTTATAGCAAGGCACACAACATTTTTTTCATAACCAAAAATTTATTTAACCTTATTTTACATCAGATCAGAAAACTAAGAATGTAGTGTACCTTGCCTTTACGCATACACATTTTGTACAGAAATATACAAAAGTCAAATTTGACACATGTTTTTTAGATAACATATTAATTCAATTACAAAATGCATGACTTTAAAATTGTAATATGAGGGCTGTAAATCATAGCAGTTTTTTTTAGCATTTTACACTGTAAATCATATTATACCCCCTGAGATGAGGAGACATTCATATTTTCATTTATTTTATCCAAGCTCCTGAGAGTATAATAAAGCAGCTCATACATGTAATCTTTTACTTGTATGACAGACAGCAAATTTCACAGCTGTCCTAAACACAAAAAAGAGATCATCAATGAATGACACAACATTGATTTTTATGTTTGGAATTACATGGGGAGACTCTTGAGAAGTCTGGTTTTTCAGAAGATGAAAAGTTTTTTTTTTGTTTTGTGTTTTTTTTTCTCTTTTCCTAAGGGGGGCAGTATGTATCCAAGAAAAAAAAATGCTGCTGTGCAGTACGGAGAAACTTACCTTTCTAAAGATGTTGACATTGAAGTTGTAACATGCAAATCACTGCAGGGAACTTATTTTAGATAATACGGCAGTTTATGAACTACGGATTATATCAGAGGAGACGCTGAAAGCTTTTTTTTTCTTTTTTTTCCAATTACTGGTGCACACAGCCCATGTAAAAAACTATAATAAAAGAAAAAATAGTTCTTTTTTATTCATTCGAAAACAACAGAGAAAACATATTTAAACATAATATTGTATTTATCTAAGAAATGCCTAGTTTTTTTTTTTTTTAACCATAAACCCAGTCTGTAAAAGGAGAATTATATGTTGTATCAGTAACTTTCCTTTACCTTAGTAATTTGTTTTGTTTTTACTTTCAGCTGTTTAGGTGCTGATTATGCGATCCAATTGTATGGTTGACTGGCCTTGTTGCTTTGCATGAAGCTACATTACTATGAAGGCTGAGGACAATGAAGCAGACAGAGGTTGCCAGTGGCCTGCTACATGAGAAATCCTCAAGGTTGAGCTGAAAACAAGGGCATATGCCGATGGACTTGATGTAAAACTGAATAAGCGGCTGCACCTAGAGAGCTTTATTGATGGAACAGTACTGATAAAGGAAGGATGGGTCACTAGAAGAGGCTACTTTTAAAAGGGTGCACCATTAATGAACTCATATACATTGGCATATGGACTAACCAGTCAGGCTATTAATTAACATGTTGACACACTTTAAAACCTATTAAATCTGATGAAAACACATACATTTTACCATAAAGCAGTATATTTAAAAGAGTTAGGACAGACTTCGATTTGCAGAAACATTGCTGCAGCTGCACAGAAAGAAGCAGATTTGACAAGATAACAGCCATCAACCTCCCTGTAATCCTCAAACCAAGACCTGAAGCAGAGGGCAGTGAGAAAAAGAGTCTTGTGTCTCCTTCTATATTCGGATGATTTTCTTAGTTTGGCTTTTGTTATATATTCTTTTGGGAAACTGCTGTTGTTGAAAAGTATACATTTTTGTTAGTTTGTGAGAAATGTAATGCTCAATTCTATTCATCAACTTTCACAAGACGATACTTGAATAAGAGAATATAAGCACTTGTCTTTCATTACTCCATCTTGGGTACTGTGAGAGTGCGCTCATTATTAGCATATTGTCACTCAGGACAAGGAGTCTTATGCTTACATGATAAATGTGAGGTCGCCGTGATGTCGGCAAGAGGAACTCACAGCTAAAGTGTTATGCCTCATAAATGTGTTGGTAGCTATTAGGGGAAACAGACAGAGAAAGCCACTGCTGTGATTTAAATTGATACTCCTGTTTAGCATATAATTAAAAAAATATAAATCATTCAAAGTTTATTTATGTATATATTTACCTATGGCTATCTATTTATTTTCAGTTGTGAGTTATAAGATGCAATGGTCTGTCCAGGGGTACTATGAAATTAATGAAACAGCTTGGGGGTCCCTAATTCTGGTGGGGTCACAGAAGCAACTTTAATCCACATTGCTTAAAAAATGAAATAAATAAATAATATGAATAAAATACTGTAATTCAATACAAAATAATAGTTCAAATAAAAATTAAAAAGTTATTAAAGCATCATGTAGGTAAGTCACAAACAAAAAACTGCTGAAATTAAGAATGTTTCATTCTAAATATGTTTAATATAAAATAATTATAAATAATTTTAAAACATTTTTAATATTTATGACAGTAAATTTGAATTTTTAATAAAATTATTAATTTCACTCTAGTCATACTCAAAAAAATTAAAAGCATATTTCACTGCTTACAGTCATTGTAAAAGGACAACATTTCGATTACTTTTTATTTGCATTAATAACTCTATAAGACCTAATTTTATCCCCCATAATTCGAAAATTATAGGGCAGAGGAAATCTTTATTCAAAGCAGTGACTTCAACTTATGAAATAATCAAATACATCAATTTTAATCGAAATCTGAGATGTAATAGTTATTTTTTCTCCATTGAAGAAGATAACATGGGTTACCCAGACCTCATTGCTGGTTGCAGCAGTTCCAGCTCCAGGGCCCCAAAAATGGTAGCCAACAACTATGTCTGTTCTAAAAAATAATTATAACTGAGGCAATGTTAAATTACAATCTGAAAAGCAGCACTATTTCAGTGTTAAGTTTAATATTTGGTTCCCAACTACTCAATATGCACTTTTTTTGTAAACTCAAGTAACAGTCTCTTAAGGAATTCCTTTTCCTGATCATTTAGATTGACTGCAGTTTTGTTAAGGGCTCTAAGCAAGTCCTCTCTTTGTCTAGAAAGCAGCTTTGATCTTGCATATTTGTTCTTGGAATTAAGAAGGATAATTAAGAAATTCAGTTGAGCACAAGTTAGGAGAGGGCGGCACGGTGGCGCAGTGCTTCGTGGGTCCTCCCTGCGTGGAGTTTGCATGTTCTTTCTGTGTCTGCGTGGGTTTCCTCACACAGTCCAAAGACATGCTGATTGGGTGCATTGGCGATCCTAAATTGTCCCTAGTGTCTGCTTGGTGTGTGTGTGTGTGTGAGCCCTGCGGTGGGCTGGCGACCTGCCTGGGGTTTGTTCCTGCCTTGCGCCCTGTGCTGGCTGGGATTGGCTCCAGAAGACCCCCGTGACCTGTGTTAGGATATAGTGGGTTGGAAAATGACTGACTGACTGACTGACTGACAAGTTAGGAGATACCAAACTGGCAAAAACATCAGGTGGGTGACGGTGGGTAGAAGGTTATCCACCAAAGAACCAATAAAAGAGCAACAAAGAAACTCAGTTCCCAGTCTAGGATGGCAAGGAGCAGTAAACTTTGTAAGGCATGGTATTCTAGAAATGAAATGGCAGGGGCACCAGTGCAAGATAGAGAGTGGTGCAACCAGGAAGTAAATGGCTAAGTTACCCTGCAGATCCTATGACATCTAACTCTCTATACAGACAAAACGAGAAGCTAAATAACATGGCATAGGTTAGCCTATGGTGTAGCTCAACACATGAACAGCACATGGTGTGAAATTCCCTAAAACTGATCTTATAGTACAGCATATAAAGACTAGGTTTACATACACGCTGCTGCATGGTCAGATGTGATTTTTTGGCTAAATAGTTAGTTCCTTCTCAGAAAAAAAGTGTTATTCTATTTTTTTTTATTTTACACTTTCAGCAGCAACAAGGTGCTCCCTTGTGGAGGTGATAACAAATCTAAGGTTTACCACAGTAGTCAATTTTTAATCATATCGTATATAGAGTGCCTATAAAAGTTATTTGCCCCTTGGAAATTTTCAGATTTTATTCTTTTACAACATTCTATCACACTGGATTTAATTAGTTTTTTTTTTGACACTGATCAACAGAAAAAAATTCTTTAATGTCAAAGTAAAAAACAAATCTCTCCAAAGTGGTCTAAATTGATTACTGCTGTTACAATTCATGGCACTTTAAAATGTATTTTTCCATTAAAAAATCTCTCAGTTTCAGAAAATGGCTTTGTAAATTTAGAGATTTAAATTACATTATTTTTTCTTTTAGATGTGTTTAACAAAGTTCATTTTTATTTTCATTTTATTAGATTTACCTGATCACCATTTTGGGTTTAGGTGCGACGATGCCATTTTGTGGTAATGTCATCATGACACAGTCACCTGTTTCTGTAAGCACGCCTCTGGAGGTTATACATTGTTATGTCACAAATACAGTGGTATAAAAGCCATTGTCAAAGATGCAGTGTCATTCAAGATTGTGAATAAACCCTAAACAATGCATACTTAAAGTATTATTATTATTATTTAGTATTCTTGACATTCTAAACTACTGCAATGGTATTTAACTTTAATTTTTGATTACTGTTTTTGTTTATTCGCAGAGATTCTTGGCCTCCAGATAATGACCCTTAGAAGCGCAGTTTTTCTCCTGGTCCTACATAATTTTCCTGCACCATTGATGCTGTTTTGTTTTTTGGTATATGGGGCCAGAAGTTTTGCTGCTTCCCATTTCTCCTCCACTGATATATTTTTTTCATGTGCCATTGTGGCCAGTGTGGCCTGTTAAGCCTGACTCTCAAGTTTGCAGTCAGGCTGAATTATGCTGATGGTGCCTACCCTGTATATTCAGACCTGTATGGGAGTACAGATATGACTTTTAATTTGTGGTCTACCATCTTTTTGAGGTTCAATAGCTGGATTAATCACAACAGGTAGGAGGAAAAATCTTAATTTAGTGAGTGGAAGATAGTTAACAGTCATGTGAGAGGGCAGGATTTTATTATGGTGGTTAATGAAGACTGAATCGGTAAGTCTTGCCACAAAACTATCATATATGACAGCATCTGGCTTCCTAACATATATCAAATATAATGTAATTTTGAAATACAGTGAACAATAAAAGATTACCAACAATACAAAATAACAAAACAACAAAAGCAAACCACTTGTGAATGCTTAGACCTGTATTTTCCCAATAAAAACTTGCAAGAATGTTTTGAATGTTTATAGCAACAGCATCTCACATGCATGGCAAAGATACATATAAGGCAATGCAAAACAAACAAAATAAAGAAATGAAAGACATTTTTTAAAATACAAACAACAAAGAATTACAAACTGGAAGGAACATAATGAAAATAGGTCCACTACTCTCAGAATCCAACCCCATTTTTAGAATACATATCAAATTTCACATTTGGTGTGAAATTGTAGCTCTGGCAGTGCATGGTGTTATTCACTGCCAGTTTAATAATAAAATGGCTTTAATCAGCAAAACAGAATTTTTCAGGCACGATCCTTCAGTTTATGAAAATGTTATGACTAAAACTGGGTTACAGGCCACAGACTGGAAACAAATGCCTCATTTGAGTGACAAAATTTACTAAACAATAACATTATTCCATACAATACCACATAGTACTGTTTCTTATTTCATTTTGATATAGACTGAGATGTTTACAGTCAATAACAATTCCAAAAATAAGTGGTCTTATAAAAATGCTTTGACATTTAATATGAATAAACACCCCCAGCCTATAGAGTCCCTGCTTTGACAGTTTAAAAGTCCTTCAAAAAGAAAAGTGAGAAAAGTAAAGCTGTACTACCCTGGGGCTGACAGCAAATGTTCATTTATTCTACTGTAGAAAATGTCTTCAGAGATAACATTTTCATTTTTAGTTTTACTTGAGAATAAAGAACTCTAAAAGTGGATTTGTGAATTGTAAACTTCATAAAGAAATCTAGTATTGAATGAAGAAGAAAGCATATTAGCTATTTTTTGCCCATACCAAGTGATCTCAGTGTTTATGACTATATTTTGACAAAGTAGGAGACATGGCAACACATTGTACTTTTTATCAAAAGAAAAATATAATGTATTGTTTTTCTGTACCTACCTAGTCCCAGTCATTGGCATAGGAAGATGGAAAATATTAAAAGTTTAAAGCCATTAAAATTTCAAAATCATATACTGTAAGTTTTTTTAGAAAGACACAAGATCTTAAGCCATCTCTTTAGGTTCAAGACAGAAACCGGATACAGTATAGCAAAGGTTGTGAATGGTTTCTAACTGTGTTGCTAAATAGATGCTCAGAACAGCTGCTGTATTTATTTTGTCTTCCTTTCCAGACATGCAACATTAGCTACAGAGTAGCACTGCCAACTACATTACAGGTGCATCTCTTTTTTAACGTATCATTACTTAAACCTGCAATGATGAACCTGAAAGCTTGCAAGTTTTATACACCTGACAATAACATGCATTTTTCGTGATCATATCCTGATCAGCTAGTACTGAAACATATTAACCGTTGTAAACATACATGTTTACAGCTCTCACTGGGTCATATAATAAAGTGTGGGTGTAGTTCCCCAGGTATTCCTCATTCATTGCAGCCACAACAATATACTACCAAAATATGCCCAAAATAGTTTAAAAATACTTTAAAATTATTTTAAATTGATCCTTTATTTGCCTAAAATATATAGGGTCACTAGCCACCCTCAATGCGGTAAAGTGTCTGCATATTTTCCTGTGCATTTCAAGCAGTGCTCTTGTATAGTGCGTGAACAAAACATGATTTTTTCAGGATTTCTTTGTATCTCTATATTACAATTGAATTTCTATCTTTTTACTTTTTATGTAGGCATTTACGTGTTTCTAGAGGTAAGAGATAAGTAAAGAAATGCTGTGATGTTCAACAGGACTGCAGGCCCTTGAAAGAACCCCTTTCATTGATAGCAGATTATGAGTCGGAGCCAGACACAGTGCAGAGGGATACTTCTGATGTCATCAGGTCATGAATGTTGTGGACAGGAAATTTTTGAAGGGCAAACTCAGACGAGGAGGAGGAAATTAAAGATGAAGGGGGCAAACAGCTGCAGCAGCTGCATAAAGTGGAACAGTACATGTGCCATCACTTCTTACAGATGCAAAAGTGGACAAAAAACACAGAAGATGCCACTAATGTTCAGTATTAAAGGACTGTAAAACAGTTGATTGCTGCAGAGTGTGCCAGGTGCCACACTGCAATGATAACAAAAATGTAACTATACTCTGGTATTATTGTGCTGAGTAGCAGAGTATGACTGTGTAATAATATATACAGTGCATCCGGAAAGTATTCACAGCACATCACTTTTTCCACATTTTGTTATGTTACAGCCTTATTCCAAAATGGATTAAATTCATTTTTTTCCTCAGAATTCTACACACAACACCCCATAATGACAACATGAAAAAAGTTTACTTGAGGTTTTTGCAAATTTAATAAAAATAAAAAATCATGTGTACATAAGTATTCACAGCCTTTGCCATGAAGCTCAAAATTGAGCTCAGGTGCATCCTGTTTCCCCTGATCATCCTTGAGATGTTTCTGCAGCTTAATTGGAGTCCACCTGTGGTAAATTCAGTTGATTGGACATGATTTGGAAAGGCACACACCTGTCTATATAAGGTCCCACAGTTGACAGTTCATGTCAGAGCACAAACCAAGCATAAAGTCAAAGGAATTGTCTGTAGACCTCCGAGACAGGATTGTCTCGAAGCCCAAATCTGGGGAAGGTTACAGAAAAACGTCTGCTGCTCTGAAGGTCCCAATGAGCACAGTGGCCTCCATCATCCGTAAGTGGAAGAAGTTCAAAACCACCAGGACTCTTCCTAGAGCTGGCTGGACATCTAAACTGAGCGATCGGGGGAGAAGGGCCTTAGTCAGGGAGGTGACCAAGAACCCGATGGTCACTCTGTCAGAGCTCCAGAGGTCCTCTGTGGAAAGAGGAGAACCTTCCAGAAGGACAACCATCTCTGCAGCAATCCACCAATCAGGCCTGTATGGTAGAGTGGCCAGACGGAAGACACTCCTTAGTAAAAGACACATGGCAGCCCGCCTGGAGTTTGCCAAAAGGCACATGAAGGACTCTCAGACCATGAGAAACAAAATTCTCTGGTCTGATGAGACAAAGATTGAACTCTTTGGTGTGAATGCCAGGTGTCATGTTTGGTGGAAACCAGGCACCGCTCATCACCAGGCCAATACCGTCCCTACAGTGAAGCATGGTGGTGGCAGCATCATGCTGTGGGGATGTTTTTTAGCGGCAGGAACTGGGAGACTAGTCAGGATAAAGGGAAAGATGACTGCAGCAATGTACAGAGACATCCTGGATGAAAACCTGCTCCAGAGGGCTCTTGACCTCAGACTGGGGCGATGGTTCATCTTTCAGAAGGACAACGACCCTAAGCACACAGCCAAGATATCAAAGGAGTGGCTTCAGGACAACTCTGTGAATGTCCTTGACTGGCCCAGCCAGAGCCCAGACTTGAATCCGATTGAACATCTCTGGAGAGATCTTAAAATGGCTGTGCACCGACGCTTCCCATCCAACCTGATGGAGCTTGAGAGGTGCTGCAAAGAGAAATGGGCGAAACTGACCAAGGATAGGTGTGCCAAGCTTGTGGCATCATATTCAAAAAGACTTGAGGCTGTAATTGCTGCCAAAGGTGCATCGACAAAGTATTGAGCAAAGGCTGTGAATACTTATGTACATGTGATTTCTCAGTTTTTTTATTTTTAATAAATTTGCAAAAACCTCAAGTAAACTTTTTCACGTTGTCATTATGGGGTGTTGTGTGTAGAATTCTGAGGAAAAAATGAATTTAATCCATTTTGGAATAAGGCTGTAACATAACAAAATGTGGAAAAAGTGATGTGCTGTGAATACTTTCCAAATGCACTGTAAATATGAAAAATGAAAAGTAATTGAGTATTAAAAATTAGTTCAAAAAGAAGTAAATATAAATATGTTCTGGTCTCTAAAGACCCTAGGCATGTAATAGTGTTTATTAAAAGTCACAAAAAGGTTAAAAACCATGTGTAAACACGTTGGTGATCGGATTGTAATTATATCACATGGAGCAAATTTGAAGGTGGTCAGAAATGGATAGTGAACATGCTTAAAATAAATATAAATGCAAATGTGTCTACTATCCACATAATACAATGATATACAATAAAGTAAAAGGTTATCTCTTGGAGTTGTGGCTGCAGACAGGTAAGCCATATGGCAGCATCTAGCACTAACAACTGTGCAGCTATAAAACAGAAAAGAGTGTCAGCTGTGGCATGCAGTAAGTCCAGATGCCATTCTCCTTCATGAGTTTGTCACATATTTGGCATCATGCTAAACACTAAAGTTCTCAGTGGCAGTGTGGGATATAACCCTCTTTTCACTTTTTTGTGTTGGAACTTTAAGGGTTGGACTTTTAATCTAACTACAGGTTTGTAGCTGCAGTGATCTGTGCTATGCTGATGAACACAAATTACCAAATCGGTCCACTCTATCCAATACCTGTCTGTACATGACGCAGACATTAGAGATGCATTTTAATGCCAGGTGTATATGTAATCATATTAAATTATATACTGATAAAATCTAGATAAGAAGCTCAAGTTTTTCAGGTGTAAATCATAAAGAATGTTGGGGTTTGTGGAAGATCCACAGTCTGGTCCTTCATATAAAGTATAATTATGCTCAATAATAATTCAGTGTTGCTCTCTTTTATTTGTATCAGTATTGTTGAATATATGTTTATTACTGCTCATTATTGTATGTTTACCTATCTAATAAAGTATAATGTTATAATGATCCCATTCAGTTCTATTTTGGCTAGCACTAAACTTTCTAGGAATGTAGTAACCAAGATATTTGCTTAATAGTATCACTGAACTGAACGTGTAGAAGACTCTGTGGGTAGTATTTACCATTTGCTTCACTTAAATGGTTAAGGCCCTTTTTACTAGTGGAAGTCTTTCAAAGAAAGAATTTAGAGGATTGCCTCTTTGAGAAGGATTTGAAGGCAATCTCACTGTATTTTTGTTATTTTTATCCTAAAATTGTGAAATATTTTGGCTGTCATTTGCTCAGTTTACTTCCTGGTTCCTATAACATCACACACTGATTACCTTGTTTTACGGCTACCTCAGCGGCAAGTTACTATGAAGCAGGGCGGGCTGCCACAGGCCTCATAAATGCATGGCTGTTTGAGGTCACACACAGCATTTTATATAAAATCCTATTATGCCTCCACTCATTTTGCTTTCCCAGAATAAATGCACACACACCATAAACAATTCAAATGCTAATTATCAGGAGACACCCTAAAGACTTTAACATACTAAAAGAAGAAAGCTTGTGAATTAAATTTATGTTCAATTCCCCCTATATTTCCATGCCTCCCCATTATGTGACTGCAGTCTGATTGATGTTGCTAGGCAACCAAGAGAAATGGGTGGGGATAGTGAAAAATGTCAGGATTGAAGCTCTGCTTAATCCTGTTTCCTAAAACCTATATATACAATGTACTGTGTCACACACTTTAAAAAATTTGATATATGTTGGCTGTCATTGATTGGTTACTTGTCAGTTAGTATGAGGTACAGCATGCTTTTCTTCTGTGATCAGTCTGACATATTATGAGAAACAGCAGTAGAAACAAACAAGTTTTCTCTTTCAACATAATTCTCATAAAACACTAATGCACTTCTAATAATGTTCACACAGTTTTTCTATGCCACTTAAATAAATACTTTTGACTTACCTGTGCAACTACTTTTCTAGAGCTGACTTAATCTTTATGATTGGCCTAGTATTCCCCGAAGAGGTAGCTCTTCAAATTGGGGAATGGGTGGTACTGTGGTAAAATGAGTTAGGGGTCCTTGGCAGTGCATGATTTTTTTAATAGAAGCATTGCGCCTCTGGCTTGGAGGATGTGGGTGCATGACACTAGAAAACTATACGGCCACGGGATATGCAATAGGAAAATTGGCAGACTGGATATTCATGCTCAAATGTGATCAGCTAAGCTGGTATCCTCATTGACACTATATGGGTCGTTAATCACAGCACTGGCATCCACAAAGGTATAAAGAGTCTGAGCAGGATAGACAGGAAAGTAAAGGAAAGAATCGAGAAAAGTAATGATCGAAGAAGAAAAAACATTGGAAAATAGAGAAAGAAATGAAGGAAGACGTATGGGAGTAAATCAAGAGAGATACTTGAGGTGAAACAAGAAGCGAGATTGGGAACGTCATCCAGTGCAGTGGACAGGAGGGAAGGTGGTTAGTAGGCCCTGAAGTAAGCAGGACCTGGAGTGGCCAGGAGGCTGAGGGATGGCGGTGGGATAATGGAGCCTGGCTTTGGACATCTCAGTGTGTACTGACTTAGGTGTCTATGGTTGAAGCTAATTGATGGTGGACTGTGTTTGCCAGTGTCTTATCCCTGGTATGGGCAGTTGATGGGTGAGAGAAACAAAAGAGAGATGGTGACATAATGAGGTTTACAAGAGACATAGAGAAAGAGAACCCAATTTTATCTGTATGGCTGTATTCTTAATTTTAACATTCATTTTGGATCTATTTATTCATTGACTGATTTTATTCATTGCCTGATTTTAACCCTAACAAAGAGCACTTCTTTTTATTGGATTAACTAGCAAAATACCCGCGCTTTGCAGCGGAGAAGTAGTGTGTTAAAGAAGTAATGAAAAAGAAAAGGAAACATTTTAATAATAATGTAACATGATTGACAATGTAATTGTGTTGTCATTGTTATGAGTGTTGCTGGAATATATATATATGTGTATATATATATATATATAATATACACACACATATAAACATATATATACACATATATACATATATATACACATACATATATATATATACATATATACACAAATATATACACACACACATATATATACATATACATATCTACATATATACTGTATATACACATATATACATATCTACATATATACTGTATATACACATATATATACAAATCTACATATATATACAATATATATATCTACATATATATATTAGGGGTGGGACACGATTAAAAAAATTAATCTAATTAATTAAAGGCTGTGTAATAATTAATCTTGATTAATCGTATGTAATCACACATGAAAATTTGCCCCAAATCGCAATTTTTTTTTTTAATTTAAAAGGGTTTTAGTGGGCGACAGAATCAAATAATAGACATGGACATGAATATTGTAAACTCAAGCTCTTTTAATTTCTGAAAAAAAAAAATGGTTTTAAACTGTATTTCAATTCAAAACAGAAACAAAAATATCATCCATGGCTAAAATTGGGCAGACTTAAAAATAATGTGGTATTTTAAGTACTTTAAGTACATTTTCAGAATGGTATTGTCTTTAAATAATAATAACAAAAATTTCAACATAAAGTGCAGTTTTTCTTCTTAAAAAAATAAGGCAGAAACATAAAAGGTAATTTGACCAGCTTCACCTTTAAACTCTGAGTAACCTTAGCCAAAATTATTTTGTACATTAGGCTAAAACAGTGTGATCATTGAACATTTTGTAATTAGATGTAATTAGAATTACTAACGGTCACGGAAGTCCAATAATCCCCAGTAAGAGCCACAAAGTCCGCTTTCTGTAATGCATCTAATTTTGCTTGCTTTTCAGTGTGCACAAAACTATGCTTTTATCAAGTCTTCTGTCGGGAAGTCTTTTGAAATGAAATTTTTCTCCGATCAGCCCTAGGAACGCGCTTTATTCCGACTCTAACATTTTTGTAGCTCTGATGTGTGCGTCAATGTAATCGATGTACCAGGAAATCATGCATTGACAAAAGTTCCCCTTTGCTTGGAATTGAAAGTGTGATTAAATGCGTTATTTTTTGTAACGCGTTATGGAGTACATGCATCGAAGCTTCTCAGCTGTGCTTGTGCTAAGAAAAGGAAACATTTTAAAAATAACGTAACATGATTGTGAATGTAATAGTTTTGTGACCATTATGAGTGTTGCTGTCATCAAGTATTTGATTATAATTTCTTTCAATCAGGTTCGTATTTGGACAGTTTGCACAAAACCACGTTTTTATCAAGGCCTCCGTAGGGTAGTCTTTTGAAATGAAATTTGCCTGCAATCAGTCTTAGGAACGCGCTTTATTCCGACTCTAACATTTTTGTAGCTCTGATGTGTACATCAATGTAATCGATGTACCAGGAAATCATGCACTGACAAAAGTTCCCCTTTGCTTGGAATGCAAAGTGTGATTAAATGCGTTATTTTTTTTAACACGTTATGGAGTACATGCATCGAAGCTTCTCAGCTGTGCTTGTGCTTAGAAAAGGAAACATTTTAAAAATAACGTAACATGATTGTCAAAGTAATAGGTTTTGTGACCGTTATGAGTGTTACTTTCATCAAGGATTTGATTATCATTATTTCTTGCAATCAGGTTCGTATTTGGAGGATGTGTTGTGTTCAAGTTATATTCCGTGTTTGTCAGCCATTGTAAAGATAACAGGTTTCATTCATCGAAGTGTTCACCAGCCAAATCGGTACTCGTCAATGTAAGTTGTTCAACAGGCATTCCCGGGATTAAGTTGTGGAAATTGCCTGCGAACATTTAGCGGTAGCGTGTGTATGAACTTAATTTAATCTTTTCTAGTTCTGCAAAGTCAGTTGACGTGAGCCGCTCGGAGTACATACATCGAAGCTTCTGAGCTGTGCTCGTACGATCTCGCGATTTCAACGGGTTTATTTAATGTTAGCTAAGACCCGGCACTTAAAAGTTTCTTGCTACAGTAATTTTAACTCCGTTACAAAGTGATCCAAAGTCTCGTTTATACCTCATGTCTTTTCATTATACTTGTATCTAGCAAATACCACATTCGTCGTAGGCATGACAAACGGCAGCAGGAGTGTGTCTATAAACTTAATTTAAACTTACGGTTCACACCATGCTTTGTTTCCGCAGTAGCTGCATGTATGAATATGCTTATATGCATCACTCGCTTCATAATCTTTTGCTGCCTTCTCAATTGTGAAATGGCGTTTTCTGTTCAGCGCTCTTTGGAGCTCTTCCTTGTTTTCTACGTATTGCGTTCAGAGTCATTTCACGTGATTACGTGGGAGGCGTGATGATGTCAGACGCAACTCCGCCCCCCACAACCATCGAGCTGAACTCCATTACAGTATATGTAGAAAAATAGGTTCCAGTTATGACCATTACGCGTGGAATTTCGAAATGAAACCTGCCCAACTTTTGTAAGTAAGCTGTAAGGAATGAGCCTGCCAAATTTCAGCCTTCTACCTACACGGGAAGTTGGAGAATTAGTGATGAGTCAGTCAGTCAGTCAGTGAGGGCTTTGCCTTTTATTAGTATAGACTAGCAGAATACCCGCGCTTCGCAGCGGAGAAGTAGTGTGTTAAAGAAGGTATGAAAAAGAAAAGGAAAAATTTAAAAAATAACGTAACATGATTGTTAATGTAATTGTTTTGTCATTGATATGAGTGTTGTTCCCATATCTATCTAT